>CM035155.1:17683053-17852288 GCA_020205615.1 Panax quinquefolius | reverse complement strand
TTGTAACTCCTTTCCATGGAAGCGACTCTTAACAACACATGATCTCTATATCGAATTCCCGTCCTTTCGATGAAGATCGGCATAACTCTTTTATCGATTTTGTGAGGTTTTTATCGTTGTCGGATCGTTTGAATCTTTTAAAGTAGTCATACGTACCAACTCCGGTCCCCAACAACGTTGCTTCACCCACCTCATCCCAAATCTTTGGAGAGCGACACTTTCTTCCATCTGATGCTTGAATGGAGCCATGCGATACTTGTTTGATAAGCTGTTGTTGTAGGAAAACTCCACCCGATGGTAAGAACTTGTCCCAACTCCTTGAAATCAAGGACCACGAGTCTTAATAGATCTTGAGAGTTTGAATAGTCCTCTCCATTGTCCGTCCAAATGCGAGGATGATATCTTAGAAAGCTAAATCGTGAAGTCTGTGCCCGTAGCTTTTTGCAAACTAACCCAAAATCGTGAAGTGAATCTTGGGTCTCGATCGGAAACTATGGATCTTAGGCGTACCATGCGATCTTACAATCTCGTTTATGTACATCTGACGAAGGCGTTCAAGTGTATAAGTTTCTCGTGTCGGTAAGAAATGGCGGACTTGGTCGAATCTATCAACAATGACCCAAATCGCATCGATGCCTTGAGAAACCTTAGGAAGGCCGTAGCGAAAATCCATGGTAATGTGCTCCCACTTCCATTCTGGAATTTCAAGTGGTTCTGATGGACCTTTTGGTACTTGATGCTTTCTTTAACTTTCGTTGACAAGTTAGACACCTTGAGATAAGCAGTATTATCTCTCTCTTCGTATTGCTCCACCAAAATGTATGAGCGAATATCATGATACATTTTGGTACTCCCGAGATGGATTGCAAATGGTGTGTTGTGCGCCTCCATCATGATATTTATACTTTAAATCGAGGTCGTTAGGAACACAAAAAGTGCAGAGTTGACTCAAGTATTCCTTCTTCATCGATTCTTGCTTCCGTAGCACCTTCTTGCACTTTCTTCCTCATACGCATCGACTCAGTGTGCGTAGCTTGGCGCGGCTTTAACTTTATCAATTAAAGTCGGTTCTACTTTCGTATACTCATTGTCATCACATGCGTCCTGAGTCTTTAATTCTATCTCCATCCTTTACAAGTCACACAAAATGGGCCTTTGCGTTGACAATATCGCACTTCGTACTTGCATATGATTTTTACTACTTTCGATCGTCGGCATACCACCACGTTCGCTTTTCGGGATGGTATTGGATGGTATGATCATAATCTTTCAGCAGATTCAAGCCAACGTCGTTGTCGCGTGTTGAGTTCCTTTTAGTGAAGAAATATTTGAGGCTTTTATGATCAAGTAAAGATCTCCACTTTCTCCCCATCTGAAGTAATGCCTCCAAATTTTAAGTCTGAAAACAACGGTTTGCCTTCTAGATCATGAGTAGGATAATTCCTCTCATATTCTTTGAGTTGTCGCGAGGCATAAACTATAACTTTTCCATGTTGCATAAGAACACATCCCAACCCTTTGCTAGAAGCATCACTTTGTAGATGACAAATCCTCCGAGCGGATGGTATTGTCGAGCAGTCTTGAAATAAGTCTCCTCTTGAGTTCTTGAAAACTCTTCTCACATTCTTCGCTCAATAGAACTTTGTATCTTTCCGAAGTCAATTTGAGTCGATGGAATAGCGATTAGAGAAAATCCTTCCACGAATCTCCGATAATAACCCGATTAAAGCAGAAAGCTACGTACTTGATCATTTGATTTAGGTTGTTCCCGACTTTGAATAGCTTGATCTTTCTTTGGGTCAGCGGATATTCCATGACTTGATACCACGTGCCCAAGGAATGCTACTTCTTGAAGCGAACTCGCATTTCTTCAACTTGGCATAAAGCTTATATTCACGAAGCTTTTGGAGTGTCGACCTCAAGTGTTTTCATGATCTTCACGGCTTTTGGAATAAATAAGGATGTCATCAATAAAGGCGACCACAAAGTGATCTAAATATTCCTTGAATACTCGGTTCATCATATCCATGAAGGCGGCGGGGAGCATTAGTCGATCGAAAGGACATGACTAGGAATTCATAATGCCGTCTGCAGGAGTTACGAAAGCCGTCTTTGGAATGTCGTGATTACAATCTTGATTGGTGATATCAAGGACGAAGATCGATCTTTGAAAAGAATTTGGCTCCTTGCAATTGGTCGAAGCGGTCATCAATACGTGGCAATGGATACTATTTTGATGGTGGCGTGATTGACTCCAGATAATCAATACAAAATCGCATACTCCCATCTTTCTTCTTCACGAATAGAGCAGGAGCACCCCGAGGAGAAGTACTTAGGGCGAATAAAGCCATGTCTAACAATTCCTGCGGTTGGGTCTTTAACTCCACGAAGTTCAATAGGAGCCATTCGATATGGGGCTTTGGAAATAGGTTTTATCTGGGGTTCAAGAGTCGATACAAAATTCAATTTCACGCTTTGGGGGGTAGGCGAGGAAGTTCTTGAGAATCGTCGGAAATTTATTAACAATAGGAATATCGTTTAAAAGCGGCGTATTTTTATTTAAATCGTGACATGAGCTAAGAAAGCTTGACATCCGTTTTTCAATAAGCGAATAGCTTTATGGCTTGAGATGGCCGTGATTGATTTTAATGGTTTGGTCGTTTGAATTAGCATAATAGGTTGATTAGGAATATGAAAGCTAACAACCTTACGAAAACAATCAATTTTTGCATGATAAGTAGTTAACCAATCAATCCACAGAATCACGTCAAATCTGCAAGTATTTTTAATGAAATAAGATCGACGGGTAATGTGAGGTCTGGATTTGAACCAAACAAGACTTATAAGCGATTGGATGTAATGAAGGTTTCTCCCAGCGGAGTTTCCACGAGATAAGTCGAAAGTCTAATTTCTCGAGTCAAATTTAATCGATGGCCTTAAGTAGGAGAAATAAAAGAATGGGTAGAACAGGTATCAAATAAAGTATAGACTTCATTAGAGTTTATGATAAGCTTACATTGATGACCTCATTCGGTTCCTTGCTCTTTGGGAGGTCACAACAAATGCTCTCCCTTGCCTTTCTGGTTTTTGAATTTTACGGGATGGCCTTTGGTGCCTCCATCCTAGCTGAATTTGTCTTGATGGCGACAAAATCGAGCTAAGTGACCTTCTCTTCCACAATTATAACATGCTTTGACGGCGTAGCCTTGATTTGGTGATGTGTCCCTCTCTCTCGCATTTGAAGCATATGATAGGTGGTCTTTCTCCTTCCTTAACAATGGGTCTTTGGTCTTGGCGTCTTTCCATCATTGTTGAATCTCCTTTTCTTGAAATGTCCATTCTTATTGTTTTGTACGATTACCACCGAAGTGGTTACCATATCTGGCTTTGTTGATTCCCTCACGCTTGTTGTCACATAGCTTCGATGACTATTCTCATTTGGTATTATAATTTTCTTAATTTGCTCTCTTTTTAGTTCGTTGACTCATTATCGCTCCACTAAGCGAGCCCTATTTACAACATCTCGAATACAAACCACGGTTTATGAGAAATAAGATGTTGGCGTATCTCGACTTCAAACCTCTTAAAAACATTCGCGCCATTCTCTCTTCATTATCCACCAGTGGGGCCAATGGCCGTGATAACTCATGAATTTTGCCTCGTATTGCGACACGGTCGTATTGTTTTGTTCGACTTGATAAACTCCACCTCCTTACGTATGGCGAATACTTTCGGGAAAGTATTTGTCGTTGAAACGACTCTGGAACTTCTCCCAAGATATCTTGATGCAATTTGGTTTGAGTCGTTTCTGGAATTCCCACCGATGTCCCGCCTCTCGCGCATGACATAAAAAGCGTGAAAAGGAACCTTTTGCTCCTCGGAGCATCCCAAGACATCAAATATCTTGGTAATCTGCTTTATCCATGCTTCCGAGAAGTGGTTTTAGCTCTCCCTTAAACTCACGTGGTCCCGGCTCCTTAAATTGTTTAGCGGTGACCGCTTGAGAGTTTTTCGTGTTTCCACCTACGTTTTGGGCGAGTCGCTCTACTTTCTTTGTTGCATAAATTGCATAAAACCTCTGAACATTTGATCGTTTGTCATTTGGTCGGTGTTGTTGTTTGCATGAGGATTATCGCCTTCTACGATGCACATTATCTTGATTATTGATATGTGGTGAATCAACGATCGCTGCGCTCCATTCTTTATTCTCAACATTCTCGGATGTCATTTTGAGATCTTGCCACAAAACAAAAGGTTAATTGACGTATAACAAATTATCCTTATCTTTTGACCAACCAATAAAATATCACGTAAACTTAGGTAGGTCATACTAGCGAAGGTATTCCCGTCTCTCCCCTCTAGTACTATTCTCACATCTTAGCGAGGATCACATCCTAAGCTCGATACCAAGCTGTGGCGCCCCCCCCAAAATTAGGTATACATCACCCATCTTGAGTAAACACTTACGTGGTGCGAATTTAAATACAACTTATTAACATAAGCGTAAATTATGCAATCGACATAAAGCGTGAGTTTAAATACAAATATAAATCTACTAGATATTATACAAACTCAAAAAAAAAGTCCTCATTACAATTATTATCACACTATATTTCACGAAATAGTGAGGACTACTAATCTTATCTTGAGGACCATCACTTTCGTTTCCCAGAGCTAAATCCAAACTATATTATCATTTCACGAAGAGAACGGTGAAAGAAAGGGTGAGCTCAACTAGCCCGATAAGAAATATTATGACTAAGATAATGCGAGAATAAATTATCAATAGTCTTGATAATGTTAAGCGATAAAATACAATAGACAACCGGTTTAAGCTGCGGTGAATATCTGATCCATTAAAAGAGTCAGTAGAAAATAAAATCTACTATCTTTTAGGTTTTAAAGGTTTTTCATCATTTGTTATAAATGAGACTCGACTTTAATAAATATTCCACATCATCGAATCACCCCTACTTTCTACTGGCGAGGATATTCTTTAGTATCCACGACCACAATTATTCATGCACTACGGGCGAGAATATTTGTGTATTCATTAATAATTAATGATCGTGCCAACAAGCGTCCATCGATGCACTCTGACCCAATTTGAGGATTTTTATCACATCATTTGTAACATTACGGTCGTGATTACCGCAATAGTCTCTGGTCGTAATCATACCAAGTCCATCTATATACACTACAGGGCCACGAGATGACTTTCAAAAAAATATAAACATGAGGATGATGACAATGATATAAGAATTGATAAAACAAGTTCAAGAATTATTTTATCCGGGAATTATTAACGTCAAATTATCGACATGATCTTGTTTTTTGTAGAGTAAAATTCAAGAATGATCGGAAGAATATTTCCATGAAAAGATCTTTGGATGAAGCGCTTGAATATCGAGGATATTATACTAATTTCATGGAGTATAGAAGTCAAAGTTTTAACCAATTTGGGTATAATAAAGAATGGAATAACAAAAGAAATCACCATGCATGCGATAGAATCGCACGCAGACGAGGTTATTCAATGAGAATAATAAATAACGGAACCGGTCGGTGAAATTCACACAAAACGGGATGTTCAACGAAATAATAAAGATGGAACCCGGATCCGGTGTAAAACACACGATAGGATATTCAGCGAGAATAATAAAAAAGATGGAACCGGTCCGGTGTAAAACACTGACAGGATGTTCCAGCGAGAATAATAAAAAGACGGAACCGGTCGTCCGAATTATAAAACACACTGAGAGCAGGGATGTTCCAGCGAGAATAATAAAAAGGCGGAACCCGGTCCGGTGTAAAACACACGAGCAGGATGTTCCAGCGAGAATAATAGAAGAATGTCACCAAGTATAGGGTAAACCACTTATACGAGTTATTCCAATGAGAATAATAAGCAATGGAATAACAACGATTCTCTTCATGAATAAGAAAGAATAACACCCCTTACATTTGGTAGGAGATTGAATCTTTACTTGATGTAGTAACAAAATACTCTTCTTCTTTCTCTCTATTCTCTCTATACTTTCTCTCTCTATAAGCTTGAATGAATTAAGTGAAAAATAATGAAGCCCTAGGCCTCTATTTATAGAAGATTTCTAGCTTAGCACTTTTCTTAGTGTGAAAAGGCGTGAGTGGCTTGATGGTTTTGGCCTTTGTAATGTGAAGCGACAAGTGGTTCGGCGCTTTGTAATGTGAAGCGACAAGTGGTTCGACGTCTGGTAAAGGTAATTACTATTAACGAAGGTAAATACTATTATTGGCGAAGGTAAATACTATTCACAAGGGTAATTACTATTGGCGAAGGTAAATACTATTCACAAGGGTAATTACTATTGGCGAAGGTAAATACTATTCACAAGGGTAATTACTATTGTGAAGGTAAATACTATTCACAAGGGTAATTACTATTGACGAAGGTAAATACTATTCACAAGGGTAATTACTATTGACGAAGGTAAATCTTATTGATGAAGAGACTCTTAGATGATGACATATAGGCCCCCCATAAAATAATCAAACTTACCACAAATCATTTTTTTTTCACATATTTAATCTTTCAATAATTATTAATCATTTATAACTTGTCGTCTCAATTATTGATTTAATCTTATAACATATTATCTGAGATGATCTTTGTGACAATAATTGAATCGATAATATAAGAGATATGATCACGTGATTCTTTGTAGCGATAATTGAGCGTAGGTGAGTGACTTCTCACGTAAGCATCGATAATCAATCTGGTGTCTTCTTATGCAACCACGGCGTATTCTTTGTACTTTTACCACCGGGTAGTTCAACAATTTTAACGGTAACACCTCCGTAGTTATTTTTATAAAAATATTTTTGTCGTTTTCTCGATCAAATGATAATGTTGTTGTGGGGTCCACCAATGATTGAGCCATTTATGCGAATATTCCTAACAAAAGAATATTCCCAGGCCAAACCGAATATTTTATAACAACTTGCATACTTTGCAAAATTTATAAATATTACCCACAACTATAACATTATATCAAATTTATTCCATAATATTCAAAAAATAATATTTATAGAAAAATTCATCTTTATTTATAAAAATTTGGGGTCTTCTGATGATGAATGTCTTACAAGTTAGTCCTCACCATTTTGTAAAATAATGTATCGATAAATGTGATGAGGATTTATTTGAGTATAGATATTATGCAGAAGATAATATTTGTATTTCAAACTCACAGATTTCTTTAGTTGTAATAATAAAGTTGTAGTTGTTTACTTCTTGGGCTATTGACCATTTTCCTTTTGTTCCATTTTGTATATAGCGACAACTCGAGAATGTAGGTGATGTATACCTATTTTGGGGGCGTCATGTATACTATTTTGGGGGCGTCGCATCGATCGAGCTTAGGGATATGATCTCTGGCGGAGATCGGGGAATAGAACTAGGAGGGAGAGGCAGTAAATCCTTCGCTAGTGTGTCTACTAAGCTTATTTGTTAGTTGGTCGATTATATAGGGATATTATGTGATATATTGATTTCCTTAATTAACCCTTGTTTTATGGCGATGTTTGAGAATGTCGTGAGAATATTAACAATGGAAATGAGGCCGTGTGGAGCCTTTGTACTCACCAACGAGGAGAGCGTCAGCAAAATGGCAATGTTCCTCCACATGAACAACACCATTGAAGCGAGATGATGAGCGAGGGGATGTTTAGAAGTTTTTGCGATTCATGCAAAATCGGGGCGAGGAGACTTCGTGTTCAAAATCTGAGGAGGAAATGATAGCAATTCACGGGTTATCCACGACCAAGCGATTCGAAGAGTTGGGACCACGAAATTTAAGGAAAGCGAGATCCGATCATGGGCGGAAACATGGGTCAAACAAATTACCAAGATATTCGATGTCTTGGGATGCGGAGGAGAACGAAGGTTCCATTCGCCACCTTTATGTTAAAATGGCGAAAGCGGACTCTTGGTGGGAGTGCGTGAAGCGTACCATCCAGTACTTTTCGGCATGTCTTGGGAGAGCGTTTGAAGCTATTTAATGACAAATACTTTCACGAAAGTGTTAAATCGTATATGAAGGAAGTGGAGTTCATCAGTTAGAACAAAACAACATGGCGGTGTCTCGATGCGAGGCAAAGTTTGCGAGTTATCGAGTTTTGCACCTCATTTGGTGGAGAATGAGGAGCGTATAGCGCGGATGTTTCTTAGAGGTTTGAAACGGCATCGTCGATATCTCATTTCTCATAAATTTTCTCTTTATTCGGATGTTGTATGCGAGGGCTCAATTATTAGGCGAGATAACGAGTACGGTCGGTGAGGACCCTGACGAGGATCGTATCGAGAGATAGCGATCAGCGAGAATAATGATAACTGCGGAGAAAAGCAGAGCGGACAAAATGGTAACCACTCTGGTGGTAATCATAGCCGTGAAAATAGAAGAAGAAGCGAGTCGGGAGGAGATTTTAAAGAGGAGATTTAACAACGACCATGTGAAGGCAGCGGTCTTGGCGACAAGCCCGGTTCTAAGGGAGAGAAACGACCACCGGTCGTATCTTATACAAATCTGGGAAAAGAGGACATATCGGTCAAAGCGCCTGACAGTTCAAGGTATGCTATAATTGTGGAAAGGAAGGACATATCGCTTTCGAGATTATGCGATGGCGAAACCTAGTTCAGTGAGGACGGTGACTCGAAAAACATCCCGAAAAAATCGAAAAGTCAGCGATTAGGGAAGGCGTTTGTTGTGGTTGGTCATAATCGAGGAACCCAAGCGAGGTGATCACGGGTAAGCTATTTATAAATTCTTGCGAAGTTTATACCTTACTTGATCTGGGTGCTACCCATTCATTTATCTCTCTGCTGCGTGTGCTCAGCGTTTAAACTTGACTCAGGAGAAATTAGACTTTGACTTATCTGTGGAAACTCAGTTAGGAGAAACTTTCATCACATCCACATTTTATAAATCTTGTTTGATTCAAGTTGGCACCATTACCTTACACATTGACCTTATCTCTTTAAAGATACTTGCTTTTGATGTGATTTTAGGGATTGATTGGTTAACTACTCATCATGCCAAAATTGATTGTTTTCGTAAGGTTGTTAGTTTTCATATTCTAACCAACTGTTATGCAATTCAAGCAACTAAACCATTAAAATCAATCAACTATCATATCTAATCATAAAAAGCTATTCGTTTATTGAAAAAGCGGATGTCGAAGCTTTCTTAGCCCATGTTATGGATTTGAATAAAGACACGTCAAATTTGAATAATATTCTGTTGTTATTGACTTTCTGGCGTATTTCAGAAGAACTTCCGGTCTACCCCCCGAGCGTGAAGTTGAATTCTTTATTGATCTTGAACTTGGTACAAAGCCCATTTCTAAAACCCCATATCGAATGGCTCTATTGAACTTGAGGAGTTAAAGGTCCAACTACGAGGAATTGTTGGACATCGGTTTCATTAAATCTAGTACATCTCCTTGGGGTGCTCTGTTTTATTTGTAAAGAAGAAAGGCGGGAGTATGCGACTTTGTATTGACTATCGGGGAATTGAACCATGTCACCATCAAGAATAGGTATCCTCTACCTCGTATTGATGACTTGTTTGACCCGATTCTGAGGGGCCAATTCTTTTCAAAAATCGATCTTAGATTACGGATATCATCGGTGAAGATTAGGCGAGGATATTCAAAAGGCGCCTTGAAACTTCGGTATGGGCATTATGAATTCTTAGTCATGTCTTTCGGACTGACTAATGCTCCTATGACTTTCATGGATATGATGAGCCAAGTATTCAAGGAATATTTGGATCGATTCGTTGTTGTCTTTATTGATGACATCCTCGTATATTCCAAAAGTCGTGAAGATCATGAGCACCATTTGAAATTTGGTACTCCAAGGCTTCGTGAAAACCAACTATATGCCAAATTGAAGAAATCGAGTTACGGCGAGGAAGTAGCATTCCTTGGGCGCGTGGTGTCGAAACATGGAGTATCTGTTGATCCGTGAAGATTGAAGCAATCTGAAAGTTAGGAACAGCAAAGTCGGTGGTTGAAATCGTAGTAGCTTTTGGGCTTAATTTGGTTATTATCGGAGATTAGTGGAAGGTTTTCTCGAATCGCTACTCCATTAACTTCGGCTAACTTTCGGAAGGATACAAAATTCGTTTGGAGCGAAGAATGCGAGAAAAGTTTCCAAGAGCTTAAGAGGAGACTTATTTATTTTGTTCTAACAATACCATCTGGTTCGGATGGATTTGTTATCTCTGACGATGCTTGAGGCAAAGGGTTAGGATGTGTTCTCATGCAGCGTGGGAAAGTCATAGCTTTATGCCTCGCGACAACTTAAAAGTATGAGAGGAATTATCCTACTCATGATCTAGAGTTAGCGGCCGATCGTTTTTATTAAAAATATGGAGCACTATCTATATGGGGAGAAAGTGGAGATATATTCGGACCATAAAAGCCTTAAATATTTCTTCACTCAAAAAGAACTCAACATCTGGCGCGCGACGTTGGCTCGAGCTATTGAAAGACTACGACCACCTTATTGATACCATCACGGTAAAAGCGAGCGTGGTAGGTGGCGCGTTGAGTAGAAGATCATATCTTGAGGAGCGAGTGCGATGATGTCAAGTATCGCGTAGAGCCAACTTTAATAGAAAAAAGTTAAGGTTGCTCGAGCCACCGGCAGGCCGGAGGCGATCGTATGAAGAAGAAAGTACTGAAGGAGCTATTAGGGCGAGAATTGATGAAGAAGGAATACTTGAGTCCACTCTAGACTTTGTGTTCTAACGACTCGATTTGAAGTACAAGATTATGATGGAGGCACACAATACGCCATTTGCAATCCATCACGGAAGTACTAAAATGTATCGTGATCTTGACATACATTTTGGTGGAACAATATGAAGAGAGAGATTGCAAAGTTTATCTCGATGTGTTTAACTTGTCGGCGTGTAAAGCGGAGCATCTTGTACCTAAGGGTCCGTTGCAACCACTTGAGATTCGAAATGGAAGTGGGAACACATTACCATGGATTTAGTTTCGGGTCTTCCTACGGTTTCTCAAGGCATCAATCTTATTTGGGTTATTGTTGATAGATTAACCAAGTCTGCTCATTTCTTGCCGTCTGGAGACTTATTCCTTTGAGCGTCTTGCTAGTATATGCGTGAATGAGATTGTGAGGTTGCATGGCATGCACTGTATCCATAGTTTGGATCGTGACCCAAGATTCACTTCAAGATTTTGGGTTAGCTTGCAAAAAAAGCTATGAGCGCAGTTTGCGATTTAGTTGACATACCATCCCCAAAGCAGACGGACAATCGAGAGGGACTATTCAAACTCTTGAAGATTTATTAAGACTACGTGTCCTAGACTTCAAGGCGGTTGGGATAAGTATTTACCATTGGTGGAATTCTCCTACAACAACGATTTATCGAGGCAAGTATAGGTGTGGCTCCATTTGAAGCATTATATGGGCGAAAATGTCGTTCTCGATATGTTGGGATGAGGTGGGTGAAGCAACATTGTTGGGACCCGAGTTAAAATGCGTATGACTACGAAAAGATCCAAATGATTAAAACAACGTATACAAAGCGGCACAAGATCGACAAAAGAGTTATGCGGATCTTCATCGAAAGGGCGTGGAATTTAATGTAGGGGATCATGTATTGTTGCGAGTTGCTCCGTGGAAGGGAGTTACAAGATTTGGGAAGAGAGGAAAGCTCGATCCACGATTTATTGGTCCATTTCAAATTCTTGGCCGAGTAGGAAATGTAGCCTATAGACTTGCGTTACCTCAAGTATATGTCTCGTGTTCATAATGTGTTTTTCACATATCGTACTTAATAAATATGTGAAAGACCGAACCACGTTATAGAGTTAGAGCCGGAGACGAGATAGCCAGAAGACTTAGCGTGTGAGGAGGTACTGTCGAAGATCTTGGATAGGAAGGAGCATGTCCTACTGTGAAAAGGTCATACCACAAGTTAAAGTTTTGTGGAGGAATCATGCTATAGAGGAAATGACACAGGAATTGGAAAGCGGAAATGAAAGCGAGGTATCCTCACCTTTTGAAACACCGAGTCATCGTCGTCGATTTCGAGGCGAAATTTCATAAGGAGGGAGGTTGTAAGACCCCAAAATTTTTAAATAAAATTTAATTTCCTTTATTTATTATTTTGAAATAGTAAGGTTGATTTGATTAATGTGGATAGTTAAGGGTTAAATATCATAAATATTTCAAAATAAGCAGTGGTTATAAAATATTCATTGTTGTCGGGAATATTAGTTTGGTGATGGAATATTAAATGCTTTGTCGGGGAATATTAAATGCGACCAGTAGCGACCGTGTGTGGGCCCATGCTGAAGCGATTGGATGAAGAAAGCGATAAATATAAGTTGTTTTTAAATAACGGGCGTAGTTATTCTTAGATTAATCTTGTTGGAATACCGTTGGTTAAAACACACTAATACTGCGTTGTTGAGCGATAGCACGCGGTATTGCACCAATTATTGATTCTTACGTGAAGGCCTTTACTTTCGATAATGGTTACGATAATTCTTTATTCGATATTTTATTGAGTTAATAATTCTTTGCGTTGATATTTTATATTCTTTGTTGTTTTTGATAATTGTCATTACGGTATTTTTTCATTATCGAGCAATAATTCATATTATCTGAATAATATTATTAGATAACATTATTGGCAATGTCTAGAAAGTTACATACAGGAGAGGTTTGGTCACTAATTGCTTGCGCCCGAAGAAGAAATTCTTATTGGAAAGCCCTCTCTTCTCACAGGAGCTGCACGGTTGTCGATATTGTGATTACGTAATATTATTTGTGAATAATTAATTATTGATTCATATGATGAGAAAATATTGATTTTATGTGGATATAGATGGAAAAAAATTTTATATGTGACAATTGTTGAAAATTGAAATTTTATCTTTTACGATAAAATAATTCGTTTAAATATATTATTTTAATAATATATATAATAATGGTGATATTTTACAGCGAATGTGGGATATATGAGTATCTGAGGAGGAAGAGTATTTTTTGTTGCAATAAATGTTTAAAACATGTTAAACATGTCGGTTGGACCCCATTTATTGGTTGAAATTTGATTATAGCACAGTAAAATCGCTTGGTTTGTGGATTTGGTCAATTTCTATTTGGAATTTGGAAAAACTTTCTTACGCAAAGTTGTAGAAAATGAATTTCCTATAAAAACTCGCGAGATTCAATTTTCTGATGAAAGGGCTATTTATTATGAATTATTGAAGTTAGAAAACTCAAAAATAATTAATTTTTGGAAGTTTTAATTATTTTTATTATGAAAAAACGTTTTTGTTTTTTAAAGGTGGGTCACATGTGTTGTAAATGATTGAATTCAGATTTTAAAAGTGGGCGTAGAAATTTGTAATATTAATATTATTATTTTATTAAATTTTACTTTTTGGTGTTACAGCGATTTCTATAAATAGGGTCTTTAGGTTAGAATTGAAAATCACACGAAGCGAAGTTTTCTCTCTCTATATTATCGGCGTATTCTTGTGAGTATTTTGAGTATACTTTGAGTATTGCTAGATGGTGCAAGTTCCTTGACCTTATACAGGTTTTAGTAGAAATCTTGATCTTTTCGAGGTAAGGGATGTTATTTTTTCTCGAATGATATTATTTCTTCAATATCATTATCTTTGAAATATTGATCTGAAGTTTTTATCAAATTTGGAACTTTTTCATGTATGGTTACTATTCATGAGTTACTATTCATGAGTTCTTATTCACGAGTTACTATTCATGAGTTCTTATTCACGAGTTCTTATTCTTATTCTTACTATTAAATGAAGCGTGAAGATGTTTTTGTGGAATTTCTATCTTTTGGTGTCGAGATTACTATTCATTATCGGCCTTTATTCACGTATCTGACACTATTCACGTATCTGATTATTCATCGAAAAATAAAATTTCTTCTTTTTTAAGTCCAAAACATCTATTACGGATACTAACTTTGATTGTATCCATGTTTTGATCATTCTTGAATTTTACACCACTATGATTATTTTTGAGGTATTTTTGAACGTGGATAAAACCAAGTATGAATCCTTAATCCTTAATCCTTGTCATTTTGTTTCCTTTGGATTCGTTTCTTTAAAAAAAATTTTTCATCATCCTCGGTCTTAAATGATGATATTATGGAATATCTTTGGCATATTGCAATGAATGATTTCTTAAGAATATCTTTGGCACATGGTGCAAAGATGAATGATTTCTGAAGAATATCTTTGGCCGTAGTGCAAAGATGAGCAGTGTTTAAATGAACATGACCAAGTGATGAATATCTTTGGCTGTAGTCTGCGAAGATGAATATTTGATTCGGATGTATATTGATTGATGTTCTGAGGGATAAAAGATAGATGATGAACTTTTAAATTCATACATAGAAGATAGTAGTTTGCATTCTCTACTTAACTCTTCTAATGAATTATTATTTCATTGCGAATATTGATTTAAAATTTGTTGTCTATTGTATTCTATTAGATTTTTCCTGTTGAAGACTAACGATAATTTGTTGTATATTATCTTAGTCATAATATTCTTCTTTGAGCTAGTTGAGCTCACCCTTTTCCTTTTGTTCCATTTTTCTCGGGAGGCGAGAATATAATGCGATGCAGTCGGGTATGGAATGAAGGTTTTAGAAAGGATTGTTTAGTAGTCCTCACCATTTTTGTAAAATAATGTATCGATAAATGTGATGAGGATTTATTTGAGTATAGATATTATGCAGAAGATAATATTTGTATTCAAACTCACGATTTTCTTGTTGTAATAATAAAGTTGTAGTTGTTTATGTACCATGTATTGTGACAACTCGGAATGGGTGATGTATACCTATTTTGGGGCGTCACACATCGACATGAGACATCTCTTGGATTTTGCCATGCTAAACGACTTTAGCATCAAATGAATATCGTTCCTTGGGTTAAGTCGAGCATCCTCTTAAATCTATCTATATAGATTTTATCCCCAATTTAGATACTCTTCCCAAACCATTCATGGAGGAATGTTTAGACAACTTTATCTTTCTTGATTGTAGCATTAGTATGTCATTCCTTATCCGTAGTATATCAACATATAATACTAGGAATGTCACGACGCTCCCCATTTGACCCTTTTTGTACACACTAGGTTCATTCTTATTTTGATAAAATCAAACTCTTTTGATTGCCTCATCAAAACGAATGTTTCATATTTGAGAAACTTGCTTCAATCCATTTCTCCGAGTGTTCATAACACTTACCTCATCGTATGTAGTGAATCGGATCATCATCTTCATGATGTGTACCTCATCATCATCATCTATGATGAATCCATACCTCCTAGTATCTTGATGACTATTCGGTTCTGATTGATTTGTGGTATAATAGAGTCTATCTACGGGTTCCTCTTATTTGACTTATAGTGTTTTGTGGTTCTTGAACTTTTCAAGATCTATTATCCTCCCACTAGCCCCTTTTAATGATAAACACCTTTATCTTAGAAGGCGTGTTTCGTAACAAACACCTTTTGCTAAGTAGGATTATAGAACATATACCCTAAACTTACTTTAGGATGTCCCACAAATCATACATGTCGAAATCTTGTCCCAAGCTTATCCTTTGAAACCTTTTCACATAAGTTGGACAACCCTTATCTTAACATACTTAAGATTAGGAATCCTCCACATCCATAACTTTTATGGAGTCTTGGGGGTTTGGATTTTGAGGTTACCATTTTCGTAGATATACAGCCATTTCTAGGACATTATCCCAGAAGGATACTGGAATGTCGGTAAAATCATTATGGACCGCACCATGTTCAAATAGGTATAATTTTTCCTTTCAGATACATCAATCAATTATTGCGTATCTGGATGTGTCCATTATGAGAAAACCATTTGAGATGATCTAGAAACTTATTGCACAAGTATTTATTCATTGATCTAATCAAAGAATCTTAATACATTGTCAATTTGTTTCACTTCTGAATTCTTTGAACCTTTCAAATAATTCACACTTGTATTTCAACAAATACACACATTCAACTCTTTGAATGATCATCTCCTTTTCTTATACTAGTTTGTTCAATTTACAAAATAATTTTCATGTAAGTCAGTATACAAAATCTATTAAGTAATATTCGATTCTATACAAAACATTATTATTATAAATAGAACAACAATTGTTCTTAATTATAATACCAAAATTTTATTGTCCAACAATAAAATGGAAATAATATTTTTAACAAGAATGGAATACAATAACAACTTATTGACTTAATATATTTGCGCGTAGGCATTGCTAAACTATAAGTTTCTATAGCTAATGCAAAGACCTTTGCTTCATTTTCCACACATAGGATTACTTATCTTTGTTTAGCTTTCTACTTACCTTGGTCCTTCATAAATCTATATTTATGATAACCAAAGTCGGTATCCAATACCCAGTAGAACCTTGACTTAAAGAAAAATTTATTTCAATCATGAACAAAAAGCGTATTATATAGAAAACTTCACTAAGCTTCTTTGGTTAGCCTCTGCAAATGGTTCTCATGAGTTTCTTTCAAGTGTCGGGCTTATTGCGGTGGAAGCAAACTCCTTTGCTTATCCGTGTCGGTTTTATTCTTATTATCCTTTGTTTATGCCTTTCATTTACCTTCTTTGAATCTTTTCTCTTTTGGAAGATCCTTTGGCCCCTACCAAGAAGACATGGTCTTTCTTGGTTGGAAAGTGACTCTCAACATTTTTCAACATGTTAAGCAAATCAATGAAAGGCGATATCTAGCTTGTTCATATGAAAAATTCACAACAATTGTGAAAGGAGTCCTGGGAGTGAGTGCAAGATCAAATCTTGGCTCAACTCTCCATCCATGACAAAAACAGTTGTCTAATTGATCAATCAAATTGATTATGTTAAAACTTTTTATCTGTCTTATAGTGCCATTGGCCATTCTAGATCGGAAGAGCTCCTTAGATATCTCGATATCTATCGGTCTACTTTCCTCACCATCAACTACTTGATGTGCGGGAATATAGTAGGAGCATCCATAGTTTCATCTTGTGGCTGAAGCTCGTTACTTTCGTGGATGCGAGCATGATGCGTTGAGCCAACTGCATCATCTTGCCACTTTCTAAAAGTAGTAATCTCTTCCTCGGAGGCATTATGCGCAACCGTCTTGAGGGATAGGCGTATTAAGGACATAAGATAGCTTTTTCAAATTTATGAGAACTATTCTCAATTCCTTAACCAATCCGTTTAATTGATTACATTAATTTAGCATCTAATATGCTTCGTGATGATAGTAATTTTAGACATTGTAAAATTACGTAAATGAATTTGTAATTAACAACATTTTAACATACATTCTTTTATTAATTACCAAAATAATTTAGGTCTTGTTTTAAATTGGTATCTCCCACTATTTTCTTCAAACTATATTACCTCACTTATATAGTTCGGCAAAATCTAATTAAAGATTTGCTAGTGAGAATAAGGATCCCATTTCAAATGTATATAGCCTTGTGGTGACACAACAAACAAACTATATATAAATAAATAGGTAGACAACTTTTGTCAATTACATCAACTATGTAACTCCTTGTATTTTGCCTCTTAGATTATTTTGATCAGTGGTGGCACATCCGAATCAAAATTATCCAAGTTAAGTCCGACCTAGCACTCCATATATTCAAAAAGAAAAATATCATCCTTGTGGTGACCTGACAAAAATAATATTGTTCAATTTTCTTTATAAGCATCAAATGTGATAAATTAACATCTTAAATACTTAATACTTGCCTTGTGGTGACACAACAAACTCATATTAAATATTTAATACTCTATTAATTTTATCATGCTTTAGAAAGCGACGTTCGATATTTCAAATATCTTTGAGCGCTTAGGACTTAATATAATTATTGAGGGGTTTGTTATTAATTTGTCTCATCTTGTTTAAGCGCGCATTACATATATATATATAAAATACGCGTCATATTAATTAACATGCGAAGCATGTTTTCATAATATATAATATATATAGTATAAGCATGCACATATAGAATACTATATTCTACTTCCTGGATTGATTATGGACTTTTATTCTAGTTTGGTTCACTTTAGAGCCACCAAGTGAACCAAAAGGTCAAACTCTAGGGTTGCGAAATAATATTTAAATATAACTATTACATTTAAACTAGGGCTCCATTACAAAAGCGGGTCTTCAAGCGCTCCTTTGCTCCTTGATCTCTAATTCTTCAAAATTAATTCTAACTATTCCTATTACATAACTATTTTAAAATAAATAGAAACCTTGATCGTGATCGAGGGAAGTACATAGGAGGAGTTAGAATTTACATTAAGAAAAAATTAGAGAAGGCAGTCTGTGAGACCCATTTAATAAAACCCATACATTCATGCATCCAACTAAAATAAAATCCAATCGCATTGGTCGATAGTCCATAATCAATCCCATTTATTATCATACACATCACCATATATGTATCGATAAATAATATTCATCTTATGAATAATAAACATTTAATATATATATTGATATCATTTAATGGGCAAATTTAGTTAGTATAAAATCTATTTTTGAATAAAAATAAACTCCTTTATTTAAATCCAAATTTAAATCAAAATAAAACTATTTTATTTTAATTTATTCAATTTTGAATAAAATAAACTATTTTATTTTAATCAAAATCTTTAATCAAAATAAACTCTTTTATTTTAATTAATTATGGAATCCAATTCCATGTATAAAAAAATCTTTAATTAAAATAAACTCTTTTATTTTAATTAATTATGGAATCGAATTCCATGTAAGAAAAAAAATCTTTTATTTAAAGGAAACACGGATTTTCTTTCCTATTCACAAATAAACTCTTTTATTTTGAATAATATGAAATCCTATTTCATATCTAAATAAACTCCTTTATTTAAGGAAACACGGATTCTTTTTCCTATTCACAAATAAACTCCTTTATTTTGAATAATATGAAATCTTATTTCATATTTAAATAAACTCCTTTATTTAAGGAAATTAGGATTCTTTTCCTATTCACAAATAAACTCTTTTATTTTGAAAAATATGAAATCTTATTTCATATCTAAACAAACTCCTTTATTTAAGGAAAGATGGATTTACTTCCTATTCACAAATAAACTCCTTTATTTTAGAAAAAATAAAATCCAATTTCAACTCCAATTAGTTATCATGGAATCTAATTCCAACTCTAATTAGTTAGCATGAAATCTAATTTTAAAATTAAAATAAACTTTTATTTTAATTATAAAATTATTAAAATAAAACTTTATATTTTAATATTAAAATAAACCTTTTATTTTAAAATTAAAATAATTTTTTTTATTTAATTATATAATAATTAAGAATATATATATATATATATATATATATATATATATATAATATATTATATATTAATATTTTATATGCATTCCTAATATAATATATATATATATATATATATATATATATATATATATATATATATATATATATATTCACGTGGCAAATTTTTTCACCTAATAATAAAAAAAATTTCCGTGCATGACCACTAATCATTATATTGATGGAGAATATTCATAATATATATATATATATATATATATATATATATATATATATACGTACATCATCCTTATAAAAAAAATTCACCTGCTTGTTCCCTTTTTAGAAATGACCATTTACTCCCTTTCCTAAAAAAAAGCAATGACGCTTTTTTTTTTTATTTATTTTTTTTTTAATTTCCGCTGCCTTGAAATCCGTGCCATCTTACATGTGATTCACGCCAAGAAGCATTAATCCCTTAAAACATTTTACATGGAATCATATTACATGTAATCACACCTGATTAAAAAAAAAATTAGTTTTTTTTTTTTTTTTTAAATTTTATACAATTAAATTATGCCCAATTAAATTGTTCTAAACACATATCAATATACATATCAAATTAAATAATTAATAATTTGCATAAAGGTTTGGCTCTGATGCCACTGTTAGGTTTGTAATATTCATGGACGCAATCAAATAGCAAAATTAAAGCGGAAGCGTGTAAAATCAGAGTTTAAAAAATTTACAAACCATATACCCGGATCACCCTTTATGCACAATTATTAATTAAACGAAAAGATAAAGAATAAAATCATACCCTTGAAGATCGAGCTTCCTCGGTGCAAGTTCACCTCCAAATCTTTTTTCGCGTTCAACTTGAATCCACCGGGTTTGGTTCCTTCCTTTGATCAACGTTAGCCACCCATATGTTTGGCCTCTGGGGTGATCCACCAAAGAAAACTAAAGAATTCAAGAAGATGGTGTATTTGGCTCAAACCCTAGTTTTCTATCTCTATAGAAAAGGGTACTCTCCAACAAATTGGAATTATGTCGTTGTAAAAAATCAACAACCTCCTACACCCATAATAAGACTCTCCTCTTATTTATAGATGTGGGCAACCCACCTTAACAATTAAGGAATTGAGATTTATTTTAATTAATTAAATTCTTTTAATTAATTAAACTCCCTAATCTTATTAGGGATAATTAATTAAACTCCTTTAACTAATTTTCCTTCCTAATCCAATTAGGAATAAATGAGAGTACTTATATTAAATTAATTCCTAAACTCTTTTAGAAATTAAAATAATAATAATTGTAATAATATTAATAAGACTTCTCTTATTAATTTATATTTAATATTTCTAAAATATTAAATAATAAATATTAAGCTATTTAATTTATTCTATCACCATAGATTAAATTAAATATACTTACATATATTATTACGATTATGCCATTAACTTCTTAAATAATTATTCTTCCTTTTATGGTGTGACCCTTTAGGTTCTCCATATTAAACCCAGGTTGTGAATAAATCAATTAGAACAATTCTAATCTTATTTAAATAAATAAATTAAACAATTAATTTATTTAAATAAATAATATTTATTCTGATAGGGATAAAGCCTCCCAATAGCGATCAACGACTTTCCGGATAATATAGATTTCAACATTAATCATAAAAGAACCTTTGAGTAAATAGTTCTGACAATTCAATCCTTCCACCATACAATGTCCCAATTAAATATAAGACATGGAATTCTTTGTCAAGTCTTATTTTATTTAATTATATGTATTTCGATCCTTAAATGCCTGACTCCAAATAATGCAAATTAGAAACTCCTTTCTAATTTCATTACGCCTTAACCAACCAGGACTCTTTGGGTTGTCATTTATCGAATCACATAGGACATTTCTCTTCTTTTATTAGAAGTGGTAGATTCTTTATTGATCATACATTATCTCCATGTATAACTTATTATACCCAAGCATACCCTTTGATATACCCTAAGGGTCTTAAGGAATAAGTCAAAGTATAACTCATCATACACAAGATACTATGATGATCTCAAGTTCAAGGATTACTTGTACTACTATCACTACTGAGAATTCCTATTGACGAGGCAAATAAAACTCCATTAGGTATTCCTTAGCGAGCCACGTTCGAATGAACTTATTCTCTAATAAGCACCTACATACTTGCTTTAGTGTCTCCACACAAATGATCGTGAGATCAATCATCCTCATCCAATGAAAGCAAGCACGTATGTACCAATCTATCCGGATTCACTAATCCCCAATTTAGTAATCCAATGATTGGGAACTATTTTAGTTTTAAGCTTTCTAAGAATTTAGATCTCATTAGAATGATCATCATCATTATTCTAAAAGCATTGCTTAAAACTATGGGTTTATCACATATTATAAAAGCAACATCATGTAGATAATTAAAAGCCTTTAATAAATTAATACATTTTATTAATAAATGAATAAGATTGTTACAAAGTATATGCTTTATCATCAAACATGATTGGCTTGTGTACATACTACTTTCAGATATCTGATATAAGACTCCTCTTATAAAGATATCAAGTAACCCTATTAAAATAAGGTATTATTTAATTAAACCCTTTTAATTAAAGGGGCTCCCTAATCTTATTAGGGATAATTAATTAAACTCCTTTAACTAATTTTCCTTCCTAATCCAATTAGGAATAAATGAGAATACTTATATTAAATTAATTCCTAAACTCTTTTAGAAATTAAAATAATAATAATAATTGTAATAATATTAATAAGACTCTCTTATTAATTTATATTTAATATTTCTAAAATATTAAATAATAAATATTAAACTATTTAATTTATTCTATCACCATAGATTAAATTAAATATACGTAAATATTATTACGATTATGCCATTAACTTCTTAAATAATTATTCTTCCTTTTATGGTGTGACCCTTTAGGTTCTCCATATTAAACCTAGGTTGTGAATAAATCAATTAGAATAATTCTAATCTTATTTAAATAAATAAATTAAATAATTTATTTATTTAAATAAATAATATTATTCTACAATAGGGATAAGCCTCCTGTAATGATCAACGACTTTCCGGATAATATAGATTTCAACATTAATCATAAAAGAACCTTTGAGTAAATAGTTACCGTATAATTCAATCCTTCCACCATACAATGTCCCAATTAAATATAAGGCATGGAATTCTTTGTCAAGTCTTATTTTATTTAATTATATGTATTTCGACTCTTAAATGCACAACTCCAAATAATGCAAATTAGAAACTCCTTTCTAATTTCATTACGCCTTAACCAAGGATTCTTTGGGTTGTCATTTATCGAATCACATAGGACATTTATCTTCTTTTAATAAGTGGTAGATTCTTTATTGATCATACATTATCTCCATGTACAAACTTATTATACCCAAGCATACCCTTTGATATACCCTAAGGGTCTTAAGGAATAAGTCAAAGTATAACTCATCATACACAAGATACTATGATGATCTCAAGTCCAAGGATCACTTGTACTACTATCACTACAGAATTCTATTGACATGAGCAAGTAAACTCCATTAGGTATTCCTTAGCGAGCCAATGCGTTCAATTGAACTTATTCTCTAATAAGCACCTACATACTTGCTTTAGTGTCTCCACACAAATGATCATGAGATCAATCATCCTCATCCAATGAGCAAGCAACGTATGTACCAATCTATCGGTATTCACTAATCCCCAATTTAGTAATCCAATGATTGGGAACTATTTTAGTTTTAAGCTTTCTAAGAATTTAGATCTCATTAGAATGATCATCATCATTATTCTAAAAATATTGTTTAAAACTATGGGTTATTCACATATAATAAAACAGCATCATGTAGATAATTAAAAGCCTTTAATAAATTAATACCTTTTATTAATAAATGAATAAGATTGTTACAAAGTATATGCTTTATCATCAAACATGATTGAAAGCATATAAATCTGCTTTTTCATTCTTACCTCGAAAGATCGAGATTTCTAAATTTGAAACACTGGGATATAGGCTATGACTTGAATTTACCTTTATATAGCAATACTCAAATTATACTCAAAATACTCACAAGAATACGCTCGATAATATAGAGAGAAAACTTGAGTTTACGGTGTGATTTTCAATTCTAACCTAAGCACCATATTTATAGGAAAATGCTTTAAACACCAAAAGCGAAAAATTTAATATAATAATAATATATATAATCAAATTTCCTCGCTTTTTAAATCTGGTCCAAACTTCAGCCACATGTGCCAAAAAACAATAAAACGTTTTTCTTAATAAAATAATTAAAACATCCAAAAATCAATTATTTGGAACTTGAACTTCAATAATTTATAATAAATAGCCCTTTTATCAAAAAAAATTTGAAACTAAGCTACTTTTTATAGGAAATTCAATTCTCTACAACTTTGCGAAGAAATTTTTCCAAATTCCAAATAAAATTGATAAAAAATCCACAAGCGGGCAATTTTACGAAAGCATAATCAAATTTCGATCGATAAATGGGGTCCACCGAGCATGTTTAACATGTTTTAAACATTTATTGCAAAAAAATACTCTTCCTCCTCGTATACTCATATATCCCATTATTCGTTGTAAAAATATCACCATTATTATATTATTAAAATATAATAATATATTTAAATGAATTATTTTATCGTAAAAAGATAAAATTTCAATTTTCAACAATTGTCACATTAAAAATTTTCTCCATCTATATCCACATAAAATCAATATTTTTCTTATCATATGAATCAATAATTAATTATTCACAAATAATATTACTGAATTCTGATATTGACACCGAGTGGTTCAAGGAAGAGGGGCTTTTCAATAAAGATTTCTCCTTCTTGGCGCCTTGATTAGGTGACCAAACCTCTCCTTACGAACTTTCTAGACATTGCCAATAATGTTATCGATAATATTATTCGAGATAATATGAATTATTGCTCAGATAATGGAAAATCTTTGTATAATGACAATTTATTGAAACAACGGTAATATAAAATATCAATCTGACGATTATTGAATCGATAAAATAAAATACTAAGCGATAATTCTTTGTAACCATTATTGAGTAGTGCCTTTTTTACGTAGAATCGATAATTGGTGCAATCTGATACTAGTATCTTCTTGTGTTTTAATCAAGAGTATTTTAACGATATTAGAAGAACAACTTCTGTTTGTTATTTTTTAAACAACTTATATTTATCGTTTTCTTCGTTCAGTAAACTTTCAAGTTATGGGGCCCACTTAATAAATAGTCGTGCGAATATTCCCAGGCAGGTGCGAATATTCACGACTTTAACGAATATTCATTTCAAAATGATGAAAAATATTAAATGCGGCAAATAGCGACCGTGTATAAAATAATCTATTTAAATATATTATTATATTTTAATAATATAATAATCAATATTTTTACAACAATGCGAAAATGAGTACGAATGAATTTTTGTTGCAAAAAATTAAAGATGTGAATTAATTATAAATCAGAAATCGCCTGCTTCTGCGATTTCGGTCGGCCACTTTTGTTTGGATTGATTTCTATAAAAATTCATGAGATTCGCTATTTATTATGAATTATCAAGTTCAATTCAAATAATCGATTTTGAAGTTTTAATTATTTTATTATGAAAAACGTTTTTATTGTTTTTGGCATATGTGTTGAAGTTTGGACCAGATTTGTAAAGTATGAAATTTGATTATATATATTATTATTATATTAAATTTTCGCTTTTGTTTCTAAAGATTTTCCTATAAATAGGCTGCTAGATAATTGAAAAACACACCGTAAACCCAAGTTTCTCTCTATATTATCGAAATTTATTCTTGTGAGTATTTTGAGTATAATTTGAGTATTTCTATACGGCAAGTTCAAGTCATAGCCTTATATCCTGTTTCAGCTTAAAGACCGATCTTTGAAAGTGATATTATGTTTTTAAAAATGATATTATTTATTCTAATATCATTATGCCAAGTATTGATCTGAACTTTTAATTAAATTTAGAACTTTTTTAGTGTCGGGTTCTTATTCACGATACTTGACTATTCACGTATACTGATCTTATTCACGAATACTGACCTTATTCATCGAAAAATAAAAATTTTTCTTTTATTCCAAAATATCTATTGTGGATACTAGCTTTGATTGTATCCATGTCTTGATCATTCTTGAATTTTACACCACTATGATTATTTTTGAGGTATTTTTGGACATGGATAAAACAAAGTACGAATCTTTAATCCTTAATCCTTGTCATTTTGTTTCAATTGGATTCGTTTCTTTAAAATATTTTTCATCATCCTCGGTCTTAAATGATGATATTATTGAATATCTTTGGCTTTGTAGTCTAAAGATGAATGATTTCGATGAATATCTTTGGCCCGTAGTGCAAAGATAAGCAGTGTTTAGATAAACATGACCAAATCGATGAATATCTTTGGCTTTGTAGTGCAAAGATGAATATTTGATTCGGATGTATGTTGATTGATGTTACGGGGATAAAAGATGACGAAGAACTTTTAAATTCATACATAGAAGATAGTAGTTTGCATTCTCTACTTAACTCTTCTAATGAATTATTATTTCAAACGCGAATATTGGTTTAAAAACTTGTTGTATATTGTATTCTATTAGTTTTTTTTCCGTTGAAGACTAATGATAATTTGTTGTATATTATCTTAGTCATAATATTCTTTCTTTGGGCTAGTTGAGCTCACCCTTTTCCTTTTTATTCCATTTTTCTTCTCGTGAGGCGAAAATATAAGCGAAGAATGCAGTCGGGGTATGGAATGAAGGTTCTAGAGAGAGTTGTTTAGTAGTCCTCACCATTTTGTAAAATAATGTATCAATAAATGTGATGAGGATTTATTTGAGTATAGATATTGTCTAGAAGATAATATTTGTATTCAAACTCATAGTTTTTGTTGTAATAATAAAGTTGTAGTTGTTTTTGTACCATGTATTGACAACTTAGAATGGGTGATGTATACCTATTTTGGGGCGACACACTATGCGTATACTTGACATCATCGCACTCATTCCGCATATGATCTTCTTCTTTCTCAACGCGCGTCCGCTACCACGTTAAAGCTTTTTCGGGGATGGTATTGAATAGTGTGGTCGTAGTCTTTTCAATAGCTCGAGCCAACGTCATTTAGCGTGTTGAGTTCTTTTTGAGTGAAGAAATATTTAAGGCTTTTATGGTGCGAATATATCTCCACTTTCTCTTCATATATAGATAGTGCCTCCATATCTTTAGCGCAAACGATTTGCTTGACTCTAGATCATGAGGGAGGATAATTCCTCTCATATTCTTTAAGTTGTCGCGAGGCATAAGCTATGACTTTCCCACGTTGCATGAGAACACATCCCAACCCTTTTGCGAAGCATCGGCATAGATAACAAATCCATCCGTGCCGGATGGTATTGTTAGAAACAGTCTTAAAATGAGTCTCCTCTTAAACTCTTGAAACTCTTCTCGCATTCTTCGCTCCAAATGAATTTTGTATCCTTCCTAGTTAGTTTGGGTTAATGGAGTAGCGATTAGAAAAACCCTTCCACAAATCTCCGATAATAACCAAACTAAGCCCAAGAAGCTACGTGCTTGATCCACCGACTTCGGTTGCTCCCAACTTTGTATTGCTTCAATCTTCGCCGGATCAACAGATACTCCATGTTTCGACACCACGTGCCCAAGGAATGCTACTTCTCGAGCCGTAACTCGCATTTCTTCAATTTGGCATATAGTTGGTTTTCACGAAGCCTTTGGAGTACCAGCTTCAAATGGTGCTCATGATCTTCACGGCTTTTGGAATATATGAGGATGTCATCATTAAAGACAACAATGAATTGATCCAAATATTCCTTGAATACTCGATTCATCATATCCATGAAAGCCGCAGGAGCATTAGTCAGTCCGAAAGACATGACTAAAATTCATAATGCCCGTCTTAAGTTCTAAAGGCGCGTCTTTGGAATATCCTAAGTTCTAATCTTGATTGATGATATCCAAAACGAAGATCGATTTTTGAAAAGAATTGTGCCCTCGCAATCGGTCAAACAAGTCATCAATACGAGGTAGAGGATACCTATTCTTGATGGTGACATGGTTCAATTCCGATAGTCGATACTGAAATCGCATACTCCCGTCTTTCTTCTTTTCAATAAAAACAGGAGCACCCCAAGGAGATGTACTAGGATCGAATGAAACCGATGTCCAACAATTCTCGTAGTTGGACCTTTAACTCTGAAGTTCAATAGGAGCCATTTGATATGGGGTTTTAGAAATGGGCTTTGTACGAGTTCAAGATCAATAAAGAATTCAACTTCACGTTACGGGGTAGGCCGGAAAGTTCTTGAAAATACGTCGGAAAGTCAATAACAACAGGAATATTATTCAAATTTGACGTGTCTTTATTCAAATCCATAACATGGGCTAAGAAAGCTTGACATCCGTTTTTCAATAAACGAATAGCTTTATGATTAGATATGACAGTTATTGATTTTAATGGTTTAGTTGCTTGAATTCATACAACAGGTTGGTTAGGAATATGAAAACTAACAACCTTACGAAAACAATCAATTTTGGCATGATGAGTAGTTAACCAATCAATCCCTAAAATCACATCAAAAGCAAGTATTTTTAAAGAGATAAGGTCAACAGGTAAGGTGATGGTGCCAACTTGAATCAAACAAAATTTATAAACAATGGATGTGATGAAAGTTTCTCCTAACGGAGTTTCCACAAATAGGTCAAAGTCTAATTTCTCCTGAGTCAAGTTTAAACGTTGAGCACATGCGGGAGAGATAAATGAATGGGTATACCGGTATCAAGTAAGGTATAAACTTGATGAAATTTATAAATAGCTTACCCGTGATCACCTCGTTTGGGTTCCTCGCATTTTGACCGATTCATAACAAACGCTTCTTCCCAAATCGTTGACTTTGACTTTTACGGGATGATCTTTTGAGTCACCGTCCCCACTGAACTAGGTTTTCCTCTACCGTGAATCTCGGCGATATGTCCTTCCTTTCCATAATTGTAGCATACATTGAATCTACTTGTGGGCGGTTTGAATGATATGTCCCTCTTTTTTCGCATTTGTAGCGTATAATGGGTGGTCGTTCTCCTCCCTTAGAACCCGATTCTTTACTGCCAACCTTGTCGTCGTCGTCACATGGTCGTTGTTAAATCTCCTCTTTTTAAAATCTCCTTCTTCTCGCTTCTTATATTTTCATGGCCATGATTACCACCGGTGGTAACCATTTTTCTCCGTCTGTTTCTTTCTCCGCCGTTATCATTATTACATTGGCTTTGCTATCTACAGTACGATCATGGTTATGGTCCTCGTTTGAACATACTCGTTATCTCGCTCAACAATTGAGCCTCATTAACAACATCTGAATAGAGAAAATTTATGAGAAATGAGATCTTGACGTATGGCGGGTTTCAAACCTCTAAAAACATCCGCGTCATATGTTCCTCATTCTCCACCAAATGAGGTGCAAACCTGGATAACTCTTTACAAACTTTTCCCACGTCTTTGAGACACCGTCATGTTTGTTACTGCTCGGTCTAATAAACTCCACTTCCTTCGTATAGACGAACACTTTCGGGAAAGTATTTGTCATTAAATAGTTTCTGAAAGCGTCTCCCAAGACATCTTGAGTCTTGATTTGGATGGATCGCCTTCCACGGACTCCCACCGATGGTGAAATCGCCTTTTCGCCACGCGGAACATAAAGGTGGCGAATGGAACCTTCTGTTCTCCGTGCATCCCAAGACATCGAATATCTTGGTAATTTGCTTGACCCATGTTTCCACCATGATCGGATCGCTTTCCTTAAATTACGGTGGTCCCAACTCTTTGAATCTGCTTGGCTGTGACAACAGTGAATTGTTATCATTTCCTCCTCGTATTTTGAACACGAGTCTCCCTCCCGTCGATTTTGCATGAACTACTGAAAAGCTTCTAAACATCCCTCGTTCATCATACGCCATTGGTGTTGTTCACGGGAGGAACATTGTCGACTGTTGCACGTTCTCCTCGTTGGTGAGTACATGCGTCTCCAGAGTCTCATTTCCATTGTTAATATTCTCGGTTCGACATTCTCAAATCTTTATCGTAAAACAAGGGTTAATTAAGAAATCAATATATCATATAATATCCTTATATCTTGACTAACTAACAAATAAGCTTAGGTAGGACACACTTAGCGAAGGATTTA
This sequence comes from Panax quinquefolius, assembly GCA_020205615.1. Classification (NCBI taxonomy): domain Eukaryota; kingdom Viridiplantae; phylum Streptophyta; class Magnoliopsida; order Apiales; family Araliaceae; genus Panax; species Panax quinquefolius. The sequence continues at coordinate 17,822,587 of CM035155.1, read as the reverse complement.
CTCATCTCTCCCTCCTAGTTACATTCCCGATCTCCACGGAGATCGTATCCTAAGCTACGATAGCAATCGTGGCGCCCCAAAATAGGTATACATCACCCATTACGAGGTTGTCAATACATGGTACGAAATAACTACAACTTTATTATTACAACAATAAAAGCGTGAGTTTGAATACAAATATTATCTTACAGACAATATCTATACTCAAATAAATCCTCATCACATTTATTGATACATTATTTTACAAAATGGTGAGGACTACTAAACAACTCTCTCTAGAACCTTCATTCCATACCCAGACTTCGTGCTCGCTATATTCTCGCCTCCGAGAAGAAAAATGGAACAAAAAGGAAAAGGGTGAGCTCAACTAGCCCGATAAAGAATATTATGACTAAGATAATATCTGACAAATTATAATTAGTCTTCAACGGGGAAAAAAAAACTAATAGAATACAATAGACAACAAGTTTTTAAACCAATATTCATGGCGAAAATAATAATTCATTAGAAGAGTTAAGTAGAGAATGCATACTACTATCTTACATGTATGAATTTAAAAGTTAAATCGTCTATCTTTTATCCTGTAAACATCAATCAACATACATCCGAATCAAATATTCATCTTTTGCACTCTGAGCCAAAGATATTCATCGATTAATCATGTTCATCTAAATACACTCATTCATCTTTGCACTACGGGCCAAAGATATTCATCAGAAATCATTCATCTTTGCACTACAGGCCAAAGATATTCAATAATATCATCATTTAAGACTCGGGATGATGAAAAATATTTTTAAAGAAACGAATCCAAAGAAATAAAATGACAAGGATTAAGGATTAAGGATTACGTACTTTGTTTTATCCATGTCCAAAAATACCTTAAAATAATCACAGTGGTGTAAAATTCAAGAATGATAAAAACATGGATACAATCAAAGCTAGTATCCGAATAGATATTTTGGACGAAAAGAAAATTTTCATTTTTCGATGAATAGTCTTGTATTCGTGAATAATTATCATATCGTGAATAGTCAGTATCGTGAATAAGTAACTCAGACACTAAAAGTTCTAAATTTGATAAAACTTCGGATCGATATTTTAACATAATGATATTGAAGAAATAATATCATTCTGAAAAAATAATATCCACCCTCGAAAGATCGATCTTACCATTTGAAACAGGATATAGGCTATGACTTGAACTTTCACCGTATAGCAAATACTTAAATTATACTCAAAATACTCACAAGAATATGCTCAATAATATAGAGAGAAAACTTGGGTTTACGGTGTGATTTTCAATTCTAACCTAAGCACCTATTTATAGGAAAATGCTTAGAACACCAAAAGCGAAAAATTTAATATAATAATAATATATATAATCAAATTTCATACGCACACAAATCTGGTCCAAACTTCAGCCACACATGTGCCAAAAACAATAAAAACGTTTTCTTAATAAAATAATTAAAACTTCCAAAAATCAATTATTTGAACTTGAACTTCAATAATTCATAATAAATAGTCCTTTTATCAAAAATTCGAATCTCGCGACTTTCTATAGGAAATTCAATTCTCTACAACTTTGCGGAAGAAAGTTTTCCAAATTCTAAATAAAATTGGCCAAAAATCCAAACGGGCGATTTTACATTATAATCAAATTTCCGGTCGATAAATGGGGTCCAATTTAGCATGTTTTGTAAGACCCCAACTTATTATTAATGAAATTTAATAGTAAGGGTTGATTTGATTAATGTGGATAGTTATGGGTAAAATCACGCAAATATTTGAATAAGCAAGTGGTTATAAAATATTCATTATTATTAGGGGAATATTAGTTTGGTCGTGGAATATTAAATGCTGTCGGAGAATATTAAATGCAACAGCCTAGCGATCTTTATGGGCCCCATGAACGGAAAGCGATTGGATGAAGAAAATGACAAATATAAGTTGTTTATAAATAACGGCGTGGTTATTCTGAATTATCTTGTTGGAATACCCGGTGGTTAAAACACACTATCATCTGGCGTTGTTGAGCAGAAGCACGCAGTATTGCACCAATTATTGATCCTTACGTGAGAAGGCACTTACTCAATAATTATTACGATAATTCTTATTCGATATTTTATTTTATTGATTCAATAATTCTTTGCGTTGATATTTTATATTCTTTGTTGTTTTAATAATTGTCATTACGATATTTTTCATTATCGAAGCAATAATTCATATTATCTGAATAATATTATTGGAAAACATTATTGGCGATGTCTAGAAAGTTACATACAGGAGAGGTTTGGTCACCTAATTGCGCGCTTGATGAAGTAGAGATCCTTATTGGAAGCCCCTCTTTCTTGAGGCACACAGGTTGTCGATATTGTGATTACATAATATTATTTGTGAATAATTAATTATTGATTTATATGATGAGAAAATATTATTTTATGTGGATATAGATGGAGAAATTTTTTAAAATGACAATTGTTGAAAATTAATATTTTATCTTTTACGATAAAATAATTCATTTAAATATATTATTTTAATAATATATTAATGATGATATTTTTACGATGAATGTGGGATATATGAGTATATGTGGAGGAGGAGTATTTTTGTGTTATCAAAATATTTAAAGCATGTTTTATGTGTCGATGGACCCCATTTCTTGGCCCGAAATTTGATTATAACTTTGTAAAAATCGCCCGTTTATGGATTTGGTCAATTTCTGTTTGGAATTTGGAAAAACTTTCTTCTGCAAAGTTGTAGAGAATGAATTTTCTATAAAAACTCATGAGATTCAATTTTCTGATAAAAGAGCTATTTATTGTGAATTATTGAGGTTTAGATATAGAAATAATTGATTTTTGGAGTTTAAATTATTTTTGTTAGAAAAACATTTTTTGTATTTTTTTGGACATCATTAACATGTGTGGCTGGTGTTTTTGACCAAAAGGGTGGGCTAAGGAAAATTTGTATAATTATATTAATATTATATTCAATTTTACTACTTTGGTGTTCTAGCGATTTCTATAAATAGGGTCTTGGGTTAGAATTGAAAATCACACCGAGAACTGAAGTTTTCTCTCTTTCTCTCTCGATACATTGGCGTATTCTTGTGAGTATACTTTGAGTGTTGCTATATCTGGTGTAAGTTCAATTCATAGTCTATATCCGGTGTTTCGACTAGAAATCTTATCTTTCGAGGTAAGGGATGTTATTTTTATTCAAAATGATATTATTTCTTGATATCATTATCTTTGAAATATTGGTTGGAAATTTTATCAAATTTGGAACTTTTTCATGTCGGGAGTTACTATTCAAGATTCTTATTCATGAGTTCTTATTCACGAGTACTTTATTCACGAAGCGTGATGATGTTTTTTGTGAAATTTCTATCTTTTGGTGTCGAAGTTACTATTCACGTATCTGCAAGCTTATTCACGTATCTGACCTTATTCACGAATACTGACACTATTCATTATTAGAAAAATGAAATTTCTTCTTTTTGTCCAAAATATCTATTACGGATACTAGTTTTGATTGTATCCATGTTTTGATCATTCTTGAATTTTACACCACTATGATTATTTACGAGGTATTTTTGGACATGGAAATAACAAAATCTGAATCCTTAATACTTGTTCTTTTTGTTTCATTTTGTTCGTTTTCTTTTTAAAATATTTTTCATCATCCTCGAATATCTAAATGATGATATTATGATGAATATCTTTGGCTGTAGTCAAAGATGAATGATTTTCTTGATGAATATCTTTGGCTTCGTGGTGCAAAGATGAGCAAGTGTGTAGATGAACATGAACATATCTTTGGCACGTAGATGAATGTTGATTCCATGATGAATATCTTGGCACATAGTGCAAAGATGAATATTTGATTCGGATGTATATTGAAGATGTTCTAGGATAAAAGATGAGCGATGAACTTTTAAATTCATACATGAAGATAGTAGTTATCTACTTAACTTCTTACAATGAATTATTATTTCAGCGAATATTGATTTAAAAACTTGTTTATCTATTGTATTCTATTAGTTTTTTTCTGTTGAAGACTAAAGATAATTTGTTGTATATTATCTTGGTCGTAATATTCTTCTTGGGGCTAGTTGAGCTCACCCTTTTCCTTTTTGTTCCATTTTTTCAACTCGGGAAGCGAGAATGTAGCGATCTTAGTCGGGTATGGAATGAAGGTTCTAGAAGTTGTTTAGTAGTCCTCACCATTTTGTAAAATAATGTATCGATAATTATGATGGGGATTTATTTAGTGTGGATATTATACAGATGGCAATATACGTATTTAAACTACGATTTATATGTTGTAATAATAAAGTTGTAGTTATTTACGTACCATGTATTTGGCGACTCGGAATGGGTTGGATGGAATGGACCTATTTTTGGGCGTCGAAGTTGAATATCGAGCTTAGGGATATGATCTACTTGGCGGAGATCGGGAATAGAACTAGGAGGGAGGGCAGGTAAATCCTTGTTGGTTTGTCTACTAAGCTTATTTATTAGTTGGTTTAGTATATAGGGATATTATGTGATATATTGATTTCCTTAATTAACTCTTGTTTTATGGCGATATTTGAATGTCGTTGAGAATATTAACGATGGAGTAAATGAGATCGTGGAGATGCATCTTATGCAGCGAGGAGAAGCGTCTGACATTGTAACATTGACAACACGGCGGATGATGAGCGAGGGGATGTTTAGAAACTTTGCGATTCATGCAAAATCGGACGAGGAGACTTCGTGTTCAAAATCTGAGGAGGAAATGATAGCGTTCACGGGTTGTCACTGACGCGGTTCGAAGTTGGGACCACTGAATTTAAGCCGTCGTGGCGGAAACATGGGTGATCGCAGATATTCTTGAGTTGGGACCAAGAATTTAAGGAATGTGTGATTACAAGCAATTACCAGATTATGTCTTGGGATTGGCATAGCCTTGTTAATGCGTGGCCGTCCATTACTTTATATCGTGGGAAGCATTTGAAGCATTCGATGACAAGTACTTCCGAAAGTATTAATGAATATGAAGGAAGTGGTGTTTATTAGGCGGGCGAGAATAACATGGCGGTATCAATACGAAGCGAAGTTAAGTTATCGAGTTTACCCCTCATTTATTATTAATGAAATTTAATTTTCTCTCTGATCGGATTTATTATTTATTAGAAATAATAAGGGTTGATGTGATTAATGTGAAATTTATTTTCTCTATTTAAATAGTAAGGGTTGATGTGAAAATAGTCATAAATATTTCAAAATAAGCAGTGGTTATAAAATATTCATTGTTGTTAGGGAATATTAGTTTGGTGGTGGAATATTAAATCTTGTCGGGAATATTAAATGCGACAACCTTGACCATGTGGGCCCATGTAACGAAAGCGATTGGATGAAGAAAACATGAATATAAGTTGGTTAAAAATAACGGCGTAGTTATTACCATTAATCTTGTTAAAATACTCGAATTGGTTAAAACACGATGGCACGGTATTGCACGAATTATTGATTCTTACGTGAAGAAGGCCTTCTCGATAATGGTTCACGATAATTCTTTATTAGTATTTTATTTTATTGATTCGATAATTCTTGCGTTGATATTTTATATTCTTTGTTGTTTGATAATTGTCATTACACAATATTTTTCATTATCGAAGCAATAATTCATATTATCTGAATAATATTATTAGATAACATTATTGGCAATGTCTAGAAAGTTACATCTAAGGAGAGGTTTGGTCACCTAATTGCGGCGTAGATGGAGAAATTCTTATTGGAAAGCCCCTTTCTGGGAAGCGCACAGGTTGTCGATATTGTGATTACATAATATTATTTATGAATAATTAATTATTGATTCATATGATGAGGAAAATATTGATTTTATGTGGATATAGATGGAGAAAAATTTTAATGTGACAATTGTTGAAAATTGAAATTTTATCTTTTTGATATAAGATAATGTATTATTATATTTTAATAATATAATAATGGTGATATTTTACAATGAATGTGGGATATATAAGTATCGAGGAGGAAGAGTATTTTTATTGCAATAAATATTTAAAACATATTAAACATGTCGGTGGACCCCATTTATTGGTGAAATTTGATTATAGCTTTGTAAAATCTCCGTTTGTGTATTTCGGTCAATTTACATTTGGAATTTGGAAAAACTTTCTTACGCAAAGTTGTAGAAATTGAATTTCCTATAAAAACTCGCGAGATTTGAATTTTTACTGATAAAAAGGCTATTTATTATGAATTATTGATGTTACTGAAATTCTGAATAATTGATTTTTGGAAGTTTTAATTATTTTAAATAATAAAAACGTTTTTGATTTGTTTAGTAGACTTATTTGTTGTCAAGCATGGCTGAATTCAGATCATAGATTGTGTGCATAGGAATTTATATATAATATATTAATATTATATTAAATTTTTTTTTTAATGTTCTAGCGATTTCTTATAAATAGGGTCTTAGGTTAGAATTGAAAATCACACGAAGCTGAAGTTTTCTCTCTCTATATTATCGAAGCGTATTCTTGTGATTATTTTGAGTATAATTTGAGTATTGCTATTGATTGCAAGTTCAAGTCATAGCCTTTATGTCAGGTGTTTAATTTAGAAATCTTGATCTTTCGAGGTAAGGATATTATTTTTTTTTTTCGTAATGATATTATTTCTTCAATATCATTATGTTGAAATATTGATCTGAAGTTTTTTATCAAATTTGGAACTTTTGGTGTCGAGATTCTTATTCACGTATCTGACCTTTATTCACGTTATCTGACCTTATTCACGAATCTGGCCTTTATTCATGAAAAATGAAAATTTTTTCTTTTCGTCCAAAATATCTATTACGGATACTAGCTTTGATTGTATCCATGTTTTGATCATTCTTGAATTTTACACCACTGCGATTATTTTTGAGGTATTTTGGGCGTGAATAAAACAAAGTACGAATCCTTAATCCTTAATCCTTGTCATTTTGTTTCCTTTGGATTCGTTTCTTTAAAAATATTTTTCATCATCTTGATCTTAAATGATGATATTATGGAATATCTTTGGCACATAGTGCAAAAGATGAATGATTTCTGAAGAATATCTTTGGCACATAGTGCAAAGATGAGCAGTGTTTAGATGAACATGACCAACTGATGAATATCTTTGGCACATGTAGTGCAAAGATGAATATGTGATTCGGATATATATTGATTGATGTTACGGGGATAAAAGATGAGCGATGAACTTTTAAATTCATACATGGAAGATAGTAGTTTGCATTCTCTACTTAACTCTTCTAATGAATTATTATTTCCATTGCGAATATTGATTTAAAATTTGTTGTCTATTGTATTCTATTAGATTTTTCCTGTTGAAGACTAACGATAATTTGTTGTATATTATCTTAGTCATAATATTCTTTCTTGAGCTAGTTGAGCTCACCCTTTTCCTTTTTGTTCCATTTTTTCTCGGGAGGCGAGAATATAGCGAGTGCAGTGGGGTATGGAATGAAGGTTCTAGATAGAGTTGTTTTAGTAGTCCTCACCATTTTTTAAAATAATGTATCATTAAATGTGATGAGGATTTATTTGAGTATAGATATTGTCTAGAAGATAATATTTGTATTTAAACTCACAGTTTCTTGTTGTAATAATAAAGTTGTAGTTGTTTACATGCCGTGTATTGTGACAACTTTCGGAATGGGTGATGTATACTATTTTGGGGGCGTCACGGTTGGGTATCGAGCTTAGGATATGATCTCTGGCGGAGATCGGGGAATAGAACTAGGAGGGAGGCAGTAAAATCCTTAGCTAGTGTGTCCTACTAAAGCTTATTTGTTAGTTGGTCGATATATAGGGATATTATGTGATATATTGATTTCCTTAATTAACCCTTGTTTTATGGCGATGTTGAGAATGTCGTGAGAATATTAACATGGAAATGAGGCCAGTGGAGATGCTGTACTCACCAGCGAGGAGAGCGTGCAGCAATTTGGCAATGTTCCTCCACGTGAACAACACCATTGAAGCGAGAGATGATGAGCGAGGGGATGTTTAGAAACTTTTGCGATTCATACAAAATCGAACGAGGAGACTCGTGTTCAAAATCTGAGGAGAAATGATAGCAATTCACGGGTTATCACATTGACGAGCGATTCGAAAGTTGGGACCACGAATTTAAGGAAAGCGGATCCGATCATGGCGGCGGAAACATGGGTCAAACAAATTACCAAGATATTCGATGTCTTGGGATGCGCGAGAAGAACGAAGGTTCCATTCGCCACCTTTATGTTAAATGGCGAGGCGGACTCTTGGTGGGAGTCATGTGAAGCGTACCCATCCGGTACTTTTCGGCATGTCTTGGGAGGCGTTTGAAGCTATTTAATGACAAATACTTTCACGAAAGTGTTAAATCATATGAAGGAAGTGGAGTTCATCGATTGGAACAAAACAACATGGCGGTGTCTCGATGCGAGGCAAAGTTTGCGAGTTATCGGTTTGCACCTCATTTGGTGGAGAATGAGGAGCGTATGGCGCGGATGTTTCTAAGAGGTTTGAAACCCGCGTCGACAATATCTCATTTCTCATAAATTTTCTCTCTGATTCGGATGTTGTTAACGAGGCTCAATTGTTAGAAGCGAGATAACGAGTATATTCAACCAAGGACCATAACGAGGATCGTACCGGAGATAGCGATCAGCGAATAATGATAACCCGGTGGAGAAAAGCAGAGACGGACAAAAATGGTAACCACTCGGTGGTAATCATAGCCATGAAAATAGAAGAAGCGAGTCGGGAGGAGATTTTAAAAGGAGATTTAACAACGACCATGTGAAGGCAGCGGTCTTGCGTGACAAGCGGTTCTAAGGGAGGAGAAACGACCACCGGTCGTATACTACAAATCTGGGAAAAGAGGACATATCGGTCAAACTGCCTAGCAGTTCAAGGTATGCTATAATTGTGGAAAGGAAGGACATATCGCTCGAGATTATGCGATGGCGAAACCTAGTTCGGCGAGGACGGTGACTCGAAAAACATCCCGAAAAAGTCAAAGTCAACGATTAGGAAGAGCGTTTGTTGTGGTTGGTCAAAATCGAAAACCAAGCGAGGTGATCACGGGTAAGCTATTTATAAATTCTTGCGAAGTTTATACCTTACTTGATCTAGGTCTACCCATTCATTTATCTCTCTGCATGTGCTCAGCGTTTAAACTTGACTCAGGAGAAATTAGACTTTGACCTATCTGTGGAAACTCCGTTAGGAGAAACTTTCATCACATCCACTTGTTTATAAATCTTGTTTGATTCAAGTTGGCACCATCACCTTACATTGACCTTATCTCTTTAAAGATACTTGCTTTTGATGTGATTTTAGGGATTGATTGGTTAACTACTCATCATACCAAAATTGATTGTTTTTATAAGGTTGTTAGTTTTCATATTCTAACTTGACTGTTTATGCAATTCAAGCAACTAAACCATTAAAATCAATCACTATCATATCTAATCATAAAAATATTAGTTTATTGAAAAGCGGATGTCAAGCTTTCTTAGCCCATGTTATGGATTTGAATAAAGACACGTCAAATTTGAATAATATTCTGTTGTTATTGACTTTCTGGCGTATTTCTGAAGAACTTCCGGTCTACCCCGAGCGTGAAGTTGAATTCTTTATTGATCTTGAACACGGTACAAGCCCATTTCTAAAACCCCATATCGAATGGCTCTATTGAACTTGAGGAGTTAAAGGTCCAACTACGAGAATTGTTGGACATCCGGTTTCATTCGTCTAAGTACATCTCCTTGGGGTGCTCTGTTTTATTCGTAAAGAAGAAAGGCGGGGAGTATGCGACTTTATATTGACTATCGGGAATTGAACCATGTCACCATCAAGAATAGGTATCCTCTACCTCGTATTGATGACTTGTTTGACCCGATTGCAAGGGCACAATTCTTTTCAAAAATCGATCTTAGATTACGGATATCATCAAATTTGAAGATTAGGGCGAGGATATTCAAAGACGCCTTGAACTTCGGTATGGGCATTATGAATTCTTAGTCATGTCTTTCGGATTAACCAATGCTCTGCGGCTTTCATGGATATGATGAGCAGAGTATTCAAGGAATATTTGGATCAATTCGTTGTTGTCTTTATTGATGACATCCTCATATATTCCAAAAGTTGTGAAGATCATGAGCACCATTTGAAGTTTGGTACTCAAAAGGCTTCGTGAAAACCAACTATATGCCAAATTGAAGAAATGCGAGTTACGGCTTGAGGAAGTAGCATTTCTTGGGCACGTGAATGTCAAAACATGGAGTATCTGTTGATCCCGAGCGAAGATTGAAGCAATCTGAAAGTTGGGAATGAACCAAGTCGGTGACTAAAAGTACTTAGTTTTTGGGCTTAGTTGGTTATTATCGGAGATTCGTGGAAGGGTTTTCTCGAATCGCTACTCCATTAACTTGACTAACTTCGGAAGGATACAAAATTCGTTTGGAGTGAAGAATCGAGAAGAGTTTCCAAGAGCTTAAGAGGAGACTTATTTGGCTTTGTTCTAACAATACCATCTGGTTCGGATGGATTTATTATCTCTGACGATGCTTGAGCAAAAGGGTTAGGATGTGTTCTCATGCAACGTGGGAAAGTCATAGCATATGCCTCGCGACAACTTAAAAGATTATGAGAGGAATTATCCTACTCATGATCTAGAGTTAGCGGCCCGATCGTTTTCGCTAAAAGATATGGAGGCACTATCTATATGGGGAGAAAGTGGAGATATATTCAGACCATAAAAGCCTTAAATATTTCTTCACTCAAAAAAACTCAACATGCTGGCGTGACGTTGGCTCGAGCTATTGAAAGACTACGACCACACTATTCAATACCATCTGGAAAAAGCGAGCGTGGTAGGCGGCGCGTTGAGTAGAAGATCATATCACGGAACGAAAAGTGCGATGATGTCAAGTATCGTATAGAGCCAACTTTAATAGAAAAGTTAAGGTTGCTCGAGCCACCAATCCGGGTAGGTGATGCGTATGAAGAAGAAAGTACAAGAAGGAGCTATTAGGGGCGAGAATTGATGAAGAAGGAATACTTGAGTCCACTCTAGACTTTGTGTTCTAACGACTACGATTTGAAGTCTGAAGATTATGATGGAGGCACACAATACACCATTTGCAATCCATCTGGAAGTACTAAAATGTATCGTGATCTTGACATACATTTTGGTGGAACAATATGAAGAAAGAGATTGCAAAGTTTATCTCGATGTGTTTAACTTGCCAGCGTGTAAAGCGGAACATCTAGTACCTAAGGGTCCGTTGCAACCACTTGAGATTCCGAAATGGATGTGGGAACACATTACCATGGATTTCGTTACGGGTCTTCCTACGGTTTCTCAAGGCATCAATGCTATTTGGGTTATTGTTGATAGATTAACCAAGTCTGCTCTTTTCTTGCCGTCACGGAGACTTATTCCTTGAGCGTCTTGCTAGTATGTACGTGAATGAAATTGTGAGGTTGCATGGCATGCACCGTATCCATAGTTTGGGATCGTGACCCAAGATTCACTTCAAGATTTTGGGTTAGCTTGCAAAAGCGATGGCTATAGCGCGGTTTGCGATTTAGTTCGACATACCATCCCCAAACGGATTGACAATCGAGAGAGGACTATTCAAACTCTTGAAGATTTATTAAGACTACGTGTCCTAGACTTCAAGGGCGGTTGGGATAAGTATTTACCATTGGTGGAATTCTCCTACAACAATGATTATCGAGCAAGTATAGGTGTGGCTCCATTGAGCATTATATGGGCGAAAATGTCGTTTCTCGAATATGTTGGGATGAGGTGGGTGAAGCAACATTGTTGGGACCCGAGTTAAAATGCGTATGACTACGAAAAGATTCAAATGATTCGACAACGTATACAAAGCGGCACAAGATCGACAAAAGAGTTATGCGGATCTTCATCCGAAAGGACGTGGAATTTAGTGTGGGGATCATGTATTGTTGCGAGTTGCTCCATGGAAGGGAGTTACAAGATTTGGGAAGAGAGAAAGCTCGATCCACGATTTATTGGTCCATTTCAAATTCTTGACCGAGTAGGAAATGTAGCCTATAGACTTGCGTTACCTCCAGTATGTCTAAATGTTCATAATGTGTTTCATATATCATACTTCATAAATATGTGAAAGACCCGACCACGTTATAAATTAGAACCAGGACGAAATAATAGAAGACTTAACGTATGAGGAGGTACCTTTCAAGATCTTGGATAGGAAGGAGCATGTCCTACTGTGAAAGGTCATACCACAAGTTAAAGTTTTGTGGAGGAATCATGCTATAGAGAAATGACACAGGAATTGGAAAGCGGAAATAAAAGCGAGGTATCCTCACCTTTTGAAACACCAGTACGTCACGTCCAATTTCGAGGCGAAAATTTCATAAGGAGGGAGGTTGTAAGACCCCAACTTATTATTAATGAAATTTAATTTTCTCTATTATTATTTTAAAATAGTAAGGGTTGATGTGATTAATGTGGATAGTTAGGGGTAAAATCATGAAATATTTCAAAATAAGCAAGTGGTTATAAAATATTCATTGTTGTTAGGGAATATTCGTTTGGTCGTGGAATATTAAATCTTTGTCGGGGAATATTAAATGCGACGGTAGCGACCATGTGTGGGCCCCATAACTGAAAGCGATTGGATGAAGAAAACGACAAATATAAGTTGGTTAAAAATAACGGCGTAGTTATTCTGAATTATCTTGTTAAAATACTAGGTGGTTAAAACACGGTGCACCAGTATTGCACCAATTATTGATTCTTACGTGAAGGCACTACTCAATAATGGTTACGATAATTCTTGTTTAGTATTTTATTTTATTGATTCAATAATTCTTTGCGTTGATATTTTATATTCTTTGTTGTTTGATAATTGTCATTACACAATATTTTTCATTATCGAAGCAATAATTCATATTATCTGAATAATATTATTAGATAACATTATTGGCAATGTCTAGAAAGTTACGTCTAAGGAGAGGTTTGGTCACCTAATTGCATGCGCCATGAGAGAAATTCTTATTGGAAAGCCCCTCTTTCTTAGGAAGCTGCACAGTTGTCGATATTGTGATTACGTAATATTATTTGTGAATAATTAATTATTGATTCATATGATGAGGAAAATATTGATTTTATGTGGATATAGATGGAGAAAATTTTAATGTGACAATTGTTGAAAATTGAAATTTTATCTTTTTCGATAAGATAATGTATTATTATATTTTAATAATATAATAATGGTGATATTTTACAATGAATGTGGGATATATAAGTATCTGAGGAGGAAGAGTATTTTTATTGCAATAAATATTTAAAACATATTAAACATGTCGGTTGGACCCCATTTATTGGTTGAAATTTGATTATAACTTTAAAAATCTCCCGTTTGTGTATTTCGGTCAATTTCTGTTTGGAATTTGGAAAAACTTTCTTCTGCAAAGTTGTAGAGAATTGAATTTCCTATAAAAACTCGCGAGATTTGAATTTTCTGATAAAAAGGCTATTTATTATGAATTATTGATGTTCTGAAATTCCTGAATAATTGATTTTTGGAAGTTTTAATTATTTTAAATAATAAAAACGTTTTTGATTTGTTTGGTAGACTTATTTGTTGTCAAGCATGGCTGAATTCAGATCATAGATTGTGTGCATAGGAATTTATATATAATATATTAATATTATATTAAATTTTTTGCTTTGGTGTTCTAAGCAATTTCTTATAAATAGGGTGCTTAGGTTAGAATTGAAAATCACACCAGAAACTGAAGTTTTCTCTCTCTATATTATCGAACGTATTCTTGTGATTATTTTGAGTATAATTTGAGTATTGCTATTCTAGGTGCAAGTTCAAGTCATATGCTTTATATCCGGGTGTTTCAATTTAAAAGACTGATCTTTCGAGGTAAGGGATATTTTTTTTTTAATGTAATGATATTATTTCTTCAATATCATTATGTTGAAATATTGATCTGAAGTTTTTATCAAATTTGGAACTTTTGGTGTCGAGTTACTATTCACGTTATCAGACCTTTATTCACGTATCGACCTTATTCACGAATACGGCACTATTCATCGAAAATGAAAATTTTTCTTTTCGTCCAAAATATCTATTCGGATACTAGCTTTGATTGTATCCATGTTTTGATCATTCTTGAATTTTACACCACTGCGATTATTTTTGAGGTATTTTTGGGCGTGAATAAAACAAAATACGAATCCTTAATCCTTAATCCTTGTCATTTTGTTTCACCGGATTCGTTTCTTTAAAAATATTTTCATCATCTTGATCTTAAATGATGATATTATGGAATATCTTTGGTCCAGAGTGCAAAGATGAATGATTTCTGAAGAATATCTTTGGCTTTGTAGTGCAAAGATGAGCAGTGTTTAGATGAACATGACCAATCGATGAATATCTTTGGCACATGTAGTGCAAAGATGAATATGTGATTCCGGATATATATTGATTGATGTTACGAGGATAAAAGATGAGCGATGAACTTTTAAATTCATACATGGAAGATAGTAGTTTGCATTCTCTACTTAACTCTTCTAATGAATTATTATTTCATTGCGAATATTGATTTAAAATTTGTTGTCTATTGTATTACTATTAGATTTTTCCTGTTGAAGACTAACGGTAATTTGTTGTATATTATCTTAGTCATAATATTCTTTCTTGAGCTAGTTGAGCTCACCCTTTTCCTTTTGTTCCATTTTTATCGGGAGGCGAGAATATAAATGAGTGCGAGTGAGGGTATGGAATGAAGGTTCTAGATAGAGTTGTTTAGTAGTCCTCACCATTTTTTAAAATAATGTATCAATAAATGTGATGAGGATTTATTTGAGTATAGATATTGTCTAGAAGATAATATTTGTATTTAAACTCACAGTTTTCTTGTTGTAATAATAAAGTTGTAGTTGTTTACATACCATGTATTGACAACTCAGAATGGGTGATGTATACCTATTTTGGGGGCGTCACAACGGTCAACCGAGGGACCACAACCAGGATAATAATTAGGAGATAGCGATCAACAAAACAACGATAACCAATGGAGAAAGAAGAATACGGACAAAGGCGGTAACCACTCTGGTGGTAATCATGGCCATGAAAATAGAAGAAGCGAGTCGGGGAGGAGATTTTAAAAGAGGAGATTTAACAACGACCATGTGAAGGCAGCGGTCTTGCGAACAACCGGTTCTAAGGGAGGAGAAACGATCACCGTCAGTATGTTACAAATGTGGGAAAGAGGGACATATCATTAAACCGCCCACCTGGCAGGTTTAAGGTATGCTATAATTGTGGAAAGAAGTACATATCGCTTTCGAGATCAGACGGTATCAAAACCAGTCAATGAAGAATGGTGACTCGAAAGGATGTCTAGAAAAAAGTCAAAGTCAACGGTTCTAGAAGAGCGTTTGTTGTGGCCGGTCAAAATGCAAGAACCCGACGAAGTTAGCACGTTAGTTAATTATAAATTTTGCGAAGTTTACACCTTACTGAATCTGGTTCTACCCATTCTTTTATCTCTTTGCTTTGCGCTCAACGTTTGAACTTGACTACGGAGAAATTAGACTTTGACCTATTTATGGAGACTCAGTTAGAGAAACTTTCATTACATCCGTTGTTTAGAAATCTTGCTTGATTCAGGTTGGCACTATCACATTACTCGTTAACCTTATTTCAAGAACTCAAGAGAGACTCATTTCAAAGACATGTTCGACCATGCCATCTTGGAAAAGCGAACGTGGTAGTAGACGTGTTGAGTAGAAGATCGTATAAGAATCTGATACGATATTGTCAAAGACTAATTTCAGATAATTTACAAATAATAGAGATGGAGATGAAAACTCTAGGTACCCACGATGATATACGAGTCTAATCAACTTTAATCGATAAAGTTAAAGTCGTTTGCTACACACCGGGATTCTCGCTTTATAGGCAAATATCTCTATAGAAATAAGGTTAACGGTAAATGTGATAGTGCCAACCCTGAATCAAACAAGATTTCTAAACAACGGATGTAATGAAAGTTTTCCTAATCTGAGTCTCCACAGATAGTCAAAGTTTAATTTCTCCGTAGTCAAGTTCAAACGTTGAGCGCAAGTAAGAGAGAGAGATAAAAGAATGGGTAGAACCAATATCTAGTAAGGTATATACTTCGCAAGAATTTATAATTAACTAACCTGCTAACTTCTTCGTCGTTCCTCGCATTTTGACCGGTCACGACAAACGCCTTCCAAGAACCGCTGACTTTGACTTTTCTCGACATCCTTTTGAGTCACCATTCTCACCGGATCTGGTTTCGATATCGTATAATCTCGAGCGATATGTCCTTCTTTCCACAATTATAGCATACCTTGAAGGCTTTCAAACAGTTTGACCTTATATGTCCCTCCTCTCCGCATCTATAGCATCTAATCGGCGATCGTTCTCTTCCCTAGAATTTGTTGATGGTGCCGATCTTCATGCCGACGCTTTCCCGTCATCGTTAAATCTTCTCTTTTTAGATTGGACATCTCTTTCCATAATATCAACGCGTCGTGCGCCTTTTACCCATGCATCACTCATTCTCACTGCGTTCGATTATTTCTTCTTTCACCTCGATTCCAAACTTTATCATCTTATACTCGCCAAAGAGTGTTTCGTTCAAGCATCACATATCGGGTAACCTGAAGCTTGAATCGTTGCATCCTTTTGCTCCACGATCGCTGCGCAATTCTTCATCCTGCTTCTTCTAACTCATGAATACGATTTTGCAATTCTATATTTTGATCATAAAATACCTCTAATAAACTCTCTTGGTACCTCTTCTTCCTCTTCTTCCTCACTCTCACTTTGTTACCTCTGCGACTATCTCGGGTCTGTTATCAATTCTTCACTCACCACATGGATATCTCTAATTCCTTCTTCACCGACATCACATTATCACGGTTGACGATTAGAGGTGTCTCCACGATCTCATTTACTCCATCATTAATATTCTCGACGACATTCTCAAATCTTTGTCATAAAAACAAGGGTTAATTAAGGAAATCAATATATCACATAATATCCCTATATCTTGACCAACTAAAAATAAGCTTAGGTAGGACACACTAGCGAAGGATTTACTCGTCTCTCCCTCCTAGTTCTATTCCCCGATCTCCGCCAGAGATCATATCCTAAGCTCGATATTAATCGCGACGCGCCCCCAAAATAGGTATACACAACACCCATTCTCGAGTCGCCAAATACATGGTACAAGAAGCAAACTACAACTTCAATAATACAAATGTCGTGTGAAATAAGACAATATATATCGTGAGTTTAAATATAATATTGTCTTCTCAGACAATATCCACACGCAAATAAATCCCCATCATAATTATTGATACATTATTTTACAAAAATGGTGAGGACTACTAAACAACTCTCTGAACCTTCATTCCATACCCGACTAAGTACTCGCCACATTCTCGCCTCCCGAGAAGAAAAATGGAACAACAAGGAAAAGGGTGAGCTCAACTAGCTCAAGAAAGAATACTATGACTAAGATAATATACAACAAATTATCGTTAGTCTTCAACAGGAAAAATCTAATAGAATACAATAGACAACAAGTTTCGAGATCAATATTCGCGGAAATAATAATTCATAGTAAGAGTTACGTAGAGAATGAAATCTACTATAATCTATGAATTTAACGGTCCATCATCAATATTTTATCCTCGTAACATCAATCAATATTCATCTCAAATCAAATATTCATCTTTGCACTACTGTGCCAAAGATATTCATCAATCGGTCATGTTCATCTCAACACTGCTCATCTTTTGCACTAAAGCTAAAAGATATTCATCGATCGGTTATGTTCATTTAAACACTGCTCATCTTTGCACTCTGACAGGCGAAGATATTCTTCGAAAATCATTCATCTTTACACTACAGCCAAAGATATTCAATAATATCATCATTTAAGACCGAGGATGATGAAAATATTTTTAAAGAACGAATCCAAGTGAAAACAAAATGACAAGGATTAAGGATTAAGGATTCAGTACTTTGTTTTATCCATGTCCAAAAATACCTCAAAAATAATCATAGTGGTGTAAAATTCAAGAATGATCAAACATGGATACAATCAAAGCTAGTATCCGAATAGATATTTTGACCGAAAAGAAGAAATTTTATTTTTGGTGAATAGTGCAGATATCGTGAATAGTCTGCCGTATCGTGAATAAAGTGCCATATCGTGAATAGTAACTCTCACACCAAATGATAGAAATTCCACAAAAAAACATCCTCACGCTTCATGAATAGTACTTTCGTGAATAGTAACTCGTGAATAAGAACTCATGAATAGTAACTCGTGAATAAGAACTCGTGAATAAGTAACCCGATATGAAAAAAGTTCCAAATTTGATAAAAACTTCAGATCAACATTTCAAATAATGATATTGAAGAAATAATATCATTGGAGAAGAAAATAACATCCCTTACCTCAAAGAATCGATGCTTTCTAGGAAAGGTCTCAAGTGATCTTTGAATGAAACTTGTATCTTGAATAAAGAACTCTCAAAGTATCTAAATACTCACAAAATACGCTCAATAATATAGAGAGAGAAAGAGAAAAACTTTGTTTTGGTGTGATTTTCAATTCTAACTTAGCCTCTATTTATAGGAAAATGTTAAGACGCCAAGGCGACTTAACTTTCTGACACTGATGGCTTTACCTGCTACTATTCCCACCCACCACATTTGAAAATTCAATTGAGCACATTTCTCACCAACCAAAAGTGGGGCCCACCAATTCTAGAATTTTCCATCAAAATCATTTATAACCTAATTTCTGAATCAGTCACCTCTTAAAATTCATAATAAATTATACGCTCATCTTTAACGGTTCAAAATTTGTGGACATATACTCAACTTATATATGTATAACATATCCAAAAATTACAACGATCCAACGGTCGGATTAAATATTATAACTCACACAATAAAGCTGTAATAACACCGATTTGATCTTTTAATACCTCCAATCCGACAAAATACAAATAAAACATCTCAGCATTAATTCCTTCATTAATAACCACATAAATAAATCCATCATTTATATTCATATAAAATAAATATTTCCTTATCATATGAATCAATAATTAATTATTCACAAATAATATTACGTAATCACATTTATAATGACGAAATCGCTCTCCCGTGAAAGAGGGCTTTCCAATAAGGATCTCTCACTCTCAAGCCGCAATTAGGTGACCAAACCTCTCCTTGAGCGTAACTTTCTAGACATTGCCAATAATGTTATCTAATAATATTATTCAAATAATATGAATTATTGATCCGATAATGGGAAATATCATGCGATGACAATTATCAAAACAATAATAATATAAAATATCAACGCAACAATTATTGAATCAATAAAATAAACTATTGAACAAGAATTCACTGTAACAATTATTGAGTAAAGGCCTTCTTCACGTACGAATCAATAATTCAACAATCTTGGTAATGCAATCTGCATCTCTTAACCAATGCCAGACATCGTATTTTAATTTTAACCAACGGTATTCCAACAGTCTTAATTGAGAATAACTACGCCAAGTTATTTTTAACCAACTTATATTTGTCGCTTTCCTCATCCAAACGCTTTCCAGTTATGGGGCCCACATATTATCATGCTACGCATTTAATATTCCCACAGACGATTTGAATATTCCACGACCAAACGAATATTCTCCGAAAAAAAATGAATATTTTATAACCACTTGCTTATTTTGAAATATTTGCGTATTTAACCCTTAATTATCCACATTAATCAAATCAACCCTTACTATTTCAAAATAATAAATAAAGGAAATTCCTTTTTATTTTAAAAAAATTTCGGGGTCTTACAATATTGATTTTATGTGGATATAGATGGAGAAAATTTTTAAAATGACAATTGTTGAAAATTAATATTTTATCTTTTTCAGATAAAATAATTCATTTAAATATATTATTTTAATAATATATTAATGATGATATTTTTACGATGAATGTGGGATATATGAGTATATGTGGAGGAGGAGTATTTTTGTTATCAAAAATATTTAAAGCATGTTTTATGTGTCGATGGACCCCATTTCTTGACTGAAATTTGATTATAACCTGTAAAATCGTCCGTTTATGGATTTCGGTCAATTTTTGTTTGGAATTTGGAAAAACTTTCTTCTGCAAAGTTGTAGAGAATTGAATTTCCTATAAAAAGTCGCAAGATTCGAATTTTCTGATAAAAGAGATATTTATTGTGAATTATTGAAGTTTCGGTATATCGGGTGTGAATTGATTTTTGGAGTTTAAATTATTTTTGTTAGAAAAACGTTTTTTGTATTTTTTTTGGACATCATTAACATGTGTGGCTGGTGTTTTTGACCAAAAGGTGGGCTAAGGAAAATTTGTATAATTATATTAATATTATATTCAATTTTCTACTTTTGGTGTTCTAAGCAATTTCCTATAAATAGGTCTTAGGTTAGAATTGAAAATCACACCGTAAACTGAAGTTTTCTCTCTATTTCTCTCTCGATATATTGAGCGATTCTTGTGAGTATACTTTGAGTGTTGCTATACGATGTAAGTTCAAGTCATAGTCTATATCCTGTTGTTTTTTACTAAATACTATCTTTCGAGGTAAGAGATGTTATTTTATTCGAAAAATAATATTATTTCTTCAATATCATTATCTTAGAAATATTGGTTGGAAATTTTATCAAATTTGGAACTTTTTCATGTCGGGGTTACTATTCATGAGTTACTATTCACGAGTTACTATTCACGAGTACTATTCACGAAGCGTGATGATGTTTTTTGTGAAATTTTTATCTTTTGGTGTCGAAGTTACTATTCACGTATAATGTGACGACCCCAAAATAGGTCCATTCCATCCAACCCATTCTGAGTCGCCAAATATATGGTACGAAAAACAACTACAACTTTATTACAATAATTGTCGTGCAAAATACAACAACATATATCTTTGTGAGTTTGGATACAAATATATACCAACTCAGAAGACGTCACAATGACACCTTACATAAAGGTATAGTCAAAACCTGCTTTTAGAAATTAGAATCTTTGGGAAGTGCTCAAGGAAACCTTCGTATATGGGAGGCCATGCTTTTAGGTTATGGTAGATATCATATGGCCACACAATTATCCTTGGTTGACCTAATAGCCCCAAAGAAAAAAATGAGAAGATTACTATCATATTCTTCCCAATGGTGAGTCTTCTCTTGACATATCATTATCTCCATTGTCTCTAATTGGGTATTATACTCCAAACAAACACCAAGATTATATAGGTAGTGCTTGTAAATATACTCAAAGAAGTGGATGAAACACAACCATGTCTTATGATAACACGAGTTTGTATGTCATTAGACATCTTGTATGATAGTGACAAAACACCCTTCCAAAGTTGGGTTCGCCTCACCCTATTTAATTCACCAAAATAACTATTAAATGATGTATAAAATACAACACACTAAAGTCCTCAATAAAATTATTTCCATACTCTTTAAGGAGAACCTCAACAACTATAGACCACCGCTTCTATTCCCTTGTTATCCCCTATCAACCAACCCATTGACACACTCTTATTAATTAAAAGGAATTGTGAAACAAAAGGGTGAGCACAACTAGCTCGATAAAGAATATTATAACTAAAGATACATAAATTATCAATAGTCTTCATCAATAATAAATCGAGATTTAGAACATATGGTAGATGATAAAACTTTTCAACCATAGTTGCGTGAACGAAGCGAATCCATTAAAAGAGTCAAATAGACTATAAAGTCTATTATCTTCTCCCACGTTAAAAGTCCACCAACAATATTGTATCCCCAGTAACATCAATCAACAGCCTTTCCACAATCATATGAATAACTCATAATCATAATTGTGATTCTAAATTCTCTTCTCATCCAGGATTTAAGATAATTTTCATCACTGTCTTTACCGAAACATCAAATATCATGGTTATACCAAATCACGCCTCCTCGCTCATAATCATACTAATAAATTCATCTCATTTGCACCACACGGGCCAAAGATATTCATCAACAGCTCATCTTTACACTACAAAGCAAAGATATTCAACAACAGTCATCTTTGCATTCACGAGCCAAAGATATTCATCAATAATTCATCTTTGCACTACAAAGCAAAGATATTCAACAACAGTCATCTTTGCATTACGAGCCAAAAGAAATTCATCAATAATTCATCTTTTGCACTACAAAGCTAAGATATTCATCAACAAGTCATCTTTGCACTACGAGCCAAAGATATTCATATATCAAAGAAATACATAATCATTTCGTGAAGTTATATAACAATAATTATAACCACGTTGATCAATTCACCTTTGCACTTAAGCTAAAAATATTCAATTGTAAATTCAATGGTCATGATCATACCGAATCAACAATTCAACTTTTGCACTATCGGCCAAAGAGAACCTATGGTCACGATCATACCAATAATCTACCCATCTTTACACTCAAGTCAAAGAGAAATATCATCATTAGGGTTATAAGAATGTTATATAAAAAAATAATATAATCAAAACATGGTTTTAATTTCAAGAGTAAGATTCATAAATTAACGATAATTTGGTCGAGAAGAAACCAATTTATCGTGAATAGTACCAAATATTAAATAGTAGTCCGTATCGATGCATAAGTAACCTCGATACGAAAAGATAAAGTTTTATAATAAAATTCATATCCATATTTATAACACCTTAATCCAAATGTTATAAATCACTTAGAAATCTCATAATCTAATATTATTAATATTATAATAATATTTTAATCATTTCTTAAACTTATAAACAATTTAATTAAATTGTTTACACTTTACTAATTAATGCATTTAATCATCATAAAATGCCAAACTCATAAAATTTCATCACCAATAACCAAAACCCTCATTAAAAATCTGCATATACTTCATATATGATTCTCAAACCATAAAATCATATTTTCTAATTTTCTTACTTCACATAACATATTTAATTCATTTACTTATAACTAGAACATTTTCATGAAAAATACCAAATCAGTTCCAAAAATATTTCTTTTATGGGATTTAGCATAAAATTGTCCCATATTGAATATATATTTTTCTCGAAATTTTAAAAATTCATTTACTATTTTTCATATGGCCAAAACCACCGAATATTTAAACATTTATCATAAATTGTACTTTTGTCCAAAAATTCTGAAATTAATACGGTATACTGATATTATATAGATGTACTCCCAATAAAAGTTTCATCAATTTTGGAGTTAACTACAAGGAGTTATAAGCGGTTACTTTTAAAATAGTCTTTTCTCATAAAATCCATAACTACTAATCTATACATCCAAAAATCGCCATTTTTGGACACAATCTACAAAACTCATCAAAATATCATTTCAAATTTTTCCAGAATTTTTGAAGGTTCAGAAAAATTTCAAAACTAAAAAAAACATAATAACCCTTAAAATCCCTTACTATCCCTTACCTCAAAAGAGCAGTACTGGAATATCGAATATAACACTGAACGAACTTGCACCGTATAGCAATACTCAAAGTATACTCAAAATACTCACAAGAATACGCTCGATAATATAGAGAGAGAAAACTTGAGCTTAAAGTGTGATTTTCAATTCTAACCCAAGACCCTATTTATAGGAAATTGTTTAGAACACCAAAGCAGAAAAATTGAATATAATAATAATATTATTATCAAATTTCAAGCCCACCTCTAGACATTTGAAATCAGCTGATTTTGCACATGTTTAATGAGGCCACAAAATATAAAAAACGTTTTTATTAATAAAAATAAATAAAACTTCCAAAAATCAATTATTTCGGAACTTCAGAATTTCAATAATTCATAATAAATAGCTCTTTTATCAGAAAATTCGAATCTTGCGAGTTTTTATAGAAAATTCAATTCTCTACAACTTTACAGAAGAAAGTTTTCCAAATTCCAAATGTAAATTGACCAAATCCACAAACAGACGATTTTACAAAGCTATAATCAAATTTCGATCGAGAAATGGGGTCCACCGAAACACATAAAATATGTTTTAAATATTTTTGGTAACAAAAATACTTCTCCTCCACATATACTCATATATCCCACATTCATCGTAAAAATATCATCATTAATATATTATTAAAATAATATATTTAAATGAATTATTTTATTTGAAAAAGATAAAATATTAATTTTCAACAATTGTCACTTTAAAAATTTTCTCCATCTATATCCACATAAAATAAATATTTTCCTCATCATAAAAAAATCAATAATTAATTATTCACAAATAATATTACATAATCACAATATCGACAACCAGTGCGGTTCAGGAAAGAGGGCTTTCCAATAAGAATTTCTCCTTATCTTGGCGCATGATTAGGTGAAAGCAAACCTCTCCTGATGTAACTTTCTAGACATTGCCAATAATGTTATCCAATAATATTATTCGTATAATAATATGAATTATTGTCTCGATAATGGAAAATATCATATAGTGACAATTATTGAAACAACAATAATATAAAATATCAACGTAGCAATTATCAATCAATAAAATAAAATATTGAACAATAATTACTGTAACAATTATTGAAAATGCCTGCCTTCTACGAAAAAAAATTATCATGCTTCATGAATAGTACTCGTGAATAGTAACTTTCGTGAATAGTAACTCATGAATAAGTAACTCGTAAATAAGAACTCATGAATAAGAACTCATGAATAGTAATTATAAAAATAAAAATGAATACTTTTATTTCATAAAATTCGGGTCTTTACATATACTGGCAGACTATTCACTTAATACTGACACTATTCAATCAAAAAATGAAATTTCTTCTTTTTGTCTAAAATATCTATTACGGATACTAGTTTTGATTGTATCCATGTTTTGATCATTCTTGAATTTTACACCACTATGATTATTTACGAGGTATTTTTGGACATGAAATAAATTTGAAATACTGAATCCTTAATACTTGTTTTTTGTTTCACCTGGATTCGCTTTTCTTTAAAAATATTTTCATCATCCTCGGTCCTAAATGATGATATTCTTGAATATCTTTGGCCAGTAGTGCAGAAGATGAGCAGTGTTGAGATGAACACGACCGATCGATTAATATCTTTGGCCCGTGGTGCAAAGATGAATGTGTTTAGATGAACATGATTAATCGATGAATATCTTTGGCTTTTGAATAGTGCAGATGAATATTTGATTCCGGATGTATGTTGATTGATGTTACGGGATAAAAGATAGACGACGAACTTTTAAATTCATACATAGAAGATAGTAATTGCATTCTCTACTTAACTTCTTCTAATGAATTATTATTTCATTGCGAATATTGGTTTAAAAACTTGTTGTCTATCAGTATTCTATTATTTTTTTTCCCCGTTGAAGATTAATGATAATTTGTTGTATATTATCTTAGTCATAATATTCTTTCTTTGAAATTTAGTTGAAATTTCACCCTTTTCCTTTTTGTTCCATTTTTCTTCTCGGGAGGCGAGAATGTAATGGAAGACTTGGTGGAATGGAATGAAGGTTCTAGAGAGAGTTGTTTAGTAGTCCTCACCATTTTTGTAAAATAATGTATCAATAATTATGATGGGATTTATTTGCGTGTGGATATTGTGCAGATGGCAATATCCGTATTTAAACTCACGGTTATATGTTGTAATAATAAAGTTGTAGTTATTTCGTCATCACGTATTTGGCGACTTCGAAATGGGTTGGATGGAATGGACCTATTTTGGGGGCGTCACATATTTAACATGTTTTAAACATTTATTGCAACAAAAATAATCTTCCTCCTCGTATACTCATATATCCCACATTTGTTGTAAAAATATCACCATTATTATATTATTAAAATATAATAATATATTTAAATGAATTATTTTATCAGAAAAAGATAAAATTTTAATTTTCAACAATTGTCACATTAAAAATTTTCTCCATCTATATCCACATAAAATCAATATTTTTCTTATCATATGAATCAATAATTAATTATTCACAAATAATATTACGTAATCACAATATTGACAACTGCATAGCCTTCAGGAAGAGGGGCTTTCCAATAAAGATTTCTCCTTCTTGGCGCGCAATTAGGTGACCAAACCTCTCTTGTATGCGAACTTTCTAGACATTGCAAATAATGTTATCCAATAATATTATTCGGATAATATGAATTATTGTTCGATAATAGAAAATACTTGTGTAATGACAATTTATTGAAACAACAAGAATATAAAATATCAATACAACAATTATTGAATCAATAAAATACCTTTGAATGCAATAATTCAGTAACCATTATTAAGTAGTGCCTTCTTACGTAAGAATCAATACTTGAGTGCGACCACTGGTATCTTCGCTTTTTAACCACCGAAAGTTTTTAACGAAGATAATAATGATGAATAACTATTTGTTATTTTTAAACAACTTATATTTGTCGCTTTCTTCCATCCAATCGCTTTCCAGTTATGGGGCACACATGGCATTCAAGGCAAATCGTGCATAATATTCCCCGACGATGCGAATATTCCACCACCAAAACGAATATTCCCCGAAAACAACGATGAATATTTTATAACCACTTTTATTTTGAAATATTTATGTATTTTTACCTAATATCCACATTAATCAAATCAACCCTTACTATTTCAAAATAATAAATAGAAAATTAAATTTCATTAATAATAAGTTAAGGTCTTATAGAGTATAAATAAATTATCATTTTACCTACAAACCACATAAGTAAATTAAGATTTTAAAAATTTTATTCTGTTTTGTAAAAGTAATAAATCTTATTTAAATATATACTTCTATCTAAAGATAAAATAAATTTAACATAAAATTTTGAATTGATGTATATATTTTTTAATAATTCCATCATTTTTAAGGACAAAGGAAATATATTATTTTCTTCTATTTTCTTTTTAAAAAAAATAATGGATGAAGTATTCCACATCGTTCTAAAGGATAAAAGGAAGATAGTGAAAACGACGGGCGGGCTTAAACAAAACGCCAAGTAATAATAATGGTCAACCAATTTCTTCCTCTCGTTCTCAATGGGCCCACCACAAAATGGAAATCCAACGGTATCCACAATCACTTGCTTTCCTCGTGAAAACGAACCAACCGGCAATACACTGCACCTTTCAAGACAGCCAGCTGCTTTATGTTAAATTATATAAGTAAATATTTATTTTATTTTATCAAATATATTTATACGATGATGGTAATTCAATTTTTTTAAATATTTATCGATACGTATATCATTTAATACAGATTATACACAAAAATTTATACAAAATCGTATAAATTATCTTCTTCTTTTTTTTTTCATTCTCCCATTTTTTTGGGGAGTTTGTATTCATAAGAATGAAAATAATTATTCTTGTTCATATACATGATACAACCCAAAAGATTGAACTATATTAAGATTGTAGCCTGCTAAAAAGATAAAAATATTGTAATAAATAAAGAGAATTGAAACAGTATTTCTTACAAATAAATTAACAGTTAATCAAGAAGATGATGACAAATATTAACATGAAACGACAATTGGACACCACAAATACTTATGAAATGAAAATTTTAAACAAATTTTTAATATAGAAACAATGAAAACACAAACTACAATTATAACGCTACGGTCAAATTTTTTAACAGTCTATTTTCATCGATCCGCGCATTGAAGTTTTTTTAATTCACAAAGGTAAAAAATTCTCCAAAATGAAGAAAATAAAATTATAAAAAAATGATAATGAAAAATTCTCATAAAAAGAGGAAAAACAAATTCGAAAATAAAGGATTTCCCATTGTTTACACCCCACCCCCACTCCTACCCCTCACCCCTCTTAATTATAAGGAGAAGAAAGACTAGAACAGATACTTTGTCCCTAAATTTTATGTTTTTTTGTGTTTCTCTATTTAAATTTTGACATTTAATTTTTTACTAAACATTAATTAATTCTAAAATTAAATAAAAAAATATGTATCAAAATTTAAATGAAAAAATACAAAAAAATAAAAAATTTAAAGACAGAAAATCTGCTCTTAAAAAATATCATATATTCTAAAGCAGACTGATAAAGTGGGGGTTCTATTATTGGACTCGCATTATGGATCCACTGTTATCTTTGAAGTGACTTAGATATTGACCGGTGGGGACTTAATTGGGTAACCCGTCCTTCTCAATACAATCATAATAATGCTTTACAAATAAAGCATTCGGTTTCTACGAAGATAAATGCATATGAAAATTGATAAATAGTGTTAATATGTAGGAAAAAATTATTTCTTACCTGTTAACATGCAGGGAATTATTTATTATCTGCATTATATTTGCGTGTTAATATTATATTAATTAATTAATTAATTAAAATTAATTTCATGCTAAATATTTTCACAAATAACCAATAACTATATATTTGATTAGACTAATAACTAGTAGTAACATACAAACAAAAATTCTATCTCAACTGTTACCCTAATAAAGATTGAAGTGTCCTTTTTTAAGCTTATAACCCATGGAATTATGTAAGCAAGTCATTTACTTAATTAAGAAGAAATTGTGCACTTTTTGGAGAAAATAATATTAAAAAATATAATATAATTTAATAATTAAGTACATCATCACTGTCACTATGTTATAATATCAATAATCAAAATCAATACAATCAATTAATAAATGATGTATTATTAATGGAACACCTATATTAATAACCTAGATAAAACTATTCATATTTTAATGAACCACCTCAACCTTAGTTTTAAATATATTTTTGTCTAATTATTAGAGTTCAAAAGTTTTTTGTAAAAATAAATAAATACATAAATTAAATTAAAAATAAATATAAAGTTTAAAGGTTTTTTTGGGTGATAAAGTCAAAAAATATTCATCTACTAATAATTGTTAGCGTAACGAAATTCTATCATTCCCTGTTTCTACACTCACATTCATTTACTCCCTCCTCCTCCTTTTTATATCCCATTACCTTTTTCTACCCAAATCAATTAAAATGAATATGAACTTTATTTATGTATTTTCGCATAAATTTAAAATAAATTCTATCTTATTAATATAAATTACTTTATTCGTCACACCAAATTTCTTATTCCTAACAAGACTCGAATCCACCCATTCTAGCTGCATCCTGTACATGACAAAATGCAACTGAAAATAGCTGATGCATCATGCATGTATTAATTATAAGGGGTGGAATTTGCATGGCTGGAAACAAGCACTAAACTAGTAAATTTTAAACCCACTTTCCGTTCTTTAATACAAGTTATTTTAAAAAATTATTTTTGTTTTTTAATATAAATAATTTAAAAATTTTAAATAAATATTAATTATTTAATTTTTAATATTATCCTAAGTAATAAATATAATTTTAATTCTCACTCTTTTTTATCCAATAAATAATATTCTTTATTTTTTAAAACAAAAATAATATAAATAATTAATATTATATAATTATTTTTTTAATACTTATGCATAATTTTGAAACGACTTATATTAAATAACAGCTGGAGTATTACCGAGCACTAGCAGTGTGGAACTGGACTTGCACCATAAATGAACATTCAAGTGTCGACTAAAGAGAACCAAACTCGAGGGTAAACTTGTCATTTCACTTGAACACGTTCTCATTTCAAAGTTCAAAGTTCAAACCACAACAAACTTTTCTGACCAAATCTTTTGACCAATTTACCCCTTCCCAATATTAAATTATTTTCCTTCGCCTTAAACTTATTGAAATAAATAAAGAGCGGAGAAAAACCAGACATGCAAAAAATACAATTAATGTAAAACAAAATTTTCTCATTTCCCCTCAATTGTTAAAATTACATGAACAAATAAATCCGCTTCATATAAAGAGTAATATCAAAAATTAAAATGAAAACAAAGTAGTAGTAACAAAGAAAAAGGAAGAAGTAGTTACTGAGATTGAATAACAAAATGTATTTAGTCCTCTCTTGGTATTGTTGATATTAATCTTCGAACCCAGTTTTTTCCCAAATTGCATTTCTCACCCTACTTAGATCTCTTCCTTTCAAAGTCCTCCCAATCCCTTCATGCACAGAGTACGATGCGATTCTCGTCCTCGCCAATTGCCTGGCTAAAAACTCGTGCGGCGGAATTCGATCCCCACCGTCGTCGCTATCTCTCCGCCGATCCTCTCCATAGTCCTGCTTCAGTATCTTTGACCAGTCCGGCACGTTGACCGGCAGCGACGACGCTGTTCCTCCGGCGCCGACATCCAGTCGCTTCGCAGACGGCTTCTTTCGAGAACTCAGCACCGCCTTACGAACCTCCGGCGACGCGGCCCGGCCGAAGTTCCAAACGTCCGATTCGTCGAGTTCGTACATCGAGTCCGTCACGATCGGACCCGTTCTTTGGCTGGGGAGGAACCGGTTGTTTGTCCTGGCGAAGTAGCTCTTCGAAGCCGCCATGAATGACTGGTCAAAACTCCAGAAATCAGTCGGTTTTCTCCCTCCCTCTCAAATCAAATGGGTTTTCTCCTTCCTGTCTCTCTAATTTTGTTTTTCGTATGAAGAAAAAGTGAGTGTTTCGATCTGGTTTTTATAAAGAGTTTCAATGGATAAGGTTAAGTTTGTCTCTCCTCTTAACTGTCTTGTCTCTCTTCTCAGAAACTTCGTTTCTAATGAAAGTAGAGTACAATTGTACCCCCATATAATTAGCAGAAAACTCGCATACTTATTACCAATAATATCCAGTTATCCATCCACTCAGGTTGAATACTGGTGTAACTTAATTTGATTGTTTACCTTCCGGGACCACTCAAAGTATGGATTAAACAAGATAAGAGCAATTTCTTAAAGATAGGGAGGGCTAAACTAATGTTTCATTATGATTATTGAGCTCAGTTATGATCAAACAATAACTAATTTTAATTCAACACCCTATTTTATAAATATTTATTTTTCTGCAACAACTACTATTTTATCACACTCAGATTTAAAAAACAAAAATCTATGCATTTATGGTCAAACCTTTCTTTGTTTAGCCAAAATGTCAAGATTTAATGTTCTTTCATATTTTATTTTTATATAAAAGAATTGTTTAGTTTACCAGTAATTATTATATAAATTCATTATCATTCTTCATATTTACTATGTAATTTCACATTTCCACTCGTATTAACTACTAGGATTTATATTTTAAAATGAAATATTGCAAATATTTTACTATTAAATGTATCAACTTATGTGAAAAATGGTGCGTAATCTAGCAAAAAAAACTGGTGCGTAATTATATACAAATAAACACAAACTCACACATATATAATATGCGACTTGCCACGCGCAATTTTTATTATAAAGTAGAATCAAAATGATGTACTTTTTTTTTTCTAAGGTTAGAGATATATTTTAATTTTTTAGAGTCAATTTACAAAATTTTAAACTTAAAATTAATGTAATTTTGTTCAAGTTATTTTTAAAAATCATAAATATGATAATTAGAAGTGTTTTATAGTTAGTTTATAATTGTTGTATTTGTTTATATTAAAACTAAATAACATATATTAATTTTAAAATTTTACAAATTTATTTTAAAAAATCAAAATATATCTTTAATTTTAGAATATATTTTTTTTAGACAAATTATTATATTTTAAGCTATAAAAAAAACATAATATAAGTTTAATTATAATTATATATACATTACAAGAAAATAGTTTATTTGTGACAAATTTCTGGCCAAAAAGATTTGGTTGGAATAACCCAAATGGGTTACAGATCGAAGCTAGCTTGCTAGTATTTTAAGTTATACCACTTCATGTAAGGGTACTACTTCATGTATTTTAAAATATTATATTCTTTAAAAAATTTAATTTAAATAAATACTGTATTTTTTTTTTTTGAGTCACGAGAAAAAAATAAAAAGGTCTAATAAATCCCATCCAATAATAATATTCCTATAGAAGACTCTTTAAGAAAATCATTGAAGCGGGTCCCCAATTTAAAAAGCACTTTATATACTCCACCTAGGTCCAGTTTTATGTATGCACTTATTGATGAACCCAAGTAAAATAAAATTACTATGGAGTATATATATTTTTGAAAGTGGTTAGTATGAAGTTTATTTTTAAATAAATTGGTTAATTGGTTAATAGAGTGACGATACGCAGGCGAGACTTTATGTGTAATAGTATTCTATTGATCAATTAATCAACTTACCAAAAAATAAACTTCATACTAATCGGATCTCATATTTTTTATCGGAACTTGAAATCAGTACTACTCCACTTGGAATTGTTTTATAATCCTCCAATTAATTTAACTCCCATCTCATTTGATGATTAGCTGTCATTGCACAAAAAGCCAAGCAAGTTTTAATTTAATTGAATAATAGAGGTTGGTTCATTTAAAAAAAATTAAGTACCTACATATTTTTATATCGGAACTTGAAATGATTCATATTGAGGATTCGTGTCACATGTTGCAGTGTAAAAATTAAAATTTTTATATTTTTTTATTTATTGAAATTTAATATATTTAATCAAATTTTATTTATTAATTAAAAAATTCAGTATTTTAATTTATATTTCGTTTTTTGTTTCGGCCTTTAGTTTTTTAATTTTAGTTAATTTAGCATTTAATTATTTTTCTTTTTTCAATTAGTCATAGAAAATAGTTTAATATTATAAATATTTTGTGAGATACCCTCTTTTGAAAATTATTATTATTATTATTTTGTTTTCTTTTGATAATTCTTATATTTTCCTTATTCGCAAGTATTTATTTACTTTTGTGTTTAAACTATAAAGTATCAAATATATTCCGTTGTGTCAATTGCATTAATGTCAATTTTAAATAATTAAGAAGAGATTTATATATTATTATTATATTTTATCGCTTAAAACTATGTGTTAGTCGCAATAAAAATTCATTACGAGATTTGTTGACACATATATCCTTATAATAAAATAAAATCATTCTTATTTGAAATTGACAATTTTTATTTTATATAAAAAAAATTGTGAAACGACTTATTTCTATCATCTTGGAGACACAGAAGGATGATGTTAATGTAAATATAAAACTATTATGAATTAATCATGGTAAAAGTGGAATTAAAAATAACTCTTCAAAGGGCAGGGTGAAGTGGGCCTAGGCCCAGCTATCTAATTCGACGGCAAAGCAGATCCAAAATCCCATAATAAAAGGGTATATTTCTTATTAGGAACAATTACATATAATAGTACATTTTAATAAAATAATATTAAAAAAGTACACTCATTAAATATTTACATAATTAATGCAAATACAATACTTAATTACAAAAAAAGTGTAATCCTTTTAATTATGCACACGATTTTCTCCACCATCTCTCCCACAATTTTCTCCCCATCTCTCTCACGATTTTCTCCAATTCCATTTCTGTTTCCCTTCTTCTCCTCCCTCCCTCCTCCTCCTGTCCAACCCCTCCCCACCCTCCGCCTCCCCCTCCTCCCGCCTCCCCTCCTCCCCTCCTCCCACACCTCCTCCCGCCACTCCTCCCCCCCCCCTCCCTCTCCTCCCCCTTTCTCCTCCCACTCGTCCCCCCTCCCTCCACCTCCCCCCCCCTCCCCCCCTCCTCACCTCACCACCTCACCACCTCCCCTCCCTCCGCCTCCCCTTCCTCCCGCATCCCCCTCCTCACGCCTCCCTTTCTCCTCCCCTCTTCCCGCCTCTCTCCTCTCTCCTCCTCCCCCCCCACCCCACGCCCCATCCCTCCTCCTCCCGCCTCCCTCTCCTTGATCCCTCCTCCTCCCACCGCCACCCATTCCATTCTTTATTTTCACCGGTAACGAAATCTTCCGATAAGGTAACCAATTCAGTTTTATTAGGTTACTAATTTATTTTGGATGTGATGCAGTTGGTAATCAAACTTCATGTAGTTGGTTACCAAATCATTTGATAAGGTAACCAATTCAGTTTTATTAGCTTACTAATATATTTTGAATGTGATGCAGTTGGTAACCAAAATTTATGCAGTTGGTTACTAAACCTTCCGATAAGGTAACCAATTTAGTTTTATTAGGTTACTAATTTATTTTGGATGTGATGCAGTTGGTAACCAAATTTCATATAGTTGGTTACCAAACCATTTGATAAGGTAACCAATTCAGTTTTATTTGATTACCAATTTTATTTTAAATGTGATGCAGTTACTAGTCAAAATTCGTATAAAGGTAACCATTTCAATTTTTGTGGGTAACCAAATCAATCGTCAAAAGAAATTGAATAAGAACTCCCGGTGGCGGCATGGCGGCGGCGATGCATGGCGGCGGCGACATGTGATAGAGAGAGGAGGATGATGAACATTAGCTCCTTCATAATTTTTTATTTTTAATTTTCTCATTTTGATTTGAATTTTGAAATATGGATTTGAAATTGTTGTTAGAGACAAGATTTGAATTTGAATTATTAGTTATCCTTGATTTTAGGTTTCTTTATTAATGTGAATTGTACTATTTTTGTAATATGAGTCCTAATTACACTCTTTTTGTAATTATTTAGTTGATGCACTTTTCTTGTAATTACTTTCTATTTGTTGTATACTTATGTAAAGGACTCTTTTTAGGATTAATTACATATATTAGTACCTTTTAAAAAATAATTACAAAAATAAAACACCCATAAAATAATTACAAAAATATTACACTTTTTAATTTTATTTACAATATTATTATAATTATGAGTCCTTAATTAAAGGGATTAATAATATTAATGGGGCATATTTTTTTAAAATGCGTGATAACCGTAGATATTGTTTGTGTAGGACTCTTCGTTTTATATACTACCCTTTACACATTTGAAACCCTCTTTTCTCTCTCATTCCAGTGTTTGAAGATTCTCCATCGATCGTTCGAAGTTAGCAATTTCGTTCTCGTCACCATCATTTCTACTTATTTTCGTGATTAACAGTGTTCATTGAAACCTCTTTATCTCTTTCATTCGTGTTTCAGTATTCTCCATTGTTTGTTATCGAAGTTCATAGCCATTTCGTTTTCGTTCTGTGTTATGTGTTCTGTGTTCATAGCCATTTCGTTCTGTGTTTTCGTTCTGTGTTCTGTGTTCATAGCCATTTCGTTCTGTGTTTTCGTTCTGTGTTCTGTGTTCTCTTTCATTCGTGTTCCAGTTGGTTTATTATTCTTCGGTATCGATTCTGGTGTGTATATTTTCAGGTCAGTTATTTTGAAATAATTTAACGTATTATATATATTAATGTAGTTTATCAGTCGAATGTAGTATTGATTGTTGTGTGGGTTTGTGTTATTTTTTATGTTTTGTATAGAATGGTTGATACAAAGAAGAAGGATGGGAAGAGGAAGAGAATATCGGAGCGTGAGTCTGTCAAGGACGTGAAGAAGTTTGCTGTGGATAGGAAGGGGAAGGAAAAGGATGTATGTCGAAAATCGAGTAAGAATGAAAATAGGCTGGTGATACACAGTGATATCAAGCATTCTCAAGTGTAGTTAGATTCTGAGCTTGACATTCTTGTAGTTAAGGCCAAAGGTCAAGTGCTTATCCAGAATATAATTCCAACACAGAGAAATTTAAAGGTGTGTTATTTTTAATTTTCTTATGGTTACCATTATATAATTATTTGGTTACTTATTAGTATGTATTTGGTTACTGTGATATTATATTACTGTGTTACTTTTATGGGTTGGTTACTTATTAGTATATATTTGGTTACTGTGATATTATATTACTGTGTTACTTTTATGGGTTGGTTACTTATTAGTATGTATTTGTTTCTTTGAATTTTTATTAGTATGTAT
This sequence comes from Panax quinquefolius, assembly GCA_020205615.1. Taxonomy (NCBI): domain Eukaryota; kingdom Viridiplantae; phylum Streptophyta; class Magnoliopsida; order Apiales; family Araliaceae; genus Panax; species Panax quinquefolius. The sequence continues at coordinate 17,786,613 of CM035155.1, read as the reverse complement.
TTGGTTCTTTAAAAATAATAATTATTTGGTTACTTATTTTTATGTATTTGGTTACTGTAAACTTTTAATGTTTTGGTTACTTATTAGTATGTTTGTGGTTACTGTGATTTTATAGTTTGGTTACTGTTATATAAAATTTTGGTTACTGTCATATTATAGTTTTGTTACTATTTTGTATTTTTTTATGCTTAATATGTTTTTGCCTAGTATACATGTTTTAATAAATTGAGTTTAGTGTATAGGTTGTTTATGTATTGGTTACCATTAAAAGATGGTTTGGGTACCATCATAGAATTATTTGGTTACTTGTTAGTATGTATTTTGGTTACTGAATTTAGTGTATAACACTATTTTTTGTATAAATTTTGTTATATTGGTTACTAATAACTGTTCAATTTTGGTTTTGTGTATTTACAGTTATGAGATCTTTACTATGAGGAATGCAACCGAAAATTCACTGGAAAAGTAATATATTGGTGTGACATGGAAGTCCCCATAATTATTGCCAAGAAATTGAATGAAAGTCAATTTGGAGAAGTTTAGGCAACATGTTTTGGAAATTTTTGGAGTTTGGTGAGCATCAAATGTATTCACAGATTATTCACCATGCTTCTTGTAAGGAGGTTCACCAAAGGGATGATGGTGAGATGTGATTTTGTTTGGGGAAAAAAGGGTTTGGTTTGAATACTGAGTTTTTTGCGATTTACGGGTTGAGATGATGACAAGGCAATGATGATATAAGTGCATATAAAGGTATGCAAAATCGATTATTAAAAAATATTTTGGGGCGTAAGTTGTTACTCGTAGTAGTATAGGTAGGATATTCCTAAGGTAGTTTTTGATGATGATGATGAGGCTATTAGGATGTCATTGATTTTTTGGTGTTTAATTTTATTCTTTCAACAGTTTACGAAAATTTTGTTGATGGGGCAATGGTCATTTTTTATGTTATGGTGATGTTAGCGGTTTTCCTTGGGGAAAGTTGCATTTGAAATGACAAAGTACTCTTTGTCAAATGCTTTGAAGGGCGTATAAAGAAAGGAAGGAGTGGTGGTTCAACATATAATTTCTACAAAGACCATTATATTAAATTTTATAAGTTGAATGGTCTTCCATATGTATTTCAAGTATTTATGTTTGAAACCATTTCAACTTTCAAAGCTTATGGTATATGCAACGACGAGCATCCATCGGGATGTCCGCTTATGTAGATGGAAGGAGCTAGTGAAGCCCCTTCAAATGACAAGTTGAATGATCCGGTATTTTGTTTTGGATGGTATCGCGAGGTACTACTAAGAATGCAATTGGTTACCTTTAGTTAATTATTTGATTCTTGATTATTTTTGTGAAGTTTACTATTAACATAGTAGTTAGTTACCTTTATATACTAATTTAGTTCTTGATTATATAATATGTATGTTAACAATAAAAATGTTGTTGGTTACTAGAATATACAAAGTTTGGTTACCTTTATACATTTAGTTGGTTCTTGATTTATATATATTTGGTTACCAAGATATATGTTTTTTGTTCTTGATTATGTTTTATGATTCTTTATTTTATCTTTTTGTTATTGTAATTGTATAATGTTTGTTAGATGTTATCTTTGAAGTGTACTTATTATTTTTCAAATTTGAGGTAAAAGTTTGATTCCCACTTAATTGAGGAGAATGAACGACTTGATTTGGGCGGGTTTCACTTTTTCAATGGGAAGGATCTTTGACAAAAAGGTGAAGGATGACAACATTGTATTTGATATATCGGACATTAAAGATGCAATTGATACACTGATTCTGCTACCATTGGAGAAAAAGTTTACGAAATTAAGAAAGACGTTGTAAAATTATGTGGTGATATTAAGGATGAGATGCAGATTTTACACGTTCGGATATCTTGAGACTTTAGGTTAATTATTAGAGATGAGTTACGCGGGTTCAAAGATGGTGGGGTTAAAGAAGTTGATAGTGATTACGATGATGATTACGATTCGATTACGATGAGGGTGGTGATGCTTGATGATGATGATGAAGCCGATGATTCCGATGAAGTCGATGATGTTGTTGATCGACGTCTTTGGTGAGGTTAGTGATGATGGTTTGAAAGTCGATGAGGTTGGTGATGATGGTTTGAAAGATGATGAGTAAGAAGGATGAATTTGTAAATGAAGTTAGAAATGAAGGTGATGATGTTATGCTTGAAGACCGCCATGTTGTTGAGGATGTTAAGGATGTTATGGTTGAAAAACCGTCGTGTTGTTGAGGATGTTGTTGAGGAGGTTGTTGAGGATGTTATGGTTGAAGCCCGTCATTTTGTTGAAGATGTTGTTGAGGATGTTGGTGATGTGTCAGATTTTGTTAAGAAGAAGGATGGTAATGAATCTGAGTATGGTAATGAAGTTGAACTTGATGGTATGGTTGAAGAACATCATGAAATAATAAGTAATGTTGTTCAAGAAATTGTCAAGGTTAGACTTTTTTTGTTTGTTTTGTTTTGTGTTAGATGTCTTTTTTTCATTTTTTTAAAGATCAATTGATTGTTTTGTATTTTGAACAGACTGTTAAGAATGATGTTGACATGCCAACTTTTGACATTTTAAGCCAATGTACGGGGAAAGAAATTGTTGTTTATGTTGCTGCTGAGGTTAGTGTTATTACGACATTCCAACTTTTTTTTTTACATGCTTTAGGTTTTGGTTACTATTTTACCATTACATGCTTAAGGTTTTGGTTATTGTTTCAATTTTACTCAGTATCCAACTCATAAATATATAGTAACCATTATAATGTTTCATAGTAACCAAAACAGCATTAGTTAGTAACAAGTATAATGTTTCATAGTAACCAATAATGCATTAGACAGTAACTAATATAGCATTAGACAGTATAATGTTACCAATACATAATTAGTTAGTAACAAGTATAATGTTTCATAGTAACCATTACAGCATTAGACAGTAACCAATACAACATACTCCCATCAATACGTGGCAATGGGTACCTATTTTTGATGGTGACATGATTCAACTCCCGATAATCAATACAAAATTGCATACTCCCATCTTTCTTATTCACAAATAGAACAGGAGCACCCAAATGAGAAGTACTAGGACGAATGAAATCGATGTCTAACAATTCTTGCAGCTGGGTCTTTAACTCCTGAAGTTCAATAGGAGCCATTCGATATGGGGCTTTGGAAATGGGTTTTGTACCGGGTTCAAGGTCGATACAAAATTCAATTTCACGCTCTAGGGTAGGCCAGGAAGTTTTTCAGGAAATACGTTATGAAATTTATTAACAATAGAAATATCATTCAAAACTGACGTATTTTTGTTTAAATCCGTGACATGAGCTAAGAAAGCTTGACATCCGTTTTTCAATAAACGAATAGCTTTATGGCTTGAGATGACAGTGATTGATTTTAATAGTTTGGTTGCATGAATTCGCATAATAGGTTGGTTAGGGATATGAAAGCTAACAACCTTACGAAAATAATTAATTTTTGCATGATGAGTACTTAACCTATCAATCCCTAGAATCACATCAAATGCAAGTATCTTCAAAGAAATAAGATCGACAGTTAACGTGCGGGTGCCGATTTGAACTAAACAAAACTTATAAACAGTGGATGTAATGAAGGTTTATCCCAACGGAGTTTCAACAGATAAGTCAAAGTCTAATTTCTCCGGAGTCAAATTTAAACATTAAGCGCAAGTAGGAGAAATAAAAGAATGGGTAGAACCGGTATCAAATAAGGTATAGACTTTGCAAAAAATTATGATAAGCTTACCCGTGATGACCTCGTTCGGGTTCCAAGCTTTCTGGGAGGTCACAACAAACGATCTCCCTTGAACAAGCGGCTTTGACTTTTCTGGGACGGCCTTTGGTGCCTCCATCCCAGCTGAACTTGCCTTCCCTGGAAGATAAAATCGAGCTAGGTGACCTTCTCTTCCATAATTGTAACACGTTTTGGACTGCTACGTACAGTTTAGACTGATATGTCCCTCCCCTCCGCATTTGAAGTATATGATAGGTGGTTGTTCTCTTTCCTTAACAACTGGTGTTGATGCTGACGTCTTTCCATCATTGTTGAATCTCCTCTTCTTAAAATGTCTATTTTTATTGTTTTGGCCATGATTCCCACCGAAGTGGTTACCATTTCTGGCATGTTGATTCCCTCCACCCTTATTGTCACCGCTTCGATAATCGCTATCACCGGTATTATCATTTTGTCGGTACCGCTTCTTTTTTGGTTGGGTTGACTCATTATCGCTCTCCAATAATCGAGCCCTATTAACAACATCCTAAATACAAACACGCTTTTATGAGAGATAAGATATTGACGTATCTGGGTTTCAAACCTCTTAGAAACATTCGCGTCATTCTCTCCTCATTATCAACCAAATGGGATGCAAATCGGGACAACTCGACAAACTTGGCTTCGTACTGCGACACGGTCATATTGTTTTGCTCCAGTTTGATGAACTCTACCTCTTTCATGTGACGAATACTTTCGGGAAAGTACTTGTCGTTGAACAATTCTTGGAACTTCTCCCAAGTCATCTTCAGTGAGGCAGGTTGAGTACGCTTTTTCTGATTTCCACCAATGAATCCTGCTCTCGCAACATGAAGGTGGCAAAGGAACCTTTGCTCTCTGAGCATCCCAAGACATCAAATATCTTGCAGATCTGCTTTATCCACGCCTCGCCTTTAAGTGGTTTTGGCTCTCCAAAAACTCCTACCATTCCGAGAGTTGCAAGTGTTTCCACCTTTGATTTTGGGATGGGGCGCCGCTTCGCTGATGTTGCATGAATTGCATAAAGTCTTTGAATATTCCATCGTTCATCATTTGGTCAGTGTTGTTGTTTGCATGAGGATTGTCGCTTTCCTGATGCACATTATCCTGATTATTGATCTGTGGAGACTTAACGGTCTCATGTGCTCCATTGCTATTCTCAACATTCTCGGATGTCATTTTCAAATACTGCCACAAAACAAGGGTTAATTAACATATCACATATTATCCCTATACTCTGACCGACCAATTAAATACCAAATAAACTTAGGTAGGTCATACTAGAGAAGGAATTCCCCGTCTCTCCCCTCCTAGTTCTTGTCTCACATCTCAGCCAGGGATCATATACCTAAGCTTTGATACCAACTGTGACTCCCCCAAAATAGGTATACATCACCTATTCTGAGTCGCCAAATACATGGTACAGAATACAAATACAACCTTAAATATACAACATGAGCTGTGAGTTTTAATACAAATATTGTCTTCTAGACAGTATTCAAACTCAAAATAAGTCCTCAATACATTTATTATCACACTATTTCATAGAAAAGTGAGGACTACTAATATTATCATCTGGACCGTCACTCCGTTCCCCGACTAGTCTCTGCTACGTTCTCATTTCCTGAAGAGAACAATGAAAGCAAAAGGGCTCAACTATCCCAGTAAGAAATATTATGACTAAGATAATGCAGAATAAATTATCGTTAGCCTTTCAACAGATGTTAAACCGATCTGATATAACAAACATCAAGTTTAATCTGCGGTAGAACAAGCAATCCATTAGAAGAGTCAAGTAGAGAATAAAATCTACTATCTTCTATGATTTAAAAGATTTATCATCAATTTTATCGCTGAGACTCAGCTTAATATATAATCCACATCATCAAATCATCCCTGCACTACAGGCCAAGGATATTCTTTAGTATCATGACCACGAATTATCCATACACTACGGGCCAAAGATAATCGTATTTTCATCAACGATCCTGATCATGCCATAAAATAATTCTTCTTTTCACCCTTGGCCGAAGAGAATCCATAGCCATAATCATACCAAAAACTGTCCATCAATGCACTATGGGCCAATGAGGACTTTTTCCACATCATTTGTAATATTACGACCATGATTATCTTTGAATAATCCCCGTCATAATAATCATACCAAGTGTGAGACCCCGATTTTATCAATAAAGATTTAAATTTTGTCGAAATAATTTTTAATATTATGGTGTGAATTTGAGATAATATTATAGTTGTGGGTAGTATTTATAAATTTTGCAAAGTATGCAAGTGGTTATATTATATTCGATTGGTGGGAATATTCGGTTTAGTAGGGAATATTCGTACAACTACTCAATCATTGGTGGACCCTAGCATGTAATTATTGTCGGATTGAAAACGACAAAAATATTTTATTGAAATAACGACGGAAGTTTTACTGGCTGATCTTGTTGAACTACTTCCTAGTAGTAAAGAAAAAGAATGTCGTGTGGTTGCATAGTAGCGACACCAGGTATTGATTATCGATGCTTATGTGAGAAGTCACTCAGTTTGATTCCATTATTGTCGATTAATAATATGAATTATTATAATGATAATGACGTTTTGTTTTATTCAGTATTATTAACGTAATAAAATGCGAAATACTTTATTAAAGTTATTCTATAAATAGAATATATTATATTTTATTATGTATAGTGTTGCATAGTGTTTTTTGCATAGTGTTTTTGCATAGTGTTGCATAGTGTTTTTGCATAGTAAAATGTTTTTATATAAATAGAATATATTATATTTTATTTAAAAGATTTTGCTTTAAATATGGACCGTCGATTAAAGTAAATCAATCTGACCGTTCATGGATTAATTACTATGCATTCTATTTTCCTATAAATAGAAAGCTCATTCCTTCATTATTTTCTTACGAATTCACCGAAACTCTGTAGAGAAATTATAGAGAGAAGCTATAGAGAGAAAATCTATAGAGAGAAAGAAGAAAAGTATTCTCGCTACTTCACTTTTCCAATATTCAGGTCTTCTAAGGTAAGGGGTATTATTTGTTGTACCTGTAAGGGATATTATTCCTTTGTATTCATGAAGAGAACCTCTCATTATTCCATTCATTATTATTCTGTTGGAATAACTCAGTAAAAGTGGTATACCCTATACATAACTCAGATATGCGGCGTACTATACTTGGTGAAATCCTTATGTTATTCCATCCTTATTTATTACATTGGAATAACTCAGTATACGCTGAATCACCTATACTTGGTGATCTTCTTCATTATTCCATTCTTTATTATTCTCATTGGAATATCACATGCATGTGTTTTACACCCGACACGGTTCCATTGTTTATTATTCCGCATTTATTATTACATTTGGAATATCACATGCGTGTGTTTTACACCGGACAGTTCCATTGTTTATTATTCAAAGATTTATTATTACATTTGGATCATCCATGCTTGTGAAATTTCACGACACGGTTCCGTTATTATTATTCTGTTGGAATAACTTTTCTACATGCTGCAATCTGCGTATGTGGTGATTTCTTTTGTTATTCCATTCTTTATTATACCCAAATTGGTTAAAACTTTGACTTATATACTCCATGAAATTAGTAGAATATCCTTGATATTTGCGTTTCATCCAAAGATATCTTTTCATGGAAATATTCTTACGATCATTCTTGAATTTTACTCTACAAAACAAAGATCTTGTTAACAATTTGGGCGTTACTAATTCCTGGATAAAATAATTCTTGAACTTGTTTTATTGAATTATTATGTCATTGTCATCATCCTCATGATATATTATGTTATCTTTGGCTTACGTGCATAGATGAACTTAGTATGATTATGACCGAGGATCATTCGGTATAATCGCTGGCTTGTTATAAATGATGTGATAAAAGTCCTCGGTGGCTTTGTAATGCGATGATGGATAGTTTTGGTATGATTATGACCGGGGTGATTCGGTATAGTCATGACCATTGATAATTTGATGAAAATCCTTGACCGTAGTACATGGATGATTAGATGTGGTGGTTTATTTATTAAAAATTTGAGTCTCAACGATAAAAAAAAATTGATGAAAACCTTTTAAACCTAAAAGATAGTAGATTTTATTCTCTACTTGACTCTTTTAATGGATTGCATATTCATTATGAGCTTAAACTGGTTGTCTATTGTATTTTATCGGTTTAACATTGTTGAAGGCTAATGATAATTTATTACGCATTATCTTAGTCATAATATTTCTTCTTCAAGCTAGTTGAGCTCACCCTTTCTTTCACTTTGTTCTCTTGAAATGAGAACATAAATTTGAGACGAGTCGGGGAGCGGAGTAATGGTCCAGAGGATAGCATTAGTAGTCCTCACTATTACGTGAAATAGTGTGATAATAGTTGTAATGAGGACTCCTTTTGAGTTTGTATAATATCTAGTAGACAATATTTGTATTCAAACTCACGCTTTATGTCGTATTGTACCACGATAGTTATATTAGTAAGTTGTATTTGAATTTATGTACCATGTAAGTGGCGACCCAAGATGGGTGACGTATACCTAATTTTGGGGGTGTCACACCAAGTCCATCTATGTACTACAGGCCACAGATGACTTTCAACATAATTTAAGCATGAGGATGATGACAATTCAATAAAACAAGTTCAAGAATAAATTTTAAAGATTTATAAATTAATTTATCCGAAACCAATAACGTCCAAATTGTCAACATGATATCGCTTTGTGGGTAAAAATTCAAGAATGTTCAAGAATATTTCCATGAAAAGATATCTTTGGATGAAGCCTTGAAATATCCGTGATATTCTACTAATTTCATGGAGTATAGAAGCCAAAACTTTAACCAACCGAGTGTAATAGAATATATGAAGCTATGCAAATTGATTTTAGCCATGCCATGCGGTAATCCACGCGTGAAGCGGATCATTTCCACAAGTTAATAAGGAATGAATACAAAGGATCATTCACTATGCATGCGGTAATCCACATGAGCGAGGTTATTCCATCGTAGTAATAAAGAATGAAACAGGTGTCAAATGCGTAATCCGCATGCATACGTGATATTCTAACGAATAATAAAGAATGGAATCGGTCATACGTAATTCGCACGTATATGATGTTCAACGAATAATAAAGAATGGAACCGGTCGTCAATGTAATTCGCGCGGCATCGGGATGTTCCAACGAATAATAAAGAATTGAATAACAACATAATTCACCGTGCACGCGATAAGCCTATACATACATGTTATTCCAATAGAATAATAAAGAATGGAATAACAAAATAATTTCACCATGTATGCGGTGCTTGGCGTAGGCAGTTATTCCAACATAATAATAAAGAATGGAATAACGGAAGAATTTCACCATGTATGCGATTGACTTGACATAGACAGTTATTCCAACATAATAATAAGGAATGGAATAACAATAGCTCTCTTCATGAATACGAAAGAAAGAATACCCCTTATCTTAGAAAGAAGAGTATTCCGATTGGTAGGGCGAGGATATTCTTGAAGAAAACTTATATTGTTTTCTACGCTCAAAGCTTCTTAAAACTATAAAGAAATACGCTCAAGATTATAGAAGAAGAATTCTTTGAATTTCTGGTGTGTTTTCAATTCTAACTAAGCATCCTATTTATAGGAGAATGGAAAAGATACTATTCAATAAAATATAATATATTCTATTTATAATATATATATATATATATATATATTTTAATTAAAATCTAATAAAATAAATAACTTTATAAAAGTATTACATTTTATATAAAAGATTTTACTATCAAACACTTGCATACACTATGCAAACACTATGCATAATAAAATATAATATATTCTATTTATAATCTAATAAAACAAATAAATTTATAAAAGTATTACATTTTATATAAAAAAATTTTACTTATGTAAACACTATGCGTAATAAAATATATTATATTTTATTTATAATCAAATAAAACAAAACTTTTAAAAAGTTTTCTGTTTTATATAAAAGCTTTTTGTTTTATTACATTTATAATAATAAAACAAAATTCATCATCATTATTATAATTCACACTATTAATCGACCAAGTCCTTCCCAGGAAAGAGGGGGCTTTCCAATAAGGATTTTTCCCTATTAGTAGCCTTGATTAGGTGACCAAACCTCTCCTCGGTGTAACTTCTGACATCGTTAATATTGCAAATAATAATATTAATAACTTTGTCGTCTCAATTATTGATTTAATAATATATAAAATATTGACAATAATTTAATCAAATAACGTGAGATCTTATCAGTGAATAATGGATAGCAATAATTGAACAAAACTTAGTGACTTCTCACGTAAAGCATCAATAATCAATCGCACAGGTGTCTACTATACAACCACGCCAGTATTCAGTCACTTTTAACACACCGTGTTTTTACAGCTTAACGGTAAAACTTCCGCCATTATTTTCATAAAATATATTTGTCGTTTTCTCAATCCGATGATAATTCCGCCATGGGGTCCACCAATGATTGTGTCATTGTGCGAATATTAAACACAAAGAATAATATTCACCGACCAATCGAATATAATATAACAACTTGCATACTTTGCAAAATTTATAAAATATTACCCACAACTATAACATTATATTAAATCCACACCACAATACTTTAAAAAAATATTTTGAAAAAATTAATCTTTATTCAAAAAATTTGGGGTCTCACAATAAGCCTACAATTAATAATATCCAGTTAGGTGGTTTACATTTGGATTACTTTTATAAACTTGAGAAATTAATTTAATTCGTATGGCAAAATTAAGAATAAATTGCGACTTACAATAGTTAGGTGGTTTACATTTGGATTACTTTTATAAACTTGAGAAATTAATTTAATTCGTATGGCAAAATTAAGAATAAATTGCGACTTACAATGGAATGAATGCCTATTAAATCTAGAAATTAAGTTGTGCATGTTCAATAATATTGACGAAGTGTTTAAAAAATAGAAGCAATTTCTTGATCACACGTGCATGCTTGGCATGCCAGATTAGTATTTTCAAACGGTGTCCAACCCACATAGTACATGACTTTTACAAATTCTTCCTCTTTGTTCCGAATTTTCTATCCAAAAGTTGTCTCTTAATTTTTTAAAATTCTACTGACATTCTCTCCTCTTTTTCTTGTCTTTTTTAATTTCTTCATCTCACTAATAATCTTCATTCTGATCCCGATGACATATAAAGCTCCAAGATTTTCTGAATTTGATATTCATTGTAGAGGACCGTGAATTTGCAGCTCTCCATAAGCACTGGATACTAGACTCTATTCGATCACGTTGCCCACTGGATACTAGACTCTATTCGATCACGTTGCCCAAATATTCATTGTAGAGGACCGATGCATGTATGGTATTAGTATATATAATTAAAACACAATATATACATACATATATATATATATATATATATATAATATTCTCACAAAAGTTGTAAATCATAAATAAATTTAAACAAGTATTAATTAAGCAACTAATTAATATATAAATATACCTACAACTCCTTAGCGATATAAAGCTTCTGGATTTCCACTTTTTGTGCATTCATCCAAGAAGGAAGAAGCAACTTTATTTAAAAACTTGCAACTGCGCATGTATGTAAAATTTTGATCATAAATAAATAAATTAAAGAAGTAATGTATCATAATTAAGTTTAAAAAAATGTTAAGCCGTCGTGTTTGATATATATATATATATATATATATATATACCTCAACTTGACACTGAAGAAGTCGTTAGATGAAGAGGCAAGCAATCAATTATTGTCATATATGGTTTCACTTATATTTGATGAGGGAGAGAGAGAAAAGGAGAGAGAATTAATTAATGTGGAAGGGTGTATTGATTTCTAGGAACTACTAGAACTGAGTTGTTCTTATTATATATTATTAGTATATTGAATTTTGATGTCAAATCCGAATATAAATCTGATTTTCAATACTAATTGGAAACTGATATATATAAAAAAATACGTTATACGTTATCATTCTTATTTGAAATTGACGATTTTTATTTTATAAAAAAAATTGTGAAATGACTTATTTCTATCACCAACGAATCCTCTTGGAGACACGGAAGGATGATGTTAATGACAATGTACAACTATTATGAATTAATCATGGTAAAATTGGAATTAAAAATAACTCTTCAAAGGGCAGGGTGAAGTGGGCCTAGGCCCAGCTATCTAATTCGACGGCGAAGCAGATCCATAATCCTATAATAAAAGGGTATATTTCTTATTATTGATGGAGTTAATTTGTGAACTGGGCTATTTATTGTCTGCTTTGGAAATTAAGAGGGAATATTTCTTATTACAGTAGAACTTTTATAAATTAATATTATTAAAATTGATTTTTTTTTATTAATTTAGAGAGTTATTATTTAATCGATAAATTAATAATTTATTAATTTAAAGAGTGTTTTTCTATTCGGTGAACATAAATTTAATTATATTAAAATTATTGTATTTTATTGATGTTTATATCATACTTTTTTGATGTAATGTATCATACATATTAAATTAATGTATCATACTTGTGAGGATTATACAATACTTTTAGAGCCAATAACGCGAAAAGAAACACTCGTAGCGAAAACAACTCTTCACAAGTTTTTATTACAATTCGAGAATACAACAATACAACACCTGAACTTTTGGATGCAATGAGAAAAATTAAGGATGAAATTCAATTAGATTTGAATATCAAGAGAAAACAAACGAGAATAGAATCATATTTTACAAGATTATCCTATATATATTTGTAATTTAAAAGAATTATTAATTTATGATTTTAATAGGACCATATATTTATATAAGGGTCTTTTTTAAAAATTATTATTTTATCAAAATTATTAATTTATTCCATTAACCTAAGTTGATACTGAGAGAAAATATTATTTTAAAAATATTTTTAATTTATAGAATATTAATTTATAGAGATTATAGTGTATTACTTTTCTTTGCTAAAGCCCATCTACAATTTCTGATCCTTCTATTTCGTTCATTAGTCATCAAATATCCCATTTGTTTCATGTAAAGGTCATTTCCAAAACCCAATGGCCCTAGTCTGGAAGCAAAAAATATTTATATTTTGATAAAATAAAATGTTGGATTCTGTTTCGTGTAGACATATTAATACATTATTCGTATATTTTAATTAATTTATAAACTATGCAATTGTAAAAGGTCATAACATAAATCTATGTTTTGAGGTAGTCCTTACCTCAAAACGATATCGTTTGGTATAATTAAATACTTCCTCCTATATGATGTACAAAAATATATTTTTATAATTTCTTAAAATAAGTTTATTATAAATAAATAATTTATGCAAGAGCATTAAATAGCTTTTACCTCTCATGCTCCTCTGAGCAACTTGGTGGATTTGTGTCACGATTTTTTATTTTTTATTCTATCTTTTGTTCCTACAATGTTAATTATATTACTATTTTGTCTTTTTTTTATCTTTCTATTTATTCTTCTAAGTTTTATAAAATTCTATTTTATTTCATATTAAATATGTAAAAATTTTCTATCGAATTATGAGTATAACATATATGCATACATAAGAATTAAAAATAATTTTATTTTAATTTATTTTATCTCATCGCATAAAAATTCATTGCAATTCAATTTAATCAAATATTTAGAAAAATATATATCATTTTCCTAATTTATATATGCATTGCGTGAGCTACCTTTTCTTGGAAGTACCTGTCTACAAAGGATAACATAAAACTAAAGCCCAAATGTTCGGATGAGGCAGAATATCCAGCCCATATTAGGGCAAAATTGACATTTCAAACTCCGTAAAACCCTACTATATTACTCACCTTAGCCACTTTACTTTTCGCTGGTCTTTCGCTCACAAAACCAAAACCCTAGTTGTCCATCTCTGCAGCAATGCCGCCGAAGTTTGATCCATCTCAAGTTGTCGACGTCTACGTCCGGGTAACCGGCGGCGAAGTGGGGGCGGCCAGTTCCTTGGCCCCCAAAATCGGACCGCTCGGTCTATCTCCTAAAAAAATTGGAGAAGACATCGCCAAAGAGACCGCAAAGGACTGGAAGGGGCTCCGAGTCACCGTCAAGCTCACCGTCCAGAATCGTCAGGCGAAGGTCTCCGTCGTTCCTCTCCGCCGCTGCTCTCGTCATTAAGGCCCTAAAAGAGCCGGAACGCGATCGGAAGAAGACGAAGAACATCAAGCATACAGGTAACATATCACTGGATGATGTCATTGAGATTGCTAAGATTATGAAGCCGAGATCCATGGCGAAGGAATTGACTGGAACAGTGAAGGAAATCCTTGGGACTTGTGTATCAGTTGGTTGCACGGTGGATGGGAAGGATCCTAAGGATTTGCAGACGGAGATTGATGATGGTGATGTTGAAATTCCGCAGGACTGACTGAGATAGTTCTCAATGTAAGGAAGCTCTGTTATTTTCATAATGTTATAATCTTTTTGGGATATTTGATGAAACTTGAAGTTATTTTAATAGAATTTCATGAGATTTATGCATTAGTGTTGTAGTGGATAATGTGTTAAATTAGCATGTTTGCCTTTAAAATTAGAGTTATTATTATGGTTGTTGTGAATGTTTAATGTGGATGATGAAAAATATATAATTGTTGCTTAAGCTTATGCTAATATTTTGTTTTAGACGGTTTTGCAAGTGTGTTATAGATACATTTGAAAGTGAAATGTTATGGCAAATTGGTTGCACAATGTTTTGTTAGCGATTATTAATTTGCTTACTGATGCTTATTAATAGAAAACTAAGTTTATTTTTGGCTAATGTATAGGCTATATGCCCTGAGAAATTGATACTCAGTAAGATGTTTTTGTTGTAGTAAAGTTAAATTGCACCTAGTTATGTAAAACTTTATAAAATATATACTTCACATGTAGAATTAGTTAAGTACAACTTGAATAAAATTACTCTTAAAATTGTACTTAGTTAAGTTAAATTGTACTTAAATTATGCAAAACATATGTTCATCATCATTTGAGCTAAGACAACATCAATGTAAACTTTATTCAAATGTAAAATTGATGAAATATATATGTGAGACGTCTGTTTTGTAACTTGGACAATGTTGTGTGTGCTAGATAGTTTTTTATTAACTTAATTGATTTATCTTGTTGTTTTTATTATGTAGAATTTTTCACAATTTTTTTTACATTTTTTGTAGTTAGTAGTTGACTAACGGTGCGTAACGGATACCAAAATCGAACGAAACCATGTCAAAAAATGACCTTCTGAAACTTAGGCTGTTACTGTCCTTTCAAAGTGAAAGGAAAGTTAGGAAACAAAAAGTTGATGAAAATTAGAATCAGACAATTTTGTTTGAAACAGTTGAAGAAGTTTTATTTATATAATTGTACTTGGTTCTTGATGTACATATAAGTTGCTTTAATTGAGCTCAGAAGGAGCTTTATACCATATATAAATGGAAGTGGTTAGTATGAAGTTTTTTTTCGACAAAGTTGGTCAATTGACCAATAGAATACTGACACGCAGGTGAGGTTGTATGTGTGTTAGTATTTTATTGACCAATTGATCAACTTACCAAAAAAAACAACTTCATGCTAACCGGATTCTAAATATAAACCACCTTGTATTTTTCCTGTTTATTTTGTTTTGTCCTTCCTTTTCTATTCTTGAAACAGCTTACTCGGAAACTATATACCTGGTTCCAATTTTTCCCCTTCTCATTTTTCAACAAATTGCTGATTACTGTTTCGAACAACTATTCCATTTTTCCTGGTGTAACAGGATTGAAGGAAATTGAAGTTGTTTTCAAATGTTTGTGGTTTGCCATATGAATTTGCTTTTCAAATCGAAGTTCACTGCTTTTTGATTTATTTTTTTTTGGTAAAGTAGTGTAGTAACTGATCCTACAAATGTTCTTATAGCTAGGTTAATAATATTGGCGAGGGGTCTCAATAATATATTTTAAATACAAATGTTATAATTGCATTGGTATATAATGATTATGTATTAGGTTTGACTTGGTTATGGGATACAAAATATAGTTCGTTCCATTATTTTGATAGATATGTTGTTTATTTTAATATGAGTTATGCACCCACCCACCCATTCATTCATTAATCCTATTGATTGACTAAATCATTTTCGTATGGGAAATATATATTCTAGAATTGAAATGTAATTTTATAGAATATTAAATAAATAAAATTGGCTAAAGGGAGGGAGGATTGGAGGTTAACAATAGAAAAGCCATCTCTCAAGAATTTCGCATTATAATATCCTAGCTAGTTGCCAATATTAATTACATTTAATCCTTGGTGAATGAAGGGAGAGACACACCAGCAGTTGCATATAATTTGGTATCTATACCAATGAAAAACACTAGTATTGTTTAAATAATTATTATTCAAATTAAAAAAAAAAGGTTAAATAGAAATAGGAAGATTAATTAATTTCACAAAGATTGAAAAAAGCTAGTAATAAACTAAATTACATACTAGTATTAAATTAAGTAATCCTAGTATAAATAAATTTGACATCAGGAAAAGGACACACGGCGCACTCGAAACAACACAAAAAAATCTAAAAATAAAAATTAAACATCAACAATTTAATCAGTTGAAAAGTCACAAAATGAATTTATTTATTTATTTAGTAGGAGGTCATCATTAGATGTTTAAATCATCAATTATTGAAATTAATTAATTAAAAAGAATAAATTTGTTGGCTGTGGGTTTTCTTTTGGATAGCATCAGCATCAGCATCAGCATGGTCATGGTCGGTTCATTACGATAGCAACTCTCCTCACAATACATGAAAAACACCAATACTTCCTCCAATCATAAGAATACTTTTATATTTTTAAATGTCTTTAATATATGAATTAATTCAGTAGTGACATGCAAGATGATGTTAACTAGGAATTATCATAAAAAAATAATAATGATAAATTAAGAATACTATATTAATTACTTTATAACTCTAAAGTATAAATGTATGTATTTATTTTGAGAAAATGTATTTTTAATTTTGATATGAAGGATGTGTGTATTAACAAGAAAAATTTAACAAACAAACAAACTAAATACGACGTATCAAATAGGGGTTGAGTTGGGTTTAAAACTATATTATTCATAATAAATATGGTTTTAAACTGATTAATCCGTTTTAGCTCATACTCATTATTTATTTAACTCATTCAAATCTAATTATTTCTAAACCTCAGAACTTTCTCTCTCACACAATAAAAACCTTCCCTTTCTCTTTTATACATAATTGGTTCCTCGCCTTGGTTGCCTGTTACATTCCATTAACAGGAACATTTATTCCTATATATATATATATATATATATATATATATATATATATATATATATATACACACACACACACATTGATTGATTGATACATACAAATTAAGAAAAATTTTATTTACATACTTAGAATTGTTCCTACTTTCTATGATATAATATAATTCTATAATATAATTCCTCAGTTGCAAAAAAAAAAAAACATATTAGTTACATTTGATTTTAGACAAAATAATTATAAACTATTAAGAAAGTATATTAATTATAATAATTATAAGTTAAATAAATCACACTAATTTTGACTTGTAAACTTTAAAAGTCAAACTTTATTTTATATTTGGGAAAATGATATATATTGTGAATGCTTATTCGATTATTTAATTGCCAATTATGTGTATAAGTATTAGTAGTAATTTTTTATTTTTATTTTTGTTATTTATGAAAAAATGATATATATAAGTATTTAGAGGTGCAAATCAAGAATATATCATAAACTAATGGAAGATTGCACTCCAAATTTTTAATTTTATTTTCGTTATTTATGTATTATCCAATTTATTAACGAGATTTAATAATTTTCAGTCTAGCTTTCCGATCAATCATGGTACAAGATCACAATTACTCATCAGGTCACATGAAAAAGAGATCCATGTACATTTTAGAGGAGCATCTCCCGCTTTCCTATTTGAGTTGAGAGTACATATCTACTATTTATTAGAGAGACTAAAATATAGTTAACTACATTCAATCCATAATCATATGGATCCAAATCATTTTAACCATACTATAAATGAGTTTATAGAGTTTTGATTTTTGATTGATCCATACCTACTTTTTTATAACCCAAAATCAACTACTATAACTTATTTTTTGCCCGTTCCTCAAGGCACGACGACTGGCGGTATTTTTTTTTGATTGGGCGATATATTTTTTGTGTGAGATGAAATATGAGTCTCTAGATTAAGTTAGAATGAATCTGAACCGTATATATTCTTTAAAGTGGAAAAAGATTCAAATTCGGTTTTATCTTAATTATATATATATACACATACGGAGAGAATCAAGTGCATACCTTTTTATTTAACATAACTTGCTCACCACCTTTAACGACGGATCGGGTGACGGTTCGGTCCGTCACGTATATTAGTTTTTAGCGACGCATCGAACCGTCGCCATAATATAAAAATCGTTTATCTATTTTATAATAACGGACCGAACCGTCGTCCGATCTATCACTAAAAATGATAAGCAAAATATATTAGGTATGCACAAGAAACGAATTATATGCACCACATGCATGTTACATGGAAGTGGTTAGGATGAAGTTTATTTTAAGGTAAGTTGGTCAATTGAATTAATAGAATCTTGACACGCATGATGAGGTTATATGTGTGTCGATATTCATTACCAATCGATTAATGACTCTTAAAAAAAATAACTTCATACTAACCGGATCCATATTACATATATCTGTTTATAGTATTTCCAGAGATGTATCCAGATCAATTCCTCTGTCAAATCTCTCAATTATCTCAATGTCTCTGTCAAGTTCCCCTTAATTAGCCAACAAAATGACAACATTGAGCAACTATTTAATAATTAAATCCTACACTACTACTTTTAATTATTGCAGCGATGATACCCTTAATTTCAACTTAAAGTGATAATATTAACAATTAGCTAGGAACTCGACTTGTTTAGAAACCTCTCTCATATATAGTGTAGAAGCATCTCTGACTATTTATATACACGATCCTTAATTAGTTTCAAGTTTCAACCTTATTAATGGCCAAATCAAAAGTTGTTAATTTTCTTATATACAATACTATTAGAAGCAACAAAATATCCATTAGATAATAAACAAAAAAGATTAATGTTAAAACGCATGCATACATGCATACATACACGCGATATTATGATTATTTATATATAAAAATCCCATTTAAATAAAAATTAACAATTTTATTACTAATAAAAAGTGTAGCATATATCCATCCAAAAATGAGAGTCAAAGTTGAAAATCTTTGCGTGAATTGAAATAATCCATTTGAACTCTTTAAGGGACAAATAATAATCCAATTAAAAATATTGTAGCACCGTTGCATGTCATGCCAGCTGATCTTTCTAACCTAGTGACCGTTGCATATTTATACATCTATATCTATTTTATTACTATAATTTATATATATAAAAACTTTAGCTCATTATTAGCCGTTGAGTACTTTAACTAGTTAATTAAATATACAAGGTAGGTGTAATTAATTAGGAATTTAGGGTTAAGATGAGATGAGTGTGTGTTTGTGTTTGTGTTTGTGTGTGTGTGAGAGAGAAAAGAGATAGAGAAAGTCGTAGAAAAATTGAGAAAATAAAAAGTAGAAGAGCCGTTGGCAATGATAGGACAGGGAGGAGGGACCATGCAAGCGTGGAAATTCGATTTTTAGTTTTTGTGGGCGGCATAAAAATAAGTAGTAAAGTTTTAGGCAGCCCTAATAATTACTCCCCACCCTTAATCATTAATTATCATTTTCCCCCAATAAATACTAACCCTCTTCTCCTCATTTTCTCATCCAATCACTCCACTATTTCTCTCTAAACTTCTTCTAAATCACTAGAAAAATTTGTGTGCAAAAACAGTACTGTATATTTTTTTTATATACTGTTGTTGTGCAGTTATGGGAAAGGACGGAGAAGTAACGGAGCAGAGTGAGTTCTCAGCCAAGGACTACCATGATCCGCCACCGGCAGCCTTTATCGGCACCGATGAGCTAACCAAATGGTCACTTTACAGGGCTGTCATTGCTGAGTTCATAGCCACCCTCCTCTTCCTTTATATCACTGTCTTGACGGTCATCGGCTACAAGAGCCAGTCCGCCACCGATGAGTGCGGCGGCGTTGGCCTCCTCGGCATTGCCTGGGCCTTTGGTGGCATGATCTTCGTCCTTGTTTACTGCACCGCCGGTATCTCTGGTCAGTACTAGTAATTCTAATTATCTCCACTGTCCGTGTATAGCTCTGTTTGTAACAACTTTTTATTTAATTATCAGTTTTTATTATGCTTAGATCTGCTTTTTACATGTAGTTTTCAAAAGTTAACTAGTTTTAATTATGTTAACTAGGATGCGAAAGGTGTTTATTGCTGAATTAAGTATAAGTTCAATAGCCTGCTTTAGGAGGTGTAACTCTGGATACTCAAGAACCAGTATGTGTGTATATATATATATATATATATATATATATATGTATCCGTTTCCATTTATGTGATTTCTAAAGTAGAAATTTTGAAATAAAAATTGAATATCCAAACATGGTCTTACTATATATAGAATTAAAGTCTGTTAGCTAAAAGTTTGGTTTTTTGTAATGCCTGGCTGCAGGAGGACACATTAACCCTGCGGTGACGTTCGGGTTGTTCTTGGCAAGGAAAGTGTCGCTAATAAGGGCGGTGTTTTACATGGTAGCACAGTGTTTGGGTGCAATCTGTGGAGTAGGGTTGGTGAAGGCCTTCCAAAAGTCATTATATAACAGGCATGGTGGTGGAGCCAACGAGCTGGCTGATGGTTACAACAAAGGCACTGGCTTGGGAGCTGAGATCATTGGCACTTTTGTTCTTGTCTATACAGTTTTCTCAGCCACTGATCCTAAGAGGAATGCTAGAGACTCCCATGTCCCTGTAAGTAATGTACCTTAATTAATATATATATATATATATATATATATATATATAAAGAAGAAAATTAATATTATGGAATTTGGTTGATATATATATATATATATATATATATATATATATATATATATATAGGTTTTGGCTCCACTTCCCATCGGATTCGCGGTGTTCATGGTTCACCTAGCCACAATCCCAATTACTGGAACCGGTATCAACCCTGCTAGGAGCTTTGGAGCTGCAGTCATCTACGGCAAACAGAAGGCCTGGGATGACCAAGTATATATATATATATATATATATATATATATATATTAAAAATAAGATCACTCACTCACTCACTCGATTTCATGCATGTATAATGTACTGTTTTTTGTCAGTGGATCTTCTGGGTTGGACCTTTCATTGGTGCTGCCATTGCTGCATTCTACCACCAGTATATTCTGAGAGCAGCAGCAATTAAGGCTCTTGGATCCTTCAGGAGCAATGCTTAATAAATTATGTTTCAACAATTACAATGAAGGACATAAATGCTTAAATGCTTCATTCGTCTATGAAGTAATTAAGAAGACAATTAATTAAGGAGGATATATGTTAAAATATGGAGATCAGGCAGGCAATTAAGGACGGACATATATGGAGTTAATTGTAGATATAATAATAATAAAGATTTGTAGTAATTTCTATCTGTGTTGTATTTACTTTCTCTCCCAACTGTTGATCATCTTAATTTCATTTTTTAAAATTATCTCCTTTTCTTTTTTAATTAAATATTATGTACTCAGAGATCGATGTTTGTTCATAATAAATCAAGGAAATGGTTTGTGTTCCTTATATAAATGCCCAAATCCCAGTCAACAAATTGGCACCTTTTCTTTTTAAGTAAACAATTATATATATATAAAATTAACAAATACAACTTTTATTTCAGTAATTCAGTGCATTTAGCAATTTTGGTAATTGTGTAGAAACTCTTAATTCTTTAATTTTCTCACATGCACAGCAGGTGTTGTCTTCCAGAGCCTTCTGTGTATAAGTCAATGTGGGTGTCGATCATTTTCTTTGAATAGAAACTAATTAATGTATATGGTTCTAAACCTATGCGTGGATTCATTTTAAGCATTCTTATCTTCAATATATTAAAACTTATATGAATTTATTTAATTAATTTATATAATTACAATTATAAATATCATAAATTATCTTAAATGTACTATAAATTATAAATTTATTGTTTTAAAATTTAAATGAATTATATATGTATGCCAATTTTATATTTAAAAAAATCTCAAATTAACTTTAAAAAATAATATTAATTTTTTTAATTTGGATTACACGGAGTATATAGTATAGCTAATAATGTGATATATATATATATATATATATATATATATATATATATATATATATATAGTGTGTGTGTGTGTGTGTGATTGCTTTCTTGGAGTCAGGTGTCTAAATAATTCAATTTAATCTTTATATTATTTGAGTTACAAGTGGTCCAGATGAAAAAGCAATGGAAACATGTTGGGTCAATAGATTGGGATGTTTTTTGGTGCTTATTTTTTTTATAGTAAAAGTGAGTTAATCAACCTTACCTTCATCTTAGTTTATGACTTTAATTTCATATTTTTAATATTGAGTTGGTGATGTTTTAGCTGTTCATGATGCACTTTAGAACTTAATTTATGGGAGAAGGTGGTTTTACTTTTGAACTTATTTGTTAATTATATATATATATATATATATATATATACAAAACCAATCGCGTCGCGCATTCCTTCTTTGTTAAAATCTGAGACTTTTTTTTATTTTTTGCTTTTTTTTTTTTAAAAAAAATAACTAATTTTTTTTTAATATTTTATGGAACTGAAATTTTTTCATAATACAATGTTTTGGGCGTGATTTGGATACCTATATTAAAAAATATATGTACAATCTGCACAGACTGTACAGACCTGTTTTGTTATACGTATCCAAATCATATCCAAAACACTGTATTATGAAAAAATTTCAGTTCCATAAAATATTAAACTTTTTTTTTAGTTGTTTTATAAAAAAAAAACAAAAAAAAATCAAAAAAAAAAAATCCGCATTTTAACAAAGTAAGAACTTTCCTTTGAGAGAACCTAACCTATATATATATATATATATATATATATATATATATATATATATATATGCATGTATTTAATTTGAAATGTGTCAAATGTACATTAATATATTATAATTTTTAAACTATCTTAAACTAAAGAAATGTATAGGCTATAAATATATTTATGGTTATAATGTTGATATATGAGTACATAGTAAAATTAAATGTCAAAAATACGAATATTTAATAAAGTGAAAATATTTTTATGACGCCTAAAAAATAGGTATCATCATGTGACACCCCCAATGTAAAACCCTAAACTTTTATAAATAAAGATGAATTTTTATAAATATTATTTTTGAATATTATGGAATAAATTTGATATAATGTTATAGTTGTGGGTAATATTTATAAATTTTGCAGTAAGTAGTTGTTTGTTATAAAATATTAGTTTGGTGGGGAATATTCTTTTGTCGGGGAATATTCGATACGACTACCAATCATTAATTGGGACCCCATTAATCCAAGTATTGTCGTAGTTAAAAGCGACAAAATTATCTTTCTATAAAAATAACTACGGAGGTGTTACTGAATTAAAAGCTGAAACTACCCGGTTGGTAAAAATAAAGAATATCTGGCGTGGTTGCGTAATAGTAAGACACGCGGTATTGATTATTGATCTTTACGTGAGAAGTCACTTATTATACTCAATTATTCTTCTACGATAATTCTTGCGATCATATCTCTTATATTATTGATTCAATTATTGTCACAAGATCATCTCATATAATATGTTATATTATTAATTGAGATTTACAAGTTATAAATGATTAATAATTGTTGAAAGATTAAAATGTGTTGATTAAAAATAAAATGATTTGTGGTAATATTTATTCAATCCTCGATGTATATAAAGAGTACATTTATGGGAGGCGTTTGGGGTAAGTTGATTATTTTATGGGGGGCCCGTATATGTCATCATCTAAGAGTCTCTTCGTCGATAGTAATTACCTTCATCAATAATATTTACCTTCGTTAATAGTAATTACCTTTGTCAATAGTAATTACCTTCGTCGATAAGAATTACCTTAGTCAATAGTATTTACCTTCGCTCGATAGTAATTACCTTCTTGATAGTATTTACCTTCGTCGATAGTAATTACCCATTCGCGAAATAAGTAGTTGTCCCTTGATATTACCAAGAGTTAACTGCTTCTTCTGGTGTTCCAAAGGTTAATTACCCTTCGAAATAGTAGTTGTCTCTTCATATTATTAAGAGTCATTTTGATTCTTCGTTCGTTAAGGCAAAAGCCACCCTCAATTTTTTCATAAATAGAAAGTTTCGTTCCTTCATTATTTCTTACAATTCATTGAAACTACTGAGAGATAAACTATAGAGAAAGAAGAAAGTATTCTACTACTTCACTTTTTTCAATATTCGCCTTCTAAGGTAGGGAATATTATTTGTTGTACTCGTAAAGGGTGTTATTCTTTCTTATTCCTCGAAGAGAATCGTTGTTATTCCATTGCTTATTATTCTATTGGAATAACTTTGTATCTGCTTTGCTTACCCTATCTTGGTGACATTCTTCTATTATTCTCGCTGAACGCCCGTCGCATCATGTGTTTTACACCTTGATTCCGCCTCTTTATTATTATTCATTTGGAACATCCTGCTGCATGTGTTTCTGGCAATGACCAGTTCCGTCTTTATTATTATTCTGTTGGAACATCCATGCATACATGTTTTACACCGACCGGTTCCCGTCTTTATTATTATTCATTGGAACATCCTCGCATGCATGCGTTTCTACGGGACCGGTTCCGTTATTTATTATTCTCGTGGAATAACTCGCCTGTGTGCGATCTATCGCATGCGTGGTGATTTCTTTTGTTATTCCATTCTTTATTATACCCAAATAAGTTAAAACTTTGACTTATACTCCATGAAATTAGTAGAATATCCTCGATATTTGCGTTTCATCCAAAGATTCTTTCATGGAAATATTCTTCCGATCATTCTTGAATTTTACTCTACAAAACGATGATCATGTTGACAATTTAGACGTTAATAATTCCCGGATAAAATAATTCTTGAACTTGTTTTATTGAATTCTTATATCATTGTCATCATCCTCATTTTTATATTATGTTGAAAAGTCATCTCATGGCTGTAGTGCGTAGATGGACTTGGTATGAATATATTGAGAGGCTATTCGGTGTAATCATGGCCGTAATGTTACAAATGATGTGATAAAAATCCTCGATTAACAGTAGTGCATTGATGGACGATTGTTGGCATGATCATGACCATTAATGAATACACAACTATTCTCGGCCGTGAGTGCGTGAATAATTGTGGTCGTGATACAAAAAGAATATCCTGGCCCGTGTAGTGCGGGGTGATTCGATGATATGGAATATTTATTAAAGTTTGAGTCTCAAATATAACAGATGAAAAACCTTTTAAATCATAAAAGATAGTAGATTTTATTTTCTACTTGACTTTTTAATGGATTCTTTGGTTCGCTTGTGTAGTTAAACTTGATGTTCGTTATATTTTATCGGTTTAACACTTTGTTGTAGGTAATGATAATTTATTCTGCATTATCTTAGTCATATTATTTTTGTTTAGCTAGTTGAGCTCACCCTTTCTTTCATTTTCTCTTCAGAAATGAGAATATAAATTTGGACTAGTCGAGAAGCGGAGTAATGGTCCGGAGGATAGAATTAGTAGTCCTCACTATTCTACATGAAATAGTGTGATAATAATTGTAATGAGGACTCCTTTTGAGTTTGTATAATATCTAGTAGACAATATTTGTATTCAAACTCACGCTTTATATCAGATTATACATGTACGCTTATATTAGTAAGTTGTATTTAAATTACATACCATGTATCCGACTACCCAAGATGGGTGATGTATACCTAATTTTGGGGCGTCGCGATTGATATCGAGCTTAGGGATATGATCCTGGCTAAGATGTGAGAATAGTACTAGGAGGGAGAGACGGAATACCTTTTCGCTAGTATGACCTACCTAAGTTTATGTCTTATTTTATTGGTCACCGAATATAGAGATAATTTGTTACATGTCAATTAACCTTTTGTTTTGTGGCGATGTCTGAAAATGACATCCGAGAATGTTGAGAATAAGAATGGAGCACGCGCGATCGTTGATTCACCACATATCAATAATCGTGATAATGTGCATCGAGAAGGCGTAATCCTTATGCAAAACAACAACACCGACCAAATGATGAATGATCAAATGTTCGGAGGCTTTATGCATTTATGCAACAAAGATGAGGCGAGCGACTCGCCCAAAAACGTAGGTGGAAACACGGAAAAAACTCTCGGTCACCGCTAAACAATTCAGGGAGCTGGGACCACCGGAGTTTAAGGGAGAGCCAAAACCACTTGGCTGAAGCACGGATAAAGCATTTACCAAGATATTTGATGTCTTGGGATGCTCCGAGAGCAAAAGGTTCCTTTTCACGCTTTATGTGTTGCTTGAGAGGCGATTCTTTGGTGGGAATCGGTAAAAACGTACTCAACCTCTTTGTCTTCAAGATATCTTAGGAGAAGTTCCAGAGTGGCATTCAACGACAAATACTTTCCGAAAGTATTACGCCACATGAAGGAGGTAGAGTTTATCAAGTTGGAACAAAACAATATGACCAGTGTCGCGATCTGAGGCAAAATTTACGGAGTTATCATGGTTTCATAGTCCCCACTTGGTGGATAATGAAGAGAGAATGGCGCGAATGTTTTAAGAGGTTTGAAGCCGAGAGATACGTCAACATCTTATTTCTCATAAACGTGTTTGTATTCGGATGTTGTAAATAGGGCTCGATTAGTGGAGCGCGATAACGAGTCAACGCAACTAAAAGAGAGCGCGTAAACAAAATTATAATACCAAATGTAGTAGTCATCGAGCGGTGACAACAAGCGTGGAGGAGTCAAGTTTAAACGCTGAGCACATGCGGAGAGATAAATGAATGGGTAGCACCGTTAGATTGGTAAGGTATAAACTTCGAGAATTTATAAATAGTTTACCCGTGATCACCTCGTTTAGGTTCCTCGCATTTTGACCAAATCAACAAACGCTTCTTCCGAATCGTTGACTTTGACTTTTCGGGATGTATCTTTTGAGTCACCGTCCCATTGAACTAGGTTTCGCTCTGCGTCTGATCTTGAGCGATATGTCCTTCCTTTCCACAATTATAGCATACCTTGAATGTTGTGGGCGCTTTGACCGATATGTCCCTCTTTTCAGATTTGTAGATATGACCGGTGGTCGTTCTCCTCCCTTATAAACCGATTCTACCTAAGACTGCCGCCTTCACATGGTCGTTGTTAAATCTCCTCTTTTAAAATCTCCTCCCTTCGACTTCTTTTTTATTTTCATGGCCATGATTACCACCAGAGTGGTTACCATTTTTGTCCGCCTGTTTCTTTCTCCGCTGGTTATTGTTATTCTGTTGACTGCTATCTCTGGTATGATCCTGGTTATGGTCCCTCGGTTGAACATACTCATTATCTCGCTCTAACAATTGAGCCACAATTAACAACATCCTGAATAGAGAGAAAATTTATGAGAAATGAGATATTGTCGTATCGCCGGTTTCAAACCTCTAAGAAACATCCGCGTCATCACGCCTCATTCTCCACCAAATGAGGTGCAAACCTCGATAACTCTCGCAAACTTTGCCTCGTCTTTGAGACAACGCCATGTTGTTTTGTTCTAATCGATGAACTCCACTTCCTTCATATAGATTTAACACTTTCGTGAAAGTATTTGTCATTAAATAGTTTCAAACGCTCCCAAGACATCTTTGAGTCGCGGTTGGATGAGTACGCCTACGCAGACTCCCACCATGAGAATCCGCCTCGCATGGGAACATAAAGTTGGCGAATGGAACCTTTTGTTCCTCGCACATCCCAAGACATCGAATATCTTGGTAATTTGCTTGACCCATGTTTTACGCCATGATCGGATCGCTTTCCTTAAATTCGTGGTCCCAACTCTTTGAACTGCCATTGTGTGACAACCCGTGAATTGCTATCATTTCTCCTCATTTTTGAACACGAGTCTCCTCGTCTCGATTTTGCATGAACTGCAAAAAGCTTCTAAACATCCCCTCGTTCATCATCTCGCCGGTGGTGTTGTTCACAGAGGAACATTGCCACTGTTGCACGCTTCTCCTCGTTGGCGAAATCATGAGTGTCTCCACGGTCTCATTTCCATTGTTAATATTCTCAATCGACATTCTCAAGTCACTGCATAAAACAAGGGTTAATTAAGGAAATCAATATATCACATAATATCCTTATATCTTGACCAACTAACAAATAAGCTTAGTAGGACACACTAGCGAAGGATTTACTGCCTCTCCCCTCCTAGTTCTATTCCCCGATCTCCGCCAGAGATCATATCCTAAGCTCGATACCAACCGTGACACCCCCCAAATAGGTATACATCACCCATTCGAGAGTTGTCAATACATGGTACGAAAACAACTACAACTTTATTATTACAACAAGAAATCGTGAGTTTGAATACAAATATTATCTTCTGTACAATATTTATACTCAAATAAATCCTCATCACATTTATTGATACATTATTTTACAAAATGGTGAGGACTACTAAGCAACTCTCTCTAGAACCTTCATTCCATACCCCCACTGCATCTCGCTATATTCTCGCCTCCCGAGAAAAAAAATGGAACAAAAAGGAAAAGGGTGAGCTCAACTAGCCCAAAGAAAGAATATTATGACTAAGATAATATACAACAAATTATTGTTAGTCTTCAACAGAAAAAATCTAATAGAATACAATAGACAACAAATTTTAAATCAATATTCATGGCTGAAATAATAATTCATTAGAAGAGTTAAGTAGAGAATGCAAACTACTATCTTCTATGTATGAATTTAAAAGTTCATCGCCTATCTTTTATCCTGTAACATCAATCAATATATATCTAGAATCAAATATTCATCTTTTGCACTACGTGCCAAAGATATTCATCATTTAGTCATGTTCATCTAAACACTGCTCATCTTTTGCACTACTGGGCCAAAGATATTCTTAAGAAATCATTCATCTTTTGCACTACTGGGCCAAAGATATTCCATAATATCATCATTTAAGACCAAGATGATGAAAAATATTTTTAAAGAAACGAATTCAAAGTGAAACAAAATGACAAGGATTAAGGATTAAGGATTAGTACTTTGTTTTATCCACATCTAAAAATACCTCAAAAATAATCATAGTGGTGTAAAATTCAAGAATGATCAAAACATGGATCAATCAAAGCTAGTATCTAGAATAGATATTTTGAATGAAAAGAAAATTTTTCATTTTTGATGAATAGTCTAGTATTCGTGAATAAGATCAGAGATCGTGAATAAGTCAGATATCGTGAATAAGAACTCAAACACCAAAAGTTTCAAATTTGTTAAAAACTTGGATCAATATTTCAACATAATGATATTGAAGAAATAATATCATTACGAAAAAAAATATCCCTTACTTCGAAAGATCGAGATTTAAATTTAAACACCTGACATATAGGCTATGACTTGAACTTGCACCAGTATAGCAATACTCAAATTATACTCAAAATACTCACAAAGAAAACGCTCGATAATATAGAGAGAAAACTTCAGCTTACGGTGTGATTTTCAATTCTAACCCAAGCACCCTATTTATAGAAAATCTTTAACACCAAAAAAGCGAAAATTTAATATAATAATAATATATATAATCAAATTTCCTACGCACACAAATCTGGTCCAAACTTCAGCCACACATGTGCCAAAAACAATAAAAACGTTTTCTTAATAAAAATAATTAAAACTTTCAAAATCAATTATTTGAACTTTCTAACTTCAATAATTCGTAATAAATAGCCCTTTTATCAAAAAATTCAAATCTCGCAACTTTTTATATGAAATTCAATTCTCTACAACTTTGCAGAAGAAAGTTTTTCCAAATTCCAAACAAAAATTGACCGAAATCCACAAACGGGTGATTTTACCTCTATTATAATCAAATTTCAGTCAATAAATGGGGTCCACCGACATGTTTAACATGTTTTAAACATTTATTGCAACAAAAATACTCTTCCTCCTTGTATACTCATATATCCTACATTCGTTGTAAAAATATCACCATTATTATATTATTAAAATATAATAATATATTTAAATGAATTATTTTATCATAAAAAGATAAAATTTCAATTTTCAACAATTGTCACATTAAAATTTTCTCCATCTATATCCACATAAAATCAATATTTTTCTCATCATATGAATCAATAATTAATTGTTCACAAATAATATTTCGAATCACAATATTGACAACCGTGCGGCCTCCTCAGGAAAGAGGGCTTTCCAATAAGAATTTCTCCTTATCTTGGTGGCGTTGATTAGGTGACCAAACCTCTCCTTAGATGTAACTTTCTAGACATTGCCAATAATGTTATCTAATAATATTATTCAGATAATATGAATTATTAGCTTCGATAATGAAAAATACTTGTGTAATGACAATTATAACAAATATAAAATATCAACGCAAAGAATTATTAAATCAATAAAATCTTTGAGCGATAATTACACGTAACCATTATTGAGTAGTGCCTTCTTACGTAAGAATCAATAATTGGTGCAATACCGCAGTGCAATCTTGTGTTTTAACCACCGAAGTATTTTAATAGTATTAATTGTAATAACTACGTCATTATTTTTAAACAACTTATATTTGTCGTTTCTTCATCCAATCGCTTTTCATTATGGGGCCCACACATGGTGCATACTGTCGCGTATTTAATATTCCCCAACAATCATTTAATATTCCACGACCAAACGAATATTCCCCAATAACAATGAATATTTTATAACCACTTGCTTATTTTGAAATATTTGCGTATTTTACCCCTAACTATCCACATTAATCAAATCAACCCTTACTATTTCAAAATAATAAATAGAGAAAATTAAATTTCATTAATAATAAGTTGGGGTCTTACAACATCACCCATTCTGAGTTGTCAATACATGGTACAGAAACAACTACAACTTTATTATTACAACAGTAAAACTGTGAGTTTTAATACAAATATTATCTTCTAGACAATATCTATACTCAAATAAATTCTCATCACATTTATTGATACATTATTTTACAAAAATGGTGAGGACTACTAAACAACTCTCTAGAACCTTCATTTCATACCTCGACTAAGTACTCGCTATATTCTCGCATCCCGAGAAGAAAAAAATGGAACAAAAAGAAAAGGGTGAGCTCAACTAGCCCAAAGAAAGAATATTATGACTAAGATAATATACAACAAATTATTGTTAGTCTTCAACAGAAAAAATCTAATAGAATACAATAGATAACAAGTTTTGAAATCAATATTCGCAGTGAAATAATAATTCATTAGAAGAGTTAAGTAGAGAATGCAAACTATTATCTTCTATGTATGAATTTAAAAGTTCATCGCCTATCTTTTTCCCCAGTAACATCAATCAATATATATCTGGAATCAAATATTCATCTTTTTTTTCTACAAAAGCCAAAGATATTCATCGATTAGTCATGTTCATCTAAACACTGCTCATCTTTTGCACTACTGAGCCAAAGATATTCATCGAAATCATTCATCTTCGCACTACGTGCCAAAGATATTCAATAATATCATCATTTAAGACCGAGGATGATGAAAATATTTTTAAAGAAACGAATCCAAAGGAAACAAAATGACAAGGATTAAGGATTAAGGATTCGTACTTTGTTTTATCCATGTCCAACAATACCTCAAAAATAATCATAGTGGTGTAAAATTCAAGAATGATCAAAACATGGATACAATCAAAGCTAGTATCCGAATAGATATTTTGGACGAAAAGGAAAAATTTTCATTTTTCGATGAATAGTGTCGTGATTCGTGAATAAGTGTCGTATCGTGAATAAAGGTCGTATCGTGAATAGTAACTCTCGACACCAAAAGTTCCAAATTTGATAAAACTTCAGATCAATATTTCAAAGATAATGATATTGAAGAAATAATATCATTACGAAAAAAAAATATCCCTTACCTCGAAAAGATCGGTGCTTCTAAATTTGAAACACCTGATATAGGCTATGACTTGAACTTGCAATCAGATAAAGCAATACTCAAAATACTCACAAGAATACACTCGATAATATAGAGAGAGAAACTTCAGCTTACGTGTAATTTTAATTTACTAACCTAAGCACCCTATTTATAGGAAAATGCTTGAAACACCAAAATAGAAAATTTAATATAATATTAATATATAAATTAAATTTTCCTACGCCAACCTTCCAAGAACTGAATTCAGCTCATTCAACACACATGTGTAACACACCATAATGAAAAAAAACGTTTTTGTTATTTAAAATATTTTAAACTTCCAAAAATCAATTATTTTGACTTCTAACTTCAATAATTCACAATAAATAGCCCTTTATGTCGAAAAATTGAAACACACATTTTTTATAGGAAATTCAATTCTCTACAACTTTACGTAGAAGAAAGTTTTTCTAAATTCCAAATGTAAATTGACCAAATCCATAAACAAGCGATTTTACGTTATAATCAAATTTCAACAAGAAATGGGGTCCACCGACAAATAAAACATGCTTTAAATATTTTTGGTAACAAAAATACTCCTCCTCCACATATACTCATATATCCCACATTCATCGTAAAAATATCATCATTATTATATTATTAAAATATAATAATATATTTAAATGAATTATTTTATCAAAAAAAAAATTCAATTTTCAACAATTGTCACATTAAAATTTTCTCCATCTATATCCACATAAAATCAATATTTTTCTCATCATATGAATCAATAATTAATTATTCACAAATAATATTACGTAATCACAATATCGACAACGGGCGCGCTTCAGGAAAGAGGGGCTTTCCAATAAGAATTTTTCCTTCTTCAAAAGTGCAATTAGGTGACCAAACATCTCCTTAGATGTAACTTTCTAGACATTGCCAATAATGTTATCTAATAATATTATTCGATAATATGAATTATTGCTTCGATAATGAAAAATACTTGTAAAATGACAATTATTGAAACAACAAAGAATATAAAATATCAACGCAAAGAATTATTAAATCAATAAAATAATTTGAGCGAGAATTACAGAACCATTATTGAGTAGTGTCTTCTTACGTAAGAATCAATAATTGGTGCAATCACCGTGTGCATCGTGTTTTAAACCACGAAAGTATTTTAATAATAAGATAATTGGTAATAACTACGTCGTTATTTTTAAACAACTTATATTTGTGCTTTTCTTTCATCTAATCGCTTTCCATTATGGGGCCCACAAAAGATCGCTACTGGTAGTCTTTAAATATTCCCCGACAAAGAAGAATATTCCACGACCAAACGAATATTCCCCGACAACAATGAATATTTTATAACCACTTGCTTATTTTGAAATATTTGCGTATTTTACCCATAACTATCCACATTAATCAAATCAACCCTTACTATTTCAAAATAATAAATAGAAATTAAATTTCATTAATAATAAGTTGGGGTCTTACAACCTCCTCCTTATGAAATTTCGTCCTCGAAATTGACGACGTGACTGTGTGTTTCAAAAGGTGAGGATACCTCGCTTTCATTTCCGCTTCCAATTCCCTGTGTCATTTCCTCTATAAAGCATGATTCCTCTACAAAACTTTAACTTGTGGTATGACCTTTGCATGCAGGTAGGACATGCTCCTTCCTATCCAAGATCTTGACAGTACCTCCTCATACGTTAAGTCTTTGGCTATCTCGTCCTGGTTCTAACTCTATAACGTGGTTCGGTCTTTCACATATTTACTGAAGTACGATATGTGAAACACATTATGAACACGAGACATACTCGGAGGTAACGCGCGAGTCTATAGGCTACATTTCCTACTCCTTAAGAATTTGAAATGGACCAATAAATTGTGGATTAAGCTTTCTCTCTTCCCAAATCTTGTAACTCCTTCCATGGAGCAACTCGCAACAATACATAATCCCCTATACTAAATTCCACGTCCTTTCGATGAAGATCCGCATAACTCTTTTGTCGATCTTGTGCCGCTTTTATACGTTGTCGAATCATTTGGATCTTTTCCGTAGTCATACGCATTCAACTCGGTCCCAATAATGTTGCTTCACCCACCTCGTCCCCAACATACCTTTGAGAAGCGACATTTTCGTCCATATAATTCTTCAATGGAGCCACACCTATACTTGCTCGATAATCATGTTGTTGTAGGAGAATTCCACCAATGGTAAACACTTATCCCAACCGCCTTGAAGTCTAGGAC
Source organism: Panax quinquefolius (assembly GCA_020205615.1). Classification (NCBI taxonomy): domain Eukaryota; kingdom Viridiplantae; phylum Streptophyta; class Magnoliopsida; order Apiales; family Araliaceae; genus Panax; species Panax quinquefolius. Next base: position 17,752,307 of record CM035155.1, on the reverse strand, counting down.
ATAGAGTCTTAATAGATCTTCAAGAGTTTGAATAGTCCTCTCTCGATTGTCCGTCTGCTTTGAGGATGGTATGCTTAATCAATCATAAACTGCGTTTCATAGCTTTTTGCAAGCTAACCCAAAATCTTGAAGTGAATCTTGGGTCACGATCCAAACTATGGATACTGGCATGCCATGCAACCTCACAATCTCATTTACATATATACTAGCAAGACGTTCAAAGGAATAAGTCTCTCGACGGCAAGAAATGAGCGGAGACTTGGTTAATCTATCAACAATAACCCAAATAGCATTGATGCCTTGAGAAACCGTAGGAAGACCCGTAATGAAATCCATGGTAATGTGTTCCCACTTCCATTTCGGAATCTCAAGTGGTTGCAACGGACCCTTATGTACTAGATGCTCCGCCTTTACACGTTGACAAGTTAAACACGTTGAGATAAACTTTGCAATCTCTCTTCATATATTGTTCCACCAAAATGTATGTCAAGATCACGATACATTTGGTACTTCCGATGGATTGCAAATGGTGTATTGTGTGCCTCCATCATAATCTTATACTTTAAATCGAGTCGTTAGGGACACAAAGTCCGGTGGACTCAAGTATTCCTTCTTCATCAATTCTCGCTCGAATAGCACCTTCAGACTTTCTTCTTCATACGCGCATCGCCTCCGGTTCTGTGGCGAAAGCGAACCTTAACTTTTTCTATTAAAGTTGGCTCTATGCGTATACTTGACATCATCGCACACATTCCTCGCATATGATCTTCTACTCAACGCGTCGACCTATCACGCTCGCTTTTCGTGATGGTATTGAATAGTGTGGTCGTAGTCTTTCAATAGCTCGAGCCAACGTCGCTGCCGCATGTTGAGTTCTTTTAGAGTGAAGAAATATTTAAGGCTTTTATTGTAAGACCCCGAAATTTTTAAATAAAAAGGAATTTCCTTTATTTATTATTTTGAAATAGTAAGGGTTGATTTGATTAATGTGGATAGTTAAGGGTTAAATACGCAAATATTTCAAAATAAGCAAGTGGTTATAAAATATTCATTATCATCGGGGAATATTCGTTTGGTCGTGGAATATTCAGATCGCTTGGGGAATATTCGCATGCGCATAGCAGCCCATGTGTGGGCCCCATAACGGAAAGCGTTTGGATGAAGAAAGCGACAAATATAAGTTGTTTTTAAATAATCTACAGAAATATTCTTGTGACGCCCCAAAATTAGGTATACATCACCCATCTTGGGTCGCCACTTACATGGTACGTAATTTAAATACAACTTATTAACATAACTGTCGTGGTACAATACTGACATAAACTGTTAGTTTAAATACAAATATCGTTACTAGATATTATACAAACTAAAACAAAAAGTCCTCATTACAATTATTATCACACTATTTCACGTAATAGTGAGGACTACTAATGCTATCTTCGGGACCATCACTCGTTTCCCAGACTCGTCCCAAATTATATTCTCATTTCACAGAGAGAACAAAGGAAAGAAAGGGTGAGCTCAACTAGCCCAAAGAAGAAATATTATGACTAAGATAATGCGTAATAAATTATCAATAGTCTTCAACAATGTTAAACCGATAAAATACAATAGATAACCATTTAATCTGCGTTGAATATGCAATCCATTAAAAGAGTCAAGTAGAAAATAAAGTCTACTATCTTTTAGGTTTTTAAAAGGTTTTTCATCATCAAGTTATAGCCGAGACTCACTTTTTAATAAATATTCCACATCATCGAATCACCCCGCACTACTACGCCAAGGATATTCTTTAAGATATCACGACCACAATTATTCATGCACTACACGGGCAAGAATATTTGTGTATTCATTAATGGTCATGATCATGCCAACAATCGTCCATCAATGCACTACTACTACCATCGAGGATTTTTACCACATCATTTGTAACATTACTACCATGATTACACCGAATAGTCTCTGGTCATAATCATACCAAGTCCATCTATGCACTACAGTGCCATGTATGACTTTAAAAAATATAAACATGAGGATGATGACAATGATATAAGAATTCAATAAAACAAGTTCAAGAATTATTTTATCCAGAATTATTAACGCCCAAATTATCAACATGATCTCGCTTTTGTAGAGTAAAATTCAAGAATGATCGTAAGAATATTTTCATGAAAAGATATCGGATGAAACGCAAATATCAAGGATATTTCACTAATTTCATGGAGTATAAAGTCAAAGTTTTAACCAACCGGATATAATAAAGAATGGAATAACAAAAGAAATCACCATGCATGTGATAAACCGCATGCATGTGTTATTCCAACAAAATAATAAAGAACGGAACCGTGTCGTGTGAAATTCACACCGGCGGATGTTCCAATGTAATAATAAAGATGGAACCCGGATCCTGTAAAACACACGATAGGATATTCCAATGCAGAATAATAAAGAGATTTTAACCAGTCCTGTGTAAACACACACGCATGTGATGTTCCAACAGAATAATAAAGATTTTAAACCGTGTGCGGTGTAAAACACACGCATGGATGTTCCAATGAGAATAATAAAGATTTTAACCAGTCCTGTAAAACACACGCATGTGATGTTCCCACGAATAATAGAAGAATGTCACCAAGTATAGGGTAAACCACTTATACAAAGTTATTCCAATGTAATAATAAGCAATGGAATAACAACAGCTCTCTTCATGAATAAGAAAGAATAACACCCCTTACATTTGGTAGGAGATTGAATACTGCAAAGAAGGTGTAAGAACAAAATACTCTTCTTCTTTCTCTCTTATTCTCTCTATACTTTCTCTCTCTATAGCTTGAATGAATTAAGTGAAAATAATGAAGCCCTAGGCCTTTATTTATAGAAGATTTCTAGCTTAGCAGACCTCCGTGTGAAAAAAGCGAGTGGCTTCGACGAATTGGTTCGACGCTTTTGTAATGTGAAACGACAAGTGGTTCGACGTCAGTAAAGGTAATTACTTATTAACGAAGGTAAATACTATCGACGAAGGTAAATACTATTCACAAGGATAATTATTATCGACGAAGATAAATACTATTCACAAGGGTAATTACTATCGACGAAGGTAATTACTATCGACGAAGGTAAATACTATTCACAAGGGTAATTACTATATTGACGAAGGTAATTACTTATTGACGAAGAGACTCTTAGATGATGACATATAAGCCCCCATAAAATAATCAAACTTACCACAAATCATTTTTTTTTCATCAACACATATTTAATCTTTCAACAATTATTAATCATTTATAACTTGTCGTCTCAATTATTGATTTAATACTATATAACATATTATACGATGATCTTGTGACAATAATTGAATCAATAATATAAGAGATATGATGCAAATTTATCGTAGCAATAATTGAGCATAATTGAGTGACTTCTCACGTAAGCATCAATAATCAATCTGCGCTTCTTACAGAATTACGCAGTATTCTTCGCATTTCTTTACCACCGGTAGTTCAACAGCTTTTAACGGTAACACCTCCGCCGTTATTTTTATAAAATATTTTGTCGCGTTTTCTCAATCCGACAATAATTACATTAATGGGGTCCACCAATGATTTGAGCCATTGTATGAATATTCCCTAACAAAAGAATATTCCCCACCAAACGAATATTTTATAACAACTTGCATACTTTGCAAAATTTATAAATATTACCCACAACTATAACATTATATCAAATTTATTCCATAATATTCAAAAATAATATTTATAGAAAAAATTCATCTTTATTTATAAAAGTTGGGTCTTACGATTCTTCATTAATAATGTTGGAATACCCGTGGTTAAAACACACTAATACGCCGTTGTTGAACAAGATGCACCAGATTGCACCAATTATTGATTCTTACGTGAAGGCACTACTCAATAATGGTTACGATAATTTACCGCTCAATATTTTATTGAGTTAATAATTGCTTTCAATTGATATTTTATATTGTTGTTGTTTCAATAATTGTCATTACACATTATTTTCATTATCGAAGCAATAATTCATATTATCCTAATAATATTATTAGATAACATTATTGGCAATGTCTAGAAAGTTCTCGCTTTAAGGAGAGGTTTGGTCACCTAATTGAGCGCCAGAGTGAAGAAATTCTTATTGAAAGCCCCTCTTTCTGAACCTGCACGGTTGTCAATATTGTGATTCTCAGAATATTATTTGTGAATAATTAATTATTGATTTATATGATGAGGAAAATATTGATTTTATGTGGATATAGATGGAGAAATTTTTAAAATGACAATTGTTGAAAATTAATATTTTATCTTTTTCCGATAAAATAATTCATTTAAATATATTATTTTAATAATATATTAATCTGTGATATTTTTACAACGAATGTGGGATATATGAGTATACAAGGAGGAAGAGTATTTTTGTTGCAATAAATGTTTAAAACATGTTAAACATGCTCGGTGGACCCCATTTATTGACTCAAATTTGATTATAACGTAAAATCGCCTGCTTGTGGATTTTGGTCAATTTCTATTTGGAATTTGGAAAACTTTCTTCTGCAAAGTTGTAGAGAATTGAAATTCCTATAAAAACTCTCGAGATTCAATTTTCTCGATGAAAGGGCTATTTATTATGAATTATTGAAGTTCAAGCTCTGAAATAATTGATTTTGGGAGTTTAAAATATTTTTTGTAAGAAAAACGTTTTTGTTGTAATTGAGTGGCTCACATGTGTTATAAATGATCTGAAATCAGATTTCTAAGGTGGGCTTGAATATTTTTAAGAAATATTATTATTTTATTAAATTTTACGCTTTGGTGTTCTAAGCATTTTCCTATAAATAGGTGCTTAGGTTAGAATTGAAAATCACACCGTAAACCAAGTTTTATCTCTCTATATTATCGAGCGTATTCTTGTGAGTATTTTGAGTATACTTTGAGTATTGCTAGATGGTGCAAGTTCCCTTCAGCACTATACCCGGTATTCTAGCTAGAAGTACTGATCTTTCGAGGTAAGGGATATTTTTTTTTTCGTAATGATATTATTTCTTCAATATCATTATACTGAAATGTTGATCTGAAGTTTTTATCAAATTTGGAACTTTTTCATGTCGGGGTTACTATTCATGAGTTACTATTCACGAGTTACTATTCACAAGTACTATTCATGAAAGCGTGAAGATGTTTTTGTGGAATTTCTATCTTTTGGTGTCTGAGTTACTATTCACGTATCGACCTTTATTCACGATATCTGACACTATTCACGATACTCTGATCTATTCATAGAAAATAAAATTTCTTCTTTTCGTCTAAAACATCTATTCGGATACTAACTCGATTGTATCCATGTTTTGATAATTCTTGAATTTTACACCACTATGATTATTTTTGAGGTATTTTTGGACGTAGATAAAACCAAGTACGAATCCTTAATCCTTAATCCTTGTCATTTTGTTTCAATTGGATTCGTTTCTTTAAAAAAATATTTTCATCATCCTCGGTCTTAAATGATGATATTATGGAATATCTTTGGCACAGTAATGCAAAGATGAATGATTTCTTAAGAATATCTTTGGCCTCAGTAGTGCAAAGATGAATGATTTCTGAAGAATATCTTTGGCCCAGTAGTGCAAAAGATGAACAGTGTTTAAATGAACATGACCAATCGATGAATATCTTTGGCCGTAGTGCAAAGATGAATATTTGATTCGAGATGTATATTGATTGATGTTACGGGGATAAAGGATGAGCGATGAACTTTTAAATTCATACATAGAAGATAGTAGTTTGTATTCTCTACTTAACTCTTCTAATGAATTATTATTTCATTATATATTGATTTAAAATTTGTTGTCTCAGTATTCTATTATATTTTTCCTGTTGAAGACTAACGATAATTTGTTGTATATTATCTTAGTCATAATATTCTTTATTGAGCTAGTTGAACTCACCCTTTTCCTTTTTGTTCCATTTTTCTCGGGGAGGCGAGAATATAAGCGAGTACGAGTCGGTGGTATGGAATGAAGGTTTTAGAAAGGATTGTTTAGTAGTCCTCACCATTTTGTAAAATAATGTATCAATAAATGTGATGAGGATTTATTTGAGTATAGATATTATCAGAAGATAATATTTGTATTCAAACTCACGCTTTCTTGTTGTAATAATAAAGTTGTAGTTGTTTACATACCATGTATTGACAACTTTCGAGAATAGGTGATGTATACCTATTTTGGGGCATCACAGTTAGTATCGAGCTTAGGGATATGATCTCTGGCGGAGATCGGGGAATAGAACTAGGAGGAGACGAGTAAATCCTTCGCTAGTGTGTCCTACCTAAGCTTATTTGTTAGTTGGTCAAGATATATAGGATATTATGTGATATATTGATTTCCTTAATTAACCCTTGTTTTATGACGGTATTTAAGAATGTCGATGAGAATATTAACAATGGAAATGAGACCGTGGAGATGCTGTACTCACCAACGAGGAGAACGTGCAACAGGCCGGCAATGTTCCTCCCATGAACAACACCATTGAGCGAGATGATGAGCGAGGGATGTTTAGAAGTTTTTTGCGGTTCATGCAAAATCGATTTGAGAAACTTCGTGTTCAAAATCTGAGGAGAAATGATAGCAATTCACGGGTTGTCACGACCAAGCGATTCAAAGAGTTGGGACCACCGAATTTAAGGAAAGCTAGATCCGATCATGGCGGAAACATGGGTGAAGCAAATTACCAAGATATTCGATGTCTTGGGGTGCACAGAGGAATGAAGGTTTCATTCACCACCTTTATGTTCCGTGGCGAAGCGATCACTACTGGTGGAGTCTATAGGCGTACCCATCCAAATTACTTTTCGGCGATGTCTTGGGAGACGTTTGAAAGCTATTTAATGACAAATACTTTCCTAAAAGTGTTCAAGTTATATGAAGGAAGTGGAGTTCATCGATTGGAACAAAACAACATGTGGCGGTGTCTCAATGACGAGGCAAAGTTTGCGAGAGTTATCCAGTTTGCACCTCATTTGGTGGAGAATGAGGAACGTATGACGCGGATGTTTCTTAGAGGTTTGAAACCCGTACGTCGATATCTCTCATTTCTCATAAATTTTCTCTTTATTCGGATGTTGTAAATGGGGCTCAATTATTAGAGCTAGATAACGAGTGCGGTCAACCGAGGACCCTGAACCAGGATCGTGTCGAGAGATAGCGATCAATGAATAATGATAACTGCGGAGAAAAGAAAGCAGACGGACAGAAATGGTAACCACTCTGGTGGTAATCATGCCATGAAAATAGAAGAAGCGAGTCGGAGGAGATTTTAAAAGAGGAGATTTAACAACGACCATGTGAAGATGACAGTCTTGGCGTGACAAGCTCGGTTCTAAGGGAGGAGAAACGACCACCGGTCATATGCTACAAATCACGGAAAAAGAGGGTCATATCGACCAAAAGCCGCCTACAACAGTTCAAGGTATGCTATAATTATGGAAAGGAATGACATATCGCTCGAGATTGTACAATGCAAAACCTAGTTCGATGGGGACGGTGACTCAAAAGATCGTCCCGAGAAAAGTCAAAGTCAACGATTCCGGAAGAGCGTTTGTTGTGGCCCGTCATAATGCGAGGAACCCAAACGAGGTGATCACGGGTAAGCTATTTATAAATTCTTGCGAAGTTTATACCTTACTTGATCTGGGGTGCTACCCATTCATTTATCTCTCCTGCATGCTGCTCAACGTTTAAACTTGACTCGGGAAAAATTATACTTTGACTTATCTGTGGAAACTCCGTTAGGAGAAACTTTCATCACATCCAACTGCTTATAAATCTTGTTTGATTCAAGTTGGCACCATTACTTACACTGTTGACCTTATCTCTTTAAAGATACTTGCTTTTGATGTGATTTTAGGGATTGATTGGTTAAATACTCATCATGCCAAAATTGATTGTTTTAAATAAGGTTGTTAGTTTTCATATTCCTAACCAACCCATTGTACGAATTAATTCAAGCACTAAACCATTAAAATCGATCACCGCCATATCTAATCATAAAGCTATTCGTTTATTAAAAAGCGGATGTCAAGCTTTCTTAGCCCATGTTATGGATTTGAATAAAGACACGTCAAATTTGAATAATATTCTGTTGTTATTGACTTTCTTGACGTATTTCGAAGAACTTCCCTGTGCCCCGAACGTGAAGTTGAATTCTTTATTGATCTTGAACCTTGATACAAAGCCCATTTCTAAAACCCATATCGAATGGCTCCTATTGAACTTCAGAGAGTTAAAGGTCCAACTACGAGGAATTGTTGGACATCGGTTTCATTAGATCTAAGTACATCTCCTTGGGGTGCTCTGTTTTATTTGTAAAGAAGAAAGACGGGGAGTATGCGACTTTGTATTGACTATCGGGAATTGAACCATGTCACCATCAAGAATAGGTATCCTCTACCTCGTATTGATGACTTGTTTGACCAATTGTAAGGGCACAATTCTTTTCAAAAATCGATCTTCGCTTACGGATATCATCACCAAGATTAGGCGAGGATATTCCAAAGACGCCTTGAAACTCGGTATGGGCATTATGAATTCTTAGTCATGTCTTCGGACTAACTAATGCTCCTACTGACTTTCATGGATATGATGAACCGAGTATTCAAGGAATATTTGGATCAATTCGTTGTTGTCTTTATTGATGACATCCTCATATATTCCAAAAGCCGTGAAGATCAAGAGCACCATTTGAAGTCGGGTACTCCAAAGGCTTCGTGAAAACCAACTATATGCCAAATTGAAGAAATGCGAGTTACGGCGAGGAAGTAGCATTCCTTGGGAACGTGGTGTCGAAACATGGAGTATCTATTGATCCGTGAAGATTGAAGCAATACAAAGTTAGAGAGCAACCAAAGTCGGTGGTGAAGTACGTAGCTTTTTAGGCTTAATGGGTTATTATCGGAGATTCGTGGAAGGGTTTTCTCGAATCGCTACTCCATTAACTCAAATTTAACTCGAAAGGATACAAAATTTGTTTGGAGCGAAGAATCGAGAAAAGTTTCCAAGAGCTTAAGAAGAGACTTATTTAAGACTGTTCTAACAATACCATCCGGTTCGGATGGATTTGTTATCTCAATGATGCTTCGAGCAAAGGGTTAGGATGTGTTCTCATGCAACGTGGGAAAGTCATAGCCTATATGCCTCGCGACAACTTAAAGAGTATGAGAGGAATTATCCTATTCATGATCTAGAGTTGGCGGCCGATCGTTTCAGCTAAAAAATATGGAGGCACTATCTATATGGGGAGAAAGTGGAGATATATTCGGACCATAAAAGCCCTTAAATATTTCTTCACTCAAAAGAACTCAAAATCTGCTTGGCGTGACGTTGGCTCGAGCTATTGAAGATTACGACCACACTATTCAATACCATCCTGGTAAAGCGAACGTGGTAGTATTTATTGAGTATAAGATCATATCGCGGGAGCGAGTGCGATGATGTCAAGTATACGCGTAGAGCCAACTTTAATAGAAAAAGTTAAGGTTGCTCGAGCCACCGACCCGGAGGATGATCGTATGAAGAAGAAAGTACAAGAAGGAGCTATTCGAGCGAGAATTGATGAAGAAGGAATACTTGAGTCCACTCTAGACTTTGTGTTCCTAACGACTACGATTTGAAGTACAAGATTATGATGGAGGCAAACAATACGCCATTTGCAATCCATCTGGAAGTACTAAAATGTATCGTGATCTTGACATACATTTTGGTGGAACAATATGAAGAGAGAGATTGCAAAGTTTATCTCGATGTGTTTAACTTGCTAACGTAAAGGCGGAGCATCTTGTACCTAAGGGTCCGTTGCAACCACTTGAGATTCCTAATGGAAGTGGGAACACATTACTATGGATTTCGTTCTGGGTCTTCCTACGGTTTCTCAAGGCATCAATGCTATTTGGGTTATTGTTGATAGATTAACCAAGTCTCGCTCATTTCTTTGCCGATATGGGAGACTTATTCCTTGAACGTCTTGCTAGTATGTGCGTGAATGAGATTGTGAGGTTGCATGGCATGCCTCATATCCATAGTTTCGGATCGTGACCCAAGATTCACTTCAAGATTTTGGGTTAGCTTGCAAAAAGCTATGGGCACGCAGTTTGCGATTTAGTTCGGCATACCATCCCCAAACAGACGGACAATCGAGAGGGACTATTCAAACTCTTGAAGATCTATTAAGACTCTGTGTCCTAGACTTCAAGGGTAGTTGGGATAAGTATTTACCATTGGTGGAATTCTCCTACAACAACAGTTATCGAGCAAGTATAGGTGTGGCTCCATTGAAGCATTATATGGGCGAAAATGTCGTTCTCCAATATGTTGGGATGAGGTGGGTGAAGCAACATTGTTGGGACCCGAGAGTTAATACGTATGACTACCGAAAAGATCCAAATGATTCGACAACGTATACAAAGCGGCACAAGATCGACAAAAAGAGTTATGCGGATCTTCATCGAAAGGACGTGGAATTTAATGTAGGGATCGTGTATTGTTGCGAGTTGCTCCGTGGAAGGGAGTTACAAGATTTGGGAAGAGAGGAAAGCTCAATCCACGATTTATTGGTCCATTTCAAATTCTTGATGAGAGTAGGAAATGTAGCTTATAGACTTGCGTTACCTCAAAGTATGTCTCGTGTTCATAATGTGTTTCACATATCTCGTACTATAAGTAAATATGTGAAAGACCCGAACCATGTTATTGAGTTAGAACCAGGACGAGATAGCCAGAAGACTTAACGTATGAGGAGGTACCGTCAAGATCTTGGATAGGAAGGAGCATGTCCTACGCATGAAAGGTCATACCACAAGTTAAAGTTTTGTGGAGGAATCATGCTATAGAGAAATGACACGGGAATTGGAAAGCGGAAATGAAAGCGAGGTATCCTCACCTTTTGAAACACCAGTGCGTCGTCGATTTCGAGGACGAAATTTCATAAGGAGGGAGGTTGTAAGACCGAAATTTTTAAATAAAAAGGAATTTCCTTTATTTATTATTTTGAAATAGTAAGGGTTGATTTGATTAATGTGGATAGTTAAGGGTTAAATACATGCAAATATTTCAAAATAAGCAGTGGTTATAAAATATTCATTATCGTCGGGAATATTCGTTTGGTCGTGGAATATTAAATGCTTGTCGAATATTAAATGCACGACGGTAGCAGCGACCGTGTGTGGGCCCCATAACGGAAGCGATTGGATGAAGAAAGCGACAAATATAAGTTGTTTTTAAATAATCAGTAGTTGTTATTCTGATTATCTTTGTTGGAATACCCGGTGGTTAAAACACACTAATAATCTGCGTTGTTGAACAAGTAGCACCAGTATTGCACCAATTATTGATTCTTACGTAAGAAGGCACTTTACTCGATAATGGTTACGATAATTCTTTATTCGATATTTTATTGAGTTAATAATTCTTTGCGTTGATATTTTATATTCTTTGTTGTTTGATAATTGTCATTACACGTATTTTTCATTATCGAAGCAATAATTCATATTATCTGAATAATATTATTAGATAACATTATTGGCAATGTCTAGAAAGTTACATCTAAGGAGAGGTTTGGTCACCTAATTGGCGCAAGAAGAAGAAATTCTTATTGGAAAGCCCCTCTTTCTGGGGAATTGCACAGGTTGTCAATATTGTGATTACATATTATTTGTGAATAATTAATTATTGATTTATATGATGAGGAAAATATTGATTTTATGTGGATATAGATGGAGAAAATTTTAAAATGACAATTGTTGAAAATTAATATTTTATCTTTTACGATAAAATAATTCATTTAAATATATTATTTTAATAATATATTAACTTGATGATATTTTACAACGAATGTGGGATATATGAGTATACGAGGAGGAAGAGTATTTTTGTTGCAATAAATGTTTAAAACATGTTAAACATGTCGGTGAACCCCATTTATTATTTGAAATTTGATTATAAACAAAAATCGCTTGTTTGTGGATTTCGGTCAATTTCTATTTGGAATTTGGAAAAACTTTCTTCTGCAAAGTTGTAGAGAATTGAAATTCCTATAAAAACTCATGCGAGATTCAATTTTCTGATGAAAGGGCTATTTATTATGAATTATTGAAGTTAGGAAGCTCAAAATAATTGATTTTTGGGAGTTTAAAATATTTTTTATAAGAAAAACGTTTTTGTTGTAATTGAGTGGCTCACATGTGTTATAAATGATCTGAAATCAGATTTCTAAGGTGGGCTTGAATATTTTAAGAAATATTATTATTTTATTAAATTTTACTAACTTTGGTGTTCTAGCGTTTTCCTATAAATAGGGTCTTTAGTTAGAATTGAAAATCACACCTTAAACTGAAGTTTTCTCTCTATATTATCGAAAGTATTCTTCTTGTGAGTATTTTGAGTATACTTTGAGTATTGCTAGATTCGGTGCAAGTTCCTTGACCTATATGCAGATATTCTAGCTAGAAATCTTGATCTTTCGAGGTAAGGGATATTTTTTTTCGTAATGATATTATTTCTTCAATATCATTATCTTTGAAATGTTGATCTGAAGTTTTATCAAATTTGGAACTTTTTCATGTCGGGGTTACTATTCATGAGTTACTTATTCACGATTCTTATTCATATTCATTATTTCTTATTCACGAAATCTTATTAAATGAAGCGTGAAGATGTTTTTTGTGGAATTTCTATCTTTTGGTGTCGGAGTTACTATTCACGTATCGACACTATTCGAATATATCTGACACTATTCACGTGTACTGGTTATTCATAGAAAAATAAAATTTCTTCTTTTCGTCAAAACATCTATTACGGATACTAACTTTCGATTGTATCCATGTTTTGATAATTCTTGAATTTTACACCACTATGATTATTTTGAGGTATTTTTGACGGATAAAACCAAGTACGAATCCTTAATCCTTAATCCTTGTCATTTTGTTTCACTTTGGATTCGTTTCTTTAAAAAAATATTTTTCATCATCCTCGGTCTTAAATGATGATATTATGGAATATCTTTGGCACAGTAGTGCAAAGATGAATGATTTCTTAAGAATATCTTTGGCTTTGTAGTGCAAAGATGAATGATTTCTGAAGAATATCTTTGGCCGTAGTGAAAAGATGAGCAGTGTTTAAATGAACATGACCAATCGATGAATATCTTTGGCCCAGTGGTGCAAATGAATATTTGATTCGGATGTATATTGATTGATGTTACGAGGATAAAAGATATGAGCGATGAACTTTTAAATTCATACATAGAAGATAGTAGTTTGCATTCTCTACTTAACTCTTCTAATGAATTATTATTTCATTGCGAATATTGATTTAAAATTTGTTGTCTATTGTATTCTATTATATTTTTCCTGTTGAAGACTAACGATAATTTGTTGTATATTATCTTAGTCATAATATTCTTTCTTGAGCTAGTTGAGCTCACCCTTTTCCTTTTTGTTCCATTTTTCTCGGGGAGGCGAGAATATAGCGAGTGCGAGTCGGGGTATGGAATGAAGGTTTTAGAAAGGATTGTTTAGTAGTCCTCACCATTTTTGTAAAATAATGTATCAATAAATGTGATGAGGATTTATTTGAGTATAGATATTATCTAGAAGATAATATTTGTATTCAAACTCACGAGTTTCTTGTTGTAATAATAAAGTTGTAGTTGTTTACGTATCATGTATTGACAACTCGGAATGAGTGATGTATACCTATTTTGGGGCGTCACATTTATGAATCCGAATATATCTCCACTTTCTCCCCATATAGATAGTGCCTCCATATCTTTAAGCGCTTGCAAAACGATTTTGCTAACTCTAGATCATGAGTAGGATAATTCCTCTCATATTCCTTAAGTTGTCATGAGGCATAAAGGCTATGACTTTCCCACGTTGCATGAGAACACATCCTAACCCTTTGCTCAAGCATCGTTCAGTAGATAACAAATCCATCTCGAACCAGATGGTATTGTTAGAAACAGTCTTAAAATGAGTCTCCTCTTGAGCTCTTGGAAACTCTTCTCGTATTCCTCGTTCCATACGAATTTTTATATCTTTCCGAGTCACCGAGTTAATGGAGTAGCGATTCGAGAAAATCCTTCCACGAATCTCCGATAATAACCATTAATCCCGAAAGCTTAATCTTTTGTCCACCGACTTCGGTTGCTCCCAACTTTGTATTGCTTAAATCTTTCACCGGTCCACGGATACTCATGTTTTGACACTGATGCCCAAGAAATGCTACTTCCTCGAGCCGAAACTCGCATTTCTTTAATTTGGTATATAGTTTGTTTTCACGAAGCCTTTGGAGTACCGACTTCAAATGGTGCTCATGATCTTCATGACTTTTGGAATATATGAGGATGTCATCAATAAAGACAACAACGAATCGATCCAAATATTCCTTGAATACTCGGTTCATCATATCCATGAAAGTCGCGAGAGCATTAGTCAATCCGAAAGACATGACTAAGAATTCATAATGCCCGTCTCAGTTCTAAAGGCGGTCTTTGGAATATCCTCGCCTAATCTTGGTGATGATATCCGAGCGAAGATCGATCTTTGAAAAAATTGTGCCCCTCTTAATTGGTCAAACAAGTCATCAATACGAGATAGAGGATACCTATTCTTGATGGTGACATGGGTCAATTCCCCGAGATAGTCAATACAAAGTCGCATACTCCCGTCTTTCTTCTTTCTGAATAAAACAGGAGCACCCCAAGGAGATGTACTAGTAGAATGAAACCGATGTCCAACAATTCTGTAGTTGGACCTTTAATTCTGAAGTTCAATAGAGAGCCATTCGATATGGGGTTTTAGAAATGGGCTTTGTACGGGTTCAAGATCAATAAAGAATTCAACTTCACGTTACGGGGTGGGCCAAGGAAGTTCTTGAAAATACGTCGGAAAGTCAATAACAACAGGGAATATTATTCAAATTTGACGTGTCTTTATTCAAATCCATAACATGGGCTAAGAAAGCTTGACATCCGTTTTTCAATAAGCGAATAGCTTTATGATTAGATATGATGAGTGATTGATTTTAATGGTTTAGTTGCTTGAATTAAATACAACGGGTTGGTTAGGAATATGAAAACTAACAACCATACGAAAATAATCAATTTTGGCATGATGAGTAGTTAACCAATCAATCCTAAAATCACATCAAAAGCAAGTATCTTTAAAGAGATAAGGTCAACAGAGATAAGGTGATGGTGCCAACTTGAATCAAACAAGATTTATAAGCAATGGATGTGATGAAAGTTTCTCTAACGGAGTTTCCACAGATAGGTCAAAGTCTAATTTCTCCGAGTCAAGTTTAAACATTGAGCACAAGCGGAGAGAGAAAATGAATGGGTATGCCGTTATCAAGTAAGGTATAAACTTCGCAAGAATTTATAAATAACTTACCGTGATCACCTCGTTTGGGTTCCTCGCATTTTGACCGATCACAACAAACGCTTCTTCCAAGAACCGTTGACTTTGACTTTTTAGGATGAGGTCTTTTGAGTCACCGTCCCCATTGAACTAGGTTTCGCTATCAGACAATCTCGAGCGATATGTCCTTCCTTTCCACAATTATAGCATACCTTGAACTGTTGTGGGCGCTTGATCGATATATCCCTCTTTCCCGCATTTATAGCATATGGCCCGTGGTCATTCTCCTTCCTTAGAACCGATTCTTTGCTAAGCCTTCGTCGTCTTCACATGGTCGTTAAATCTCCTCTTTTAAAAATCTCCTCCCGACTCGCTTCTTCTATTTTCATGGCCATGATTACCACCATAGTGGTTACCATTTTGTCCGTCTTTTTTAATTTCTCCATTTGGTTATCGTTGTTTTGTTGATTCGCTATCTCCTAGATTATCCTGGTTGTGGTCCCTCGGTTGGCCGTACTCGTTATCTCGCTCTAATAATTGAGCCACATTTAACAACATCCGAATAGAGAAAATTTATGAGAAATGAGATATTGTCGTATCTGGGTTTCAACCTCTCGAAACATCCGCGTCATCGTTCCTCATTCTCCACCAAATGAGGTGCAAACTGGATAACTCTGCAAACTTTGCCTCGTCTTTGAGACACCGTCATGTTATTCTCGCTCGGTCTAATAAACTCCACTTCCTTCATATAGCGAATACTTTCGGGGAAGTACTTGTCATTGAACAGTTCAAACGTCTCCCATGACATCTTTGAGTGCGGTTGGATGGACGCTTCACTGATTCCACCATGAATGCCTCGTTCACGGAACATAAAAGTAACGAATAGAACTTTCTATTCCTCCGTGCATCCCAAGACATCGAATATCTTGGTAATTTGTTTGACCCACGTCTCGCCTTTAATCGGATCCGGCTTTCCCAGTGCGGTGGTCCAAACTCTTTGAACCGCTTGGGCGTGACCACCCGTGAATTGCTATCATTTCCTCCTGTATTTTGAACACGAGTCTCCTCGTCGATTTTGCATGAACTGCAAAAAGCTTCTAAACATCCCTCATTCATCATCTGCTTTCGGTGGTGTTGTTCACACGGAGAACATTGCCCGACTGTTGCCGTTCTCTCCCTCGTTGGTGAAATCTGAGCGTCTCCACGGTCTCATTTCCATTGTTAATATTCTCGGTCGACATTCTCAATCATCGTCATAAAACAAGGGTTAATTAAGAAATCAATATATCACATAATATCCTTATATATCTTGACCAACTAACAAATAAGCTTAGGTAGGACACACTTAGCGAAGGATTTACTCGTCTCTCCCTCTAGTTCTATTCCCAGATCTCATGCCAGAGATCATATCCTAAGCTCGATACCAATGTGACACCCCCAAAATAGGTATACATCACCTATTCGAGTTGTCAATACATGGTACGAAACAACTACAACTTTATTATTACAACAAGAAAGCGTGAGTTTGAATACAAATATTATCTTACTGACAATATCTATACTCAAATAAATCCTCATCACATTTATTGATACATTATTTTACAAAAATGGTGAGGACTACTAAACAACTCTCTCTAGAACCTTCATTCCATACCCCAGACTAGTACGTCGCTTATATTCTCGCATTACGAGAAGAAAAATGGAACAAAAAGGAAAAGGTGAGCTCAACTAGCCCATGAAAGAATATTATGACTAAGATAATATACAACAAATTATTGTTAGTCTTCAACAGGAAAAATCTAATAGAATACAATAGACAACAAGTTTTAAATCAATATTCGCAATGAAATAATAATTCATTAGAAGAGTTAAGTAGAGAATGCAAACTACTATCTTCTATGTATGAATTTAAAAGTTCATCGTCTATCTTTTATCCCCAGAACATCAATCAATATATATCCGAATCAAATATTCATCTTTGCACTACTGAGCCAAAGATATTAATCGATTAATCATGTTCATCTAAACACTGCTCATATTTGCACTACGGGCCAAAGATATTCATCGAAAATCATTTATCTTACACTACATGCCAAAGATATTCAATAATATCATCATTTAAGATCGAGGATGATGAAAAATATTTTAAAGAAACGAATCCGATTGAAACTAAATAGACAAGGATTAAGGATTAAGGATTAGTACTTTGTTTTATCCATGTCTAACAATACCTCAAAAATAATCATAGTGGTGTAAAATTCAAGAATGATCAAAACATGGATACAATCAAAGCTAGTATCCGAATAGATATTTTGACGAAAAGGAAAATTTTTATTTTTTTTGAATAGTCTTAAATATTCGTGAATAGTGTCTTATCGTGAATAGTCTTGATATCGTGAATAAGTAACTCGACACCAAAAGTTCCAAATTTGATAAAAACTTGGATCAATATTTGAAAGATAATGATATTGAAGAAATAATATCATTACGAAAAAAAAATATCCCTTACCTCGAAAAAGATCAATACTTAAATTTGAAACACCGATATAAAGCATGACTTGAACTTGCACCGTATAACAATACTCAAAATATACTCAAAATACTCACAAAAATACGCTCGATAATATATAGAGAAAACTTGATTTACGGTGTAATTTTCAATTCTAACCTAAGCACCTATTTATAGGAAAATGCTTAGAACACCAAAGCAAAAAATTTAATATAATATTAATATATAAATTAAATTTTCCTACGCCAACCTTCCAAGAACTGAATTCAGCTCATTCAACACACATGTGTAACGCACCATAATGAAAAAAACATTTTTGTTATTTAAAATATTTTAAACTTCCAAAAATCAATTATTTCGGAGCTTCGGAACTTCAATAATTCACAATAAATAGCCCTTTTGTCAGAAAATTCGAAACTCAAGACTTTTTATAGGAAATTCAATTCTCTACAACTTTACAGAAGAAATTTTTTCCAAATTCCAAACAGAATTTGACCGAAATCCACAAACGAACAATTTTACAAGCTATAATCAAATTACAGTTAAGAAATGGGTTCCACCGACACATAAAACATGCTTTAAATATTTTTGGTAACAAAAATACTCCTCCACATATACTCATATATCCCACATTTATCGTAAAAATATCATCATTATTATATTATTAAAATATAATAATATATTTAAATGAATTATTTTATCAAAAAAAAATTAAATTTTCAACAATTGTCACATTAAAAATTTTCTCCATCTATATCCACATAAAATCAATATTTTTCTCATCATATGAATCAATAATTAATTATTCACAAATAATATTACGAGAATCACAATATTGACAACCGTGCGCTTTCCGGAAAGAGGGGCTTTCGATAAGAATTTCTCCTCTTCTTGCTGCAATTAGGTGACCAAACCTCTCCTTAGACGTAACTTTCTAGACATTGCCAATAATGTTATCTAATTATATTATTCAGGATAATATGAATTATTGCTTCGATCTGTATAATGACAATTATTGAAACAATGACGAATATAAAATATCAACACAACGAATTATTAAATCGATAAAATCTTTGAGCGATGAATTATTGTAACCATTATTGAGTATTGCCTTCTTACGTAAGAATCAATAATTGGTGCAATATCGTAATGCTTCTTGTGTTTTAACCGCGAGATATTTTTAACGATATTAATTGGTAACAACTACGCCTGTTATTTTTAAACAACTTATATTTGTCGTTTTCTTCATCCAATCGCTTTCCGTTATGGGGCCCAAAAAAGATCATACTTGTCGTCGACTATTCCCGACAATGAAGAATATTCCATGACCAAACGAATATTCCCACAACAATGAATATTTTATAACCACTTGCTTATTTTGAAATATTTAATGTATTTTATAAATAACTATCCACATTAATCAAATCAACCTTTACTATTTCAAAATAATAAATACAGAAAATTAAATTTCATTAATAATAAGTTGGGGTATTACGATTTTTTTAAATATATAGAAGTAGCATTAAAATTATGAGAATACAAAAATATAATACCAAAGCGTGGAAGTTTTGGGTGATTAATTGATTATAATGAGCATCATAATTTGTTTTCTACCGTCTCTAAATAATACTAATGGGCATTAGAATAATCTGATCGAGACATGCATGAATTTTTATTCATTTACTAATATTATTCCAATATTATGCGACAATATATATATGGTCGGTATTATTTTGCTTTACTTAACTCATAAAAATACAATATTGAATGAAACCAATATTTCTTTTTTATTTTAATTATTATGTTAAGATCATTAATTTTTATAATTAAAACATTTGTGGTTTGTGGCAAATCTTCATTAAGATTAGTAGTATGACAATTATATATATGATTGTATGATGATATTAATTTATCATTAATAACTGTGTTAAATATATTTTTCTCCACTTTACTAGACCTTGGTTTATGTGACGCCCCTAAAATAGGTATACATCACCCATCTTGAATCGTCAAATACATTGTACAAAATTCAAATACAACTTAATAATACAGCTGTCGTGTAAAATACGACAAAACGTAAACTGAGAGTTTAATAAGAATATTGTCATCTAGACAATATCCACACTCAAAAGAGTTCTCTTTACATTTATTTTCACACTATTTAACAGAATAGTGAGGACTACTAATACTATCATCTGGACCGTCACTCCGTTTCCCGACTAGTCCCGGCTACGTTCTCATTTCAAGAGAAAAAGTGAAAGAAAGGGTGAGCTCAACTAGCCCAAGAAGAAATATTATGACTAAGATAATGTAGAATAAATTATCATTAGCCTTCAACAATGTTAAACGATAAAATATAACAAACATCAAGTTTAATCGCAATGTGAACAAGCAATCCATTAAAAAAGTCAAGTAGAGAATAAAATTTACTATCTTTTATGATTTAAAAGGTTTTCATCACTTTTATCACGAGACTCGACAAATAAATAATCCACATCATCCCCCACTACTGACCAGGATATTCATTAAGATCACAACCACAAATTATCCATGCACTACGGGCGAAGATATTCGTGTATTCATCAATGGTCATGATCATGCCAACAATCGTCCCATCAATGCACTACGGGCCAATGAGGATTTTTTCACATCATTTGTAACATTACGGTTATGATTACAAGAATAATCCACAGTCATAATCATACCAAGTCCATCTATGTACTACAGGCCACAGATGACTTTCAACATAATATAAACATGAGAATGATGACAATGATATAAGAATTCAATAAAACAAATTCAAGAATTAATTTATCCAGGAACTAATAACGTCCAAATTGTCAACATGATACTTCTTTGTAGAGTAAAACTCAAGAATGCTCAGAAGAGTATTTCCATGAAAAGATACTGGATGAAACGCAAATATCAAGGATCACTACTAGAAAATCGACCTATAGCTACGGTCGCCGACCGTTGCTATAGGCCAAAAGACCGTCACTATAGACTATAGCGACGGTCGGTGACCGTCGCTGTAGAAGCCGTCGCTAAAACCTATAGCGACGGTCTTTTGGCCTATAGCGATGATCGACGACCGACGACCGTCGCTATAGCTCATGCCAAAATCGTGTTTAGATGTCTATAGCGACGCTCAACGACCGTCGCTATACACCTGTGCTTTATAGAACACTATAGCTACGGTCGATGACCGTCGCTATAGCCTTTTATATTTAAAAAAATAATAATTAATAATGCAAATTTATTCAATAAACACAAATACAATATAAAATAAAATATAAAAAATATTATATACATCATTTAAAATCATTCACATTACAATTAGTACAAAAGATATCGATTACATTAATTATACCCTCTCTAACTCGGTTTTGTCTTCCCATCACATCAATATCCTATGAAGATATCATGTACAAGGCCAATGAAACATACCTGGTCAATGCAAGGAAAAAATATCCAAACTTCTACATTCATAAAATACAATCACAATTTAAGAAAAAAAAGTAAAATCTGTCTCTCGACTCAAAATTTGCACTACACTCCTAGTGAAATAAATAAAAATAAACCACATTTGAAACTTCTGTTCTGTTTTCTTTATACTTACACTGACTTACAGTCCAATAACTAGATTATCAAGCGAACAAACTAATTAAAAACAAATGGATTATCAAAACAGTGAAACTAGAAGCTTTGACTAAATAATAAGATTAATTTTCAAATGAATATAAAACCACAGACACAAACTTATCCGCCTTTCGAGCAAAACTTAGTAGTACCATAGGACACAAACTTATCCTTGTCAACCACAGGGACACCGTTGGGTAATCATACCATTACATCCCAATGACTGATCAAGCACCACAGGACACAAACTTATCCTTGTCAAGGAGTTGGCTCTATTCTCATTAGCATACTAAGTCACTTAACATGGGACAAAACTTGGAAGTTATGTTGTTGATCATTTACAACTAGCTCTTATAGACATAGTGTACAAGAGTCAATGGAAATGTTAACTAGTGTACAAACATAGTGTCTGAGAAGCATGTGGCAACGCAAGAAATAGCAAGCCCACCAAGAAGTTGAAAACACTGGATAATATTTAGTCGGATAATCAATGAGAATCAAGGAAAATTGCGTACCTCGATCAAGTTTTGTCTCTTTATTGTAATTAAGTAGCCTTATTCTCCTCTGGTAGGAAGAAAGTTTGACCTGCAAAACAAGTAAAATATTAAGAGAAAACAAACACTAAGGCTAATACCGGCATTTCCTTGATGTTGTTCTTCACAAAGCGATGTTAACATCAATGGCCGGAAAATGTTCGAAACATAATAGTTGTGAGCTACCCATGGTCCAATCTCCACAGTTTTTTTCAAATTTATGCAAAAAAGCAAGATGGACATTACTTACTTTATTCTCAAATGATACAAATCTAGAATTAAGATTATAGCCAATCACCTAAAAGAAAAGAAAGCCACAATTATACATCTTTTGCGATGATGAATCAATTCTTGAGCTCACCAGCGAGACAAACATTTATAGACCAAACCATCTCAAGAATTAAGATTATATGCCTGTTAAGCATATGAATTACGTTTTTCCTCAAAATGTATGAAAAGGCAATGTAACACACATAACATTGGTATTAGTATAAGAATAGTGGAACATTGAGTATATGAAAGAAAACTAAGAAAACCAAATAAGTGGATAGTAATGCATACCATTTTCATCCTGCGATGAAGAATAAGTTAACACAAACCTCATCTGAAATATGAACCAAAATTCAAATAACCTAATTTCTGAATGAAAATTGTTTCTTGGTTGTCAAACTATGATGTCATGAGCACCTATTAAGGGTACTTAAAATTTACTCACTTTATATGTAACTCGATAAGACAAGCCCGAATATATTCAATTTCCGAATTTCCAAATTTCGAGGACAACACAGGATCATATGGTTGTGGCACATATGCGATATTCATGTGTCAAACAAATATGGAAGGCAAGCTATGTTACATGGACTCAAGTGTGAAGAGTGTTTTACAAGAGAAAGAAGCGAGAAAGAATTTATATTGGACTCGGGCGGAGGAGACAACCACTACTGAATTCAAGTATTAAAAATACTACCTCCGTTTTGCATGTGAAAATTCAAAACATAAGATTATAGTTGAATAGAATCAACACTATACGAGATTTAGTGAAGAACACATAGTGTAGCGTAGCAATGTAAAGTATATGGGCAAAGAGGAACGATATTTGCATTTGCATCTGGAGGATAAATCGAGGAATGCTAATTGAAAATCTATTTAAATTTTATGGCAATCAGAAGAACCTTTGGCGAGTTTTGAAAACAATTGTCACTCACAATATTGCACTAAAATTACCCAGAGGATAATATATGTCAAAATAACTTTATAACCATACAAGAACTGGCAAATGCTATGCAAGAACTGGCTCATTGGAGTAGTCTCCATACTTTAACTTCTTTAGAAATAGAAAGTTCCAGTAAAATAAAATACACCTCATATCTAATAAACCCTTCTTCCTCTGTTCCTCAAGAACCAAATACACAACAAATACTTTTTCCTAACAGAAAATATAGAAGCCCAATTCAGATATAATAAGGATTATGACAGAAAATAATACTTTCAATGTCCTACAACAATTTCTCAAGAATATGACTCCAAAACTGCAATAATGGAAACCTTTGAAATCGAAATGAGTATATGCTTAAGAAATGGAAACCTCAAAGAAACCCAATCCTTTAAAAACTGTATTTGTAAAACCTAAAGCCACAAAAGCACAAGTAATTAGAAAAATGCAGAATATAAATTAGGTTGTCAGAAAAATGGAAACTTTAAATAACGGAGACATAAAATCATATTTTTCAAACATAATACAACAATTGGATCAAGATATTGATACCTCGATGGTCCAAATGAAGAAATCAAGGGGCTTAGGTGGGTGTTGTTTGTTCATCTCCTGAATCATCACTCCAAAAACAAACACACGCCAATCCTTATATCGGATCCTACGATGCCTAGGGTTTTGCGATTCGAAAGTGTGCCCAATCCGAGTAGAAGATGACGAGTGGTTGATCGAATAACGAGCGACATATACTGAAATGAGTTGGGTTAGAGAGAACAAGCTGTAGAGGGATAGTAACGAGGGAGAAAGTGGTAGAAAGGAGGGAGACGACGAGGATGAAGATAATTTGGGGGAAAATTGGACTGAAGATATTTGGGGGAAAGTGGGAGATTTTTTTCTTAAAAAAACCCCCCTATACAGACATTTTAAATCTTTGCAGGTCGACTGTCGCTATAGATAACCTATAGCGACGGTTCTGTGCCGACTGTCGCTATAGCTCGTCGCTATATGTCGAATTTCTACTAGTGGATATTTTACTAATTTCATGGAGTATAGAAGTCAAAACTTTAACTAACTGAGTATAATAAAGAATGAGATAACAAAAGAAATCACCAAGCATACGATGTAATCATGCATGCATGAGTTATTCCAATGTAATAATAAATAACGGAACCGAAAACGCAAGAAAACGCATGAGATAGGATATTCTAACAAAATAATAAATAATTGAACCAGGTCATGCGTAAACGCATAGACAGGATGTTTCAACAGAATAATAAATAACGAAACCAAAGTAAATGCGAACGCAATCGGCGTAATGTTCCAATGTAATAATAAAAATGGAATAATGAAGAATTTCACCATGTATGCAGTGCTTGCTAGGCAGTTATTCCAACATAATGATAAAGAATGGAATAATGAATAATTTCACCAAGTATAGGGTAACTTGGCATATATAAGTTATTCCAACAGAATAATAAAGAATGGAATAACAGAAATTCTCTTCATGAATAAGAAAGAAATAATGCCCCTTACCTTAGTAGGAAATTTGATACCGCAATATTATAGTAACAGAAGATTCTTCTTCTTTCTCTCTTATTCTCTCTATTCTTTCTTGCTCTATAGCTTTAGTGTTCGTGAAAAATAATGAAGGAATGAGCTTCTATTTATAACCTTGGTAGAGTAAGGGTAAAATAGTCTTTTTGTCATAATTTATGACATCATCGCTTACATCATCAATCATATGACATCATTGCTTACATCATCGATCAAATGACATCATTGCTTACATCATCCTTCCGATGACATCATTGCTTACCTCATCGTTCCGATGACATCATCGCTTACATCATCAGAATTCGAATTGTTATCTTTCACCTCATTTTACTTTTATACCATGAATTTACTATAATAATGTTACTATTCAAATTATAAAAAAAGCATACTATCATATAATCACATCATACTACTATAATATAATATTATAATAATATATTTAAATGAATTATTGATTTGATAATTTAAAAAATACTGTGTAATGACAATTATTGAATCAAAAATATCAACGAAGCGATTATTGAATCAATAAAATATTAAACAGTAATTACTGTAACAATTATTGAGTAGTGTCTTCTTACGTAAGAATCAATAATTCAAAAAATAATGTGCAATACCGTGTGCTACTGTGCAACAACGCGTGTTACTATATTTTAACCACCAGGTATTCCAACAGTGTTAACGGTAACACTTCCGCCGTTATTTTCATAAAAATATTTTTATCGTTTTCTAACTCCGACAATAATTCCGTTGTGGGGTCCACCAATGATTGTGTCATTGTACGAATATTCCCCGATAAAAAGAATATTCCCCGACCAAACGAATATTTTATAACAACTTGTGTACTTTGTAAAATTTATAAATATTATCCACAACTATAAGATTATATCAAATTCATTCCATAATATTTAAAAATAATATTTATAGAAAAATCATCTTTATTAAAAAGTTGGGGTCTTACAGTTTATAAATGCATCACTGAACTGATTTTTTTACAATCAACTCATTGAACTTCATGGAATTATTTTCAAATCGTTACAAAATCCGTTAAATAAGTTGACTTTTAATAGAACATCCATGTCACTCAACCATGAACATCTACGTCAGCTGCTTCACGTGTTATCATAAAAAACGCACCATATTTTTTTAATTTAAATTATATGGCCAACATGGAGCATATCAAGAAACATTATTATGGAAGTCACCCTTCAGGTAATCCATTTGAAATTATCTTTCATGTAATTAATTTATTATCTCTGTTTAGAATGTAAGTAGATAATAATTAATCATGTTCTATTTAGCTTTTGTTTATAGAAAACATTAGGCTTAAATATGAATTACTATCCTAAACTATTAGCGTTTTTCCAATTCGGTAATTGACCTTTTAATTTTTTCAATTAGATCATTAAACTAATAAAATTTTCACTTCGGTCCAATTTAAGTTGCCACGTCATAAATTAATGACGTGGCCCGCTGACTAAGCAAACTAATGCTTATGTGTAATTAAAAAAAATATTATTTTAATTATATTTTCTAAACATCAAGGGTAAATAAGTCAAATTATCATTAAATATATCCAAACCTAACAAATATTATTAAAATCATCATTGTTTCTCCTTCAATTGAACTGAAAATCTATTGATGCTTTCTCCCCCAATATTAAACATCTACCAGTCTCAAAATTTCACATACATTTAATTTTTCTCTTACTTAAAAGAACAAATAAATAAGTTCTAAATCTACTACTTCCTTTGTTCATCATTTAATAACACCTTAAATCTCTTGCTTCTATCTTCTGCTTTTCTTCGAGATCTACCTATCCTCCTTTTTCCATGATCGAAAGCACAACTCTCTAGACTCCAATAGGGGCCACAGTTTCCCTCCCATCACCTTTATATAGCTCCATCTCAGTATCGTGACACCACCACGAATCTCTACCATCGGGTCTCCTGGAAGACGAGAAAAAAAAACAACTAAACGCAGCGGCGTGAGCTTTTTCCGAGGGAAGGAAGCGATGGTGGTGGAGGCTTTGCGATGACGGGGAGTTGAAGTCGTCGAAGCTAGACAGAGTCGCTTTTCGAGGAGGAGGCGGTGATGGAGGAAGATTTAAGATATGAGTTTGTATTTTTATCCGAGTTTGCAATTGAAAGGAATACATGGTTTTGATCTCTTTTTTTTTTAGTGTGTTGGATTTAGGTATGCGGGATGGTGTTTTTTTGGCCGTGTTGGATTTGGGTATGCCGATGCGGGGATGGTGTTCACGGTGGCTTTAGGAGGTGTGTTTGGTTTTGGTTAGTTGGGAGGAACAAGGATGATTTTAATGATATTTGTTAGGTTTGGATATATTTAATGATAATTTGACTTATTTACCCTTTGATGTTTAGAAATTATAATTAAAATAATATTTTTTAATTACACATAAGTATTAGTTTGCTTAGTCAGCGGGCCACGTCATTAATTTATGACGTGGCAACTTAAATTGGACCGAAGTGAAAATTTTTAATAGTTTAATGATCTAATTGAAAAAATTAAAAGGTCAATTACCGAAGTGGAAAAACGCTAATAGTTTAGGATAATAACTCATATTTAAGATAAAACATTATAAGTAAGGTTGTGTGTATTATTAAAGTGATATTTACTATTGTGTGATGTTAAATTAAATTGTATAAAATTTTGTTATTTCAATTGGTTTTGGAATTAAAACCGCCCCAAATGAAACCGCACCTCATCAATTACAAGCAATTTCATGTGTGATTTTGGATTTGTCAAATCTTATTTAAAAAATTTCGTGTACAGTTTGAATTTCAAACCGCATCATACTCATCCCTAATATATGTTACCCTCCGGATAGAAAATAAAGTGCCGCAACATATTTTGGCTATTTTATAACCAGAATATATTTATAGTATCTTATTTAAAAGATTTATGAAAACTTTAAAACAATATACAGATTAATAATTTTTTTATTTATAACAACTGAGTTGAAGTTTTACAATCTGAATAAAAAATGGGAATAATATATTACTCCTAGAAAGAAAGTTGTTTGCTAATAAAACACACACTATAAAGAGGAGTAACAGGGCATCTAGAAGTCAGAAGAAAACTTTTGTAATATTCTTCCTGAAAAAATGGGAGGAGAAAAGTCTCCATCTTACTTTATTAGAATAATTTTCCTTCTCTCCTCTATATTAAGAGGAAATTAAATCGTTGCTATAAATTCTATAACGATAATTTTTGACATTTTTATTGTAAAAATATCAATTTCTTAAGATATATCTTTAGTATCTTTAGTATTTACTTTCTCTTTTCTTAGTTTGATTTGGGCTTCATCCTTCACGGATAGTGTGACGCCCCCAAAATTAGGTAAACGTCACCCATCTTGGGTCGCCACTTACATGGTACATAAATTCAAATACAAACTTAATTATACATCTGTCGTGTAACATACGACAATACATAAATTGAGAGTTCTAATAGGAATATTGTCATTTAGACAATATCAATACTCAAGGAGTCCTCATTACATTTATTGTCACACTTATTTAATGTAATAGCGAGGACTACTAATGCTATCTTCTGGACCATCACTCTTTTCCCCAGACTCGTCCCAAATTATATTCTCATTTTCCTCAAGAGAATAAAGGAAAGAAAGGGTGAGCTCAACTAGCCCAAAGAAAATATTATAACTAAGATAATGCGAATAAATTATCAATTGTGACGCCCCAAAATTAGGTATACGTCACCCATCTTGGGTCGCCACTTACATAGTACATAAATTCAAATACAAACTTAATTATACATCCGTAGGTAAACATACGACAATACATAAACCGAGAGTTCTAATAGGAATATTGTCATTTAGACAATATCCATACTCAAGGAGTCCTAATTACATTTATTGTCACACTATTTTAATGTAATAGTGAGGACTACTAATGCTATCTTCTGGACCATCACTCTTTTTCCCGACTCGTCCCCAAATATATTCTCATTTCACGAAGAGAACGGTGAAAGAAAGGGTGAGCTTAACTAGCCCAAAGAAGAAATATTATAACTAAGATAATGCAAAATAAATTATCAATAGTCTTCAACAATGTTAAACCGATAAAATACAATAGACAACCGGTTTAATCAAGCTGAATATCGCAATCCATTAAAAGAGTCAAGTAGAAAATAGAGTCTACTATCTTTTAGGTTTTAAAAGGTTTTCATCAATTTTTATCACTAAGACTCAGTTAAATGAATAAACCACAATATCTAATCATCCATGTACCACTACCAAGGATTTTCATCAAATTATCAATGGTCATGACTATACCGAATCACCCCCGGTCATAATCATACCAAAAACTATCCATCAACGCATTACACAGCCCACCGAGGACTTTTGTCACATCATTTATATCAAGCCATGATTATACCGAATGATCCCTGGTCATAATCATACTAAGTTCATCTATGCACGTAAGCCAAAGATAATATAATATAACATGAGGATGATGACAATGACATAATAATTCAATAAAATAAGTTCACGAATTAATTTATTCAGAAACTAATAACGTCCAAATTGTCAACATGATCTTTGCTTTGTAGAGTAAAATTCAAGAATGCTCGTAAAAATATTTTCATGAAAATATCTTTGGATGAAGCGCAAATATCAAGGATATTCCACTAAATTCATGGAGTATAGAAGTCAAAATTTTAACCAACCGAGTATAATAAATAATGAAATAACAAAAGAAATCACCATGCATGCGGTATTGTGATAGACATGTTATTCCAATGTAATAATAAATACGTAATAATAAAGATTTTAACCAGTCCATGTAAAACACACATGCATGGGATATTCCAATAGAATAATAAAGACAGAATAATAAAGATTTTAACCAAGTCCTAGAAGTAAAAGCATGATGAGGATGTTCCAACGGAATAATAAAATAATAGAAGAATATCACCAAGTATAGGGGATTCCGCGTATATGAAGTTATTCCAATGTAATAAATAAGAATGGAATAATATAAGGATTTCACCAAGTATAGGGTATTCCGCATATACAAATTCATGTATAGGGTATGCCACTTTTACGAGTTATTCCAATGTAATAATAAAGAATGGAATAATGAAAGTTCTCTTCATGAATAAAAAAAAAACACCCTTACGAAAGAGTACAACAAATAATATTCCTTACCTTAGAAGAGTGAATATTGGAAAAGTGAAGTAGCAAAATACTTTTCTTCTTTCTCTCTATTGTTTCTCTCTCTAGTTTTCAAAGAATTCGTAAGAAATAATGAAGGAATGAGCTTTCTATTTATAGAAAAACCGAGGGTGGCTCTTGGGTGTAACGAAGGGTCAAAATGACTCTTGGTAATATCAAGAGACAACTACTATTTATGAAGGGTAATTAACCTTTGGAACAATCAAGAGGCGCTTAACTCTTGGTAATATTGAAGGGACAACTACTATTTACGAAAGGGTAATTCTCGCATCACGAAGGTAATTACTATCGACAAAGGTAAATACTATCAAGAAGGTAATTACAATTGATTTAAGGTAAATACTATCGATGAAAGGTAATTACTATTCACAAAGGTAATTACTATTCACAAAGGTAATTACTATTGACGAAGGTAAATACTATTGACGAAGGTAATTACTATTCACAAAGGTAATTACTATTCACAAAGATAATTACAATTGACAAAGAGACTCTTAGATGATGACATATGGGCCCCCCATAAAATAATCAAACTTACCACAAACGCCTCATAATGAGACTTTTATATACATCAAGGATTGAATAAATATTACCACAAATCATTTTATTTTTAATTAACACATTTTAATCTCTCAACAATTATTAATCATTTATAACTTGTCGCCTCAATTAATAATATAACATATTATACGATGATGATCTTGTGACAATAATTGAATCAATAATATAAGAGATATGATGCGGCAATTCTTGTAGCAATAATTTGAGTATAGCTGTGACTTCTCACGTAAGCATCAATAATCAATACCGTGTCTACTATGCAACCATCGCGACATTCGCACTTTTACCACCGGGTAGTTCAACAGCTTTTAACGGTAACACCTCCGCCGTTATTTTTATAGAAAGATAATTTTGTCGTTTTCTAACTACGACAATACTTAGTTAATGGGGTCCACTAATGATTGAGTAAAATCGTATTTAATATTCCCCGACAAAAGAATATTCCCACCAAACGAATATTTTATAACAACTTGCTTACTTTGCAAAATTTATAAATATTACCCACAACTATAACATTATATCAAATTTATTCCATAATATTCAAAAATAATATTTATAGAAAATTCATCTTTATTTATAAAAGTGGGTCTTACATCAATAGTCTTCAACAATGTTATTATCTTGATAAAATACAATAGACAACCAGCTTTAATCAAGCAACGGAATATGCAATCCATTAAAAGAGTCAAGTAGAAAAAAAAAAGTCTACTATCTTTTAGGTTTTAAAAGGTTTTCATCAATTTTATCACTAAGACTCAGTTTAATGAATAAACCACAATATCTAATCATCCCCGCATACCACGGTCAAGGATTTTCATCAAATTATCAATGGTCATGACTATACCGAATCACCCCTCGTCATAATCATACCAAAACTATCCATCATCGCATTACAAAGCCACCAAGAGACTTTTGTCACATCATTTATATCAAGCCATGATTATACCGAATGATCCTCGGTCATAATCATACTAAGTTCATCTATGCACGTAAGCCAAAGATAACATAATATAACATGAGGATGATGACAATGACATAATAATTCAATAAAACAAGTTCACGAATTGATTTATTCAGAACTAATAACGTCCAAATTGTCAACATGATCTTTTCTTTGTAGAGTAAAATTCAAGAATGCTCGTAAAAATATTTTCATGAAAAATATTTGGATGAAGCGCAAATATCAAGGATATTCCACTAAATTCATGGAGTATAGAAGTCAAAATTTTAACCAACCGAGTATAATAAATAATGAAATAACAAAAGAAATCACCATGCATGCGATTGCCATGTAGACATGTTATTCCAATGAATAATAAATACGAGATAATAAAGATTTTAACCAGTCCAAAGGTAAAACACACGTATGTGATATTCCAATAATAATAATAAAGACGAATAATAAAGATTTTAACCAGTCCTGCGTAAAGCCTGATCGGATGTTCCAACTAATAATAAAATAATAGAAGAATATCACCAAGTATAGGGATTCCGTATGTACGAGTTATTCCAATGAATAAATAAGAATGGAATAATATAAGGATTTCACCAAGTATAGGGTATTCCGCATATACAGGTCATGTATAGGGTATGCCACTTTTACAAAGTTATTCCAATGTAATAATAAAGAATGGAATAACAAAGTTCTCTTCATGAATAAAAAAAATAACCCCTCACGAGTACAACAAATAATATTCCTTACCTTAGAAGAAATTTGAATATTGGAAAAGTGAAGTAGCAAAATACTTTTCTTCTTTCTCTCTATAGTTTCTCTCTCAGAGTTTGAAATTGAATTCAAAGAAATAATGAAGGAATGAGCTTTCTATTTATAGAAAAACGAGGGTGGCTCTTGGTCTTAACGAAGGGTCAAAATGACTCTTGGTAATATCAAGAGACAACTACTATTTACTGAAGGGTAATTAACCTTTGGAACAATCAAGAGAGGCGCTTAACTCTTGGTAATATCAAGGACAACTACTATTTACGAAGGGTAATTCTTGTTGACGAAGATAATTACTATCGACAAAGGTAAATACTATTGAAGAAGGTAATTACTATCGATGAAGGTAAATACTATCGACGAAGATAATTACTATTCACAAAGGTAATTACTATTCACAAAGGTAATTACTATTGACGAAGGTAAATACTATTGATGAAGGTAATTACTATTCACAAAGGTAATTACTATTCACAAAGGTAATTACTATTGACAAAGAGACTCTTAGATGATGACATATGGGCCCCCATAAAATAATCAAACTTACCACAAACGTCTATAATGCACTCTTTATATACATCAAGGATTGAATAAATATTATCACAAATTATTTTATTTTTAATTAACACATTTTAATCTCTCAACAATTATTAATCATTTATAACTTGTCGTCTCAATTAATAATATAACATATTATACGATGATAATCTTGTGACAATAATTGAATCAATAATATAAGAGATATGATGCAAAAATTATCGCAAAGAATAATTGAGTATAGCTAAGTGACTTCTCACGTAAGCGTCAATAATCAATACCGCAAAGTGCTACTATGCAACCACGCCAGACATCGTATTTTACCACCGGGTAGTTCAACAGCTTTTAACGGTAACACCTCCGCCGTTATTTTTATAGAAAGATAATTTTGTCGCTTTTTAACTACGACAATACTTCCGTTAATGGGGTCCACTTAATGATTGAGCCGTCGTCGAATATTCCCAAACAAAAAAAGAATATTCCCACTAAACGAATATTTTATAACAACTTGCTTACTTTGCAAAATTTATAAATATTACCCACAACTATAACATTATATCAAATTTATTCCATAATATTCAAAAATAATATTTATAGAAAATTCATCTTTATTTATAAAAGTTTGGGGTCTTACATCAATAGTCTTCAACAATGTTATACCGATAAAATACAATAGACAACCAGCTTTAATCTAGAATGAATATACGAATCCATTAAAAGAGTCAAGTAGAAAATAAAGTCTACTATCTTTTAGGTTTTAAAAGGTTTTCATCAATTTTTATCACTAAGACTCGGTTTAATGAATAAACCACAATATCTAATCATCCCCGTACTACCACGGTCAAGGATTTTCATCAAATTATCAATGGTCATGACTATACCGAATCACCCTCGGTCATAATCATACCAAAACTATCCATCATCGCATTACAGAATCGAGGACTTTTGTCACATCATTTATATCAAGCCATGATTATATCAAATGATCCTCGGTCATAATCATACTAAGTTCATCTATGCACGTAAGCCAAAGATAACATAATATAACATGAGGATGATGACAATGACATAATAATTCAATAAAACAAGTTCGCGAATTAATTAATTCAGAAACTAATAACGTCCAAATTGTCAACATGATCTTCGCTTTTGTAGTAAAATTCAAGAATGCTCGGAAAAATTTTTTCATTAAAAATATTTGGATGAAGCGCAAATATCAAGGATATTCCACTAAATTCATGGAGTATAGAAGTCAAAATTTTAACCAACCGAGTATAATAGCGAATGAAATAACAAAAGAAATCACCATGCACGCAGTATTGTGATAGATCGAAAGTAGTATGCACACAAGCCAATCATGTTTGATGATAAAGCATATACTTTGTAATAATCTTATTCATTTATTAATAAAAAGTATTAATTTATTAAAGGCTTTTAATTATCTACATGTTCATTGTTTTTATAATATGTGATAAACCCATAGTTTTAAGCAATGCTTTTAGAATAATGATGATGATCATTCTAATGAGATCTAAATTCTTAAAAGCTTAAAACTAAAATAGTTCCCAATCATTGGATTACTAAATTGGGGATTAGTGAATCCGGGATAGATTGGTACATACGTTCTTTCTTTCATTGGATGAGGATGATTGATCTCATGATCATTTGTGTGGAGACACTAAAAGCAAGTATGTAGGTGCTTATTGGAGAATAAGTTCAATTTGACGTTGGCTCGCTAAGGAATACCTAATGGAGTTTTACTTTTTGTCAATAGGAATTCTCAGTAGTGATAGTAAAGACAAGTGATCCTTGGACTTGAGGTCATCATAGTATCTTGTGTATGATGAGTTATACTTTGACTTATTCCTTAAGACCCTTAGGGTATATCAAAGGGTATGCTTGGGTATAATAAGTTGTATACATGGAGATAATGTATGATCAATAAAGAATCTACCACTTCTAATAAAAGAAGAGAAATGTCCTATGTGATTCGATAAATGACAACCCAAAGAGTCCTTGGCAAGGCGAATGAAATTAGAAAGGAATTTTTAATTTGCATTATCTCGGTGTTGTGCATTTAAGAGTCGAAATACATATAATTGAATAAAATAAGACTTGTGAAATTCCATGTCTTATATTTAATTGGGACATTATATGGTGGAAGGATTGAATTGTATTTAAGAACTATTTACTCAAAGGTTCTTTTATGATTGATGTTGAAATCTATATTATCCGGAAAGTCGTTGATCGCTAGGGAGGCTTATCCTATTGTAGAATAAATATTATTTATTTAAATAAATTAATTGATTAATTTATTTATTTAAATAAGATTAGAATTGTTCTAATTGATTTATTCACAACCTGCTTAATATATGAGAACCTAAAGGGTCACACCATAAAAGGAAGAATAATTATTTAAGAAGTTAATGGCATAATCGTAATAATATATTATGTATATTTAATTTAATCTATGATGATAGAATAAATTAAATAGCTTAATATTTATTATTTAATATTTTAGAAATATTAAATATAAATTAATAAGAGGAGTCTTATTAATATTATTACAATTATTATTATTTTAATTTCTAAAGAGTTTAGGAATTAATTTAATATAAGTACTCCCATTTTTTCCTAATAGGATTAGGAGGGAAAATTAGTTAAAGGAGTTTAATTAATTATCACTAATAAGATTAGGGAGCCCATTTAATTAAAAGAGTTTAATTAAATAAATAATACCTTATTTTAATAGGGTTACTTGATATCTTTATAAGAGGAGTCTTATATCAGATATGAAGACTACGTAATAATTCCAATTTGTTGGAGAGTACGCTCTTTTTCTATAGAGATAGAAAAACTAGGGTTTGAGCCAAATACCCATCTTCTTTAATCCTTCTTCTTCCTTGGTGGATCACCTCTAGAGGCCAAACACTTGGGTGGCTGACGTTGATCAAAGGAAGGAACCAAACCCGGTGGATTCAAGTTGAACGCGAAAAGGATTGGAGTTGAACTTGTACCTGAGGAAGCTCGGATCTTCAAGGGTATGTTTCTTATTCATCTTTTTCGTTTAATTAATAATTGTGCATAAAGGGTGATCCGGGTATATGGTTTGTAAAAAATTTAAAACTCTGATTTATCTCGCTTCCGCTTAATTTTTGCAATTTGATTGCGTTCTTGAATATTACAAACCTAACATAGACAGGTTATTCCAACAGAATAATAAATACAGAATAATAAAAACGGAACCAGGTCCGGTGTAAAACACATGCATGTGATATTCCAATAGAATAATAAAGACATAATAATAAAGATTTTAACCAGTCCTGTAAAAACACACGAATGAGGATATTCCAATAGAATAATAAAGACGGAACCAGTCCGACGTAAAGCATGAATGAGGATGTTCCAACGGAATAATAAAATAATAGAAGAATGTCACCAAGTATAGGGGATTCCGTATATACAAAGTTATTCCAATGAATAAATAAGAATGGAATAATATAAGGATTTCACCAAGTATAGGGTATTCGCATATACAAGTCATGTATAGGGTATGCCACTTTTTACGAGTTATTCCAATGAAATAATAAAGAATGGAATAACGAAGTTCTCTTCATGAATAAGAAAGAATAACACCCTTTCGAGTACAACAAATAATATTCCTACCTTAGAAGAGTGAATATTGGAAAAGTGAAGTAGCAAAATACTTTTTTCTTTTCTCTATAGTTTCTCTCTACAGAGTTTCAAAGAATTAAATAAGAAATAATGAAGGAATGAGCTTTCTATTTATAGAAAAAGCGAGGGTGGCTCTTGAGTCTTAACGAAGGGTCAAAATGACTCTTGGTAATATTGAAGAGACAACTACTATTTGCGAAGGGTAATTAACCCTTGGAACAAAAAAAGGCGCTTAACTCTTGGTAATATTGAAGGGACAACTACTATTTGCATGAAGGGTAATTACTATCGACGGCTGGTAATTACTATTGGCGAAGGTAATTACTATTGAAGAAGGTAATTACTATCGATTTGTAAAAATACTATTGACGAAGGTAATTACTATTCACAAAGGTAATTACTATTCACAAAGGTAATTACTATTCACAAAGGTAATTACTATTGATGAAGGTAAATACTATTGACGAAGGTAATTACTTATTCACAAAGGTAATTACTATTCACAAAGGTAATTACTATCGACGAAGGGACTCTTAGATGATGACATATGGGCCCCCATAAAATAATCAAACTTACCACAAACGCCTCTCATAATGCAGACTTTTATATATACATCAAGGATTGAATAAATATTAACACAAATCATTTTATGTTTAATCAACACATATTTAATCTTTCAACAATTATTAATCATTTATAACTTGTCGCCTCAATTAATAATTTAATACTATAACATATTATACGAGATGATCTTGTGACAATAATTGAATCAATAATATAAGAGATATGATGCAAGAATTATCGTAGCAATAATTGAGCATAAATGAGTGACTTTTCATGTAAACATCAATAATCAATATCGTATTGCTACTATACAACTACGCTGGACATCATACTTTTTACTAACGGTAGTTCAACAGTTTTGATGGTAACACCTCTGCCGTTATTTTTTATAGAAAAATAATTTTGTCGTTTTCTAACTACGACAATACTTCCGCTATAGGGGTCCACTTAATGATTGAGTAATTCGCATTAATATTCCCCGATAAAAGAATATTCCCAGGCCAAACGAATATTTTATAACAACTTGCTTACTTTGCAAAATTTATAAATATTACCCACAACTATAACATTATATCAAATTTATTCCATAATATTCAAAAATAATATTTATAAAAAAATCATCTTTATTTATAAAAGCTGGGGTCTTACAACCTCCCCTTCTTATGAAATTTCGCCCTCGAAATTAGGGTACGTACCTGATATGATAAAGAGGTGAGGATACCTTGAATACCTTTATTGTTAAAAATATTAAATTCATCTTCGCAATCCGGCCAAAGATATTCATTAACAATTCATCTTTGCACTACAGGCCAAAGATATACAACTGTAAAACCAATAATGCTTTGACGCAATTAATAGTATCACGACCACGAATTATCCATGCACTACCGCCAAGGATATTCGTGTTTTCAATCTGATCATGATTATACCGAATAATCCTTAGTCATAATCATACCAAGTCTATCAATGCACTACTACCAAAGATGACTTTTACCACATCCATGAATTAATATTTCATTCTTTGAGACTCGACAATAATTAATCCATATCATCGAATCATCCCCACTACGTGCCAAGGATATTCATTAGTATCACGACCACGAATTATCCATGCACTACTGACCAAAGATAATCGTGTATTCATTAGTATCACGACCACAAATTATCCATGCACTACTGACCCAAAGATAATCGTGTATTCATTAAGATCACGACCACAAATTATCCATGACTACTACCAAAGATAATCGTGTATTCATTAGTATCACGACCACAAATTATCCATGCACTACGACCAAAGATAATCGTGTTTTCAATTACGGTTATGATTATACCGAACAATCCACGGTCATAATCATACCAAGTCCATCTATTCACGTGTAAGCCATGTATGACTTTCAACCTGATATAAGCGTGAGGATAATGATCTAAAGAATCAATCAAATGAGATAAAGGATAAATATTAAACATTTATAATATAATTTATCCAGATTCAAGAATATCCCCATGTTATCAATCACTTAATAATCTCATAATCTAATATCATTAATATTATAACAATATTTTAATCACTTCTTAAATTTATAAACAATTTATCTCAACTATTTACGCTTTACCATATAATGCATTTAATCATTCAAAAATGCCATACTCATAAGATATCATCACCAATTATCAAATCCCTCATCAAAAAATATGCATATACTCTATATAGATTCTCTAGCCATAAAATCCTATTTTCAACTTTGTTACTCTACATAACATATTTAACTCATATGTTCAGTAATTAAACTATTTTCATGAAAATACCAAATCAGTCCCAAAATATTTCTTTTCTGTGATTTAGCATAATATAGTCCCATGATGAAAATATATTTTTCTCGAAATTTTAAAATTCATTTACTATTTTTCAAAATCAATTTCTAATTAATTCCTTAAGAAATTAGCTACCTCAAGTTTAACTCCAA
The DNA here is from genome assembly GCA_020205615.1 of Panax quinquefolius. Lineage (NCBI taxonomy): Eukaryota > Viridiplantae > Streptophyta > Magnoliopsida > Apiales > Araliaceae > Panax > Panax quinquefolius. The sequence goes on along the minus strand of CM035155.1, from coordinate 17,713,194 downwards.
AATTCCCAAATCTTGGCAGGACCTTACACATGTTAATGTGAGCCTCCAGATTTAAATTTCATGGTCATCGGAGTTATAGAACTCCAGCTTATAGCATTTTTCGTCAAAAAAACCTAAATATTGAAATGGTCATAACTTGTTCATTTTAAGTCGAATGAGCTCATTTTTGGACAGGAGGTACTTTATAACATATATTTTCATGTCCCAAAAGGCCAGAATTTTTCACATAAATTTAGTGGCCAAAACATCCCTTAAAGTTTCTGGGCAGTAGCATTTTATAATTTGCAGCTTTGGAATCTTTTGCTAAATTCAGGTCCACAAAAATCTACAAACACCTTTTCCAAAGGATTCCACTTGGATAAGCTACAAAACTAATAGATCTAACTATAGGACTTGACCACACTCAAAATTCAAAATATAATAGGAGATATGGTCAATTGAATTTCATGTTACGCTTTTACCAAAATCGATTTTTCAACCCTTTGTGATTTCTAAGAAACTTTCATGTTTTCATATAATAACCACATAACTCATCATAACACTTACTAATACTTCATATACCCATGATTTTCATTAGTCCAATACTTTTATTATGACTTTCATCATAATCCTCGTAAATGATCCTTTTAGTTGAAGAAATATTTGAGGTTTAAGAAATGGGTTTTGTCTTTGGGTCAATACAAAATTCGATTTCACGCTCTAGGGTAGGCTAGGAAATCTTCAAAAATACGTCAAGAAATTTATTAATGATAGAAATATCATTCAAAATCGCTACTCTTATCCAAGACTTGGATAAGTACGTTACATTGATACCAACCGTGACTTCTATCCTTTAACCTAGATAACACCTCACAATGATACCTATCAACTTGTCATCGTCATTCACGGCGTCGCCGCCACGTAAAAGTCCGGCTTCGGTGCATTCCACACAAGGAAGTCAACAACGAAAGGATCGGGGCTCTTTACTTATGGCTTGATATAACAAAGGATTAACTTTGTGGTTTGGTTACTTTGAATTAGATATAACAGTTGGTTAGGAATATGAAAGCTAACAACCTTACAAAAAGAATAATAAGTAGTTAATCAATCGTTTTCAAAAAATTACCTCAAAGGCAAGTATTTTCAAAGAGATAAGATCGTGAAAGTGTTTATTTGAAACAACAAGATTAATAAACAATGGAGGTAACGAAGGTTTCTCCCAACGAAGTTTCAATAGATAAATCAAAGTCTAATTTTTCCAAGTCAAATTTAAACATTGAACACAACTAGGTAGAATAAAAGAGTGGGTAGAACTTGTATTGAATAAAGTATAGACTTCGCAATAATTTATAATTAATTTACCCGTAATAACTTCGTTCGGGTTTCTCGAAAACGCCTCTCGCTTAAATTACCGAAGTTTGACTTTACTATAGGGTACATTCCACCCTTAAGTTGCTTCTTCACATTCTGATCCATGATTTGAATCATTATTCTCCCATCCATATCGAATTAGGGTTGACCGCTATGCATGTGGTAATTCAATTCGATGTTGGGTTCTCCCAATTCTTTGTCCAAAAAGTAAAGTCCATTTCATCTATTTTGGCTTTATTGGATCTGACGCCTTTTTTACACTATCAACGCGTTGTGCGACTTTTAACCATGCATCGCCTATTCTCCTTCGTTCGGTTGTTTCTTCTTTCAAATGATCTTTGATTTTTAAATTCTCGATTCCAACTTTAATATCTTACACCCGCCAAAGCGTGATTTTGTTCGAGCATCACATATCGGGTAACCCAATTTTTGAATTGTTGTATCCCTTTGTTCCACGACCTGCTTGCAGTTTCTTCAACTCGTTCTTCTAGCTCACGAACACGATTTTGTAATTCTAAGTTTTGATCATAAATTTCTTCTAACCAATTCTCCTCGGGTTCCTCTTCTTCCTCTTCTTCCTCTTCTTCCTCACTCTCACCGCTACCTCTAAGAACTAGCTCGGGTGCAACAATTAGTTCTTCATTCACTACGTGGATATCTCTAATTTGTTCCTCATCCGACCTTTCGCATTAACCCGATTAGTGATTAAAGGTGTCACAACGGTCACATTCACTCCATTGTGAATATTTTCAAAATGCCATTTCAAACACACCGCCACAACACAAGGTTAATTAATATATCAAATATTATCCCTATACTCGTTCCACCAATTAAATAACAAATAAACTTAGATAGGTCATACTAGCGAAGGAATTCCCGCCTCCCTCCTAGTTCTTATCTCAGCATCTTAGCCAGGGATCATATCCTAAGCTCGATACCAACCGTGAAGCCCCCAAAATTAGGTATATACGCCACCCATCTTGGGTCGCCACTTACATGGTACATAAATTCAAATACAAACTTAATTATACATCCGTAGGTAATAATATACGACAATACATAAACCGAGAGTTCTAATAGGAATATTGTCATTTAGACAATATCCATACTCAAGGAGTCCTCATTACATTTATTGTCACACTATTTAATGTAATAGTGAGGACTACTAATGCTATCTTTGGGACCATCACTCTTTTCCCCGACTCGTCCCAAATATATATTCTCATTTCAAGAAGAAACAAAGAAAAGAAAGGGTGAGCTCAACTAGCCCAAGAAAAAATATTATAACTAAGATAATGCGAGAATAAATTATCAATAGTCTTCAACAATGTTATAATGATAAAATACATTAGACAACCCGGTTTAATCATAGCGGAATATCGATCCATTAAAAGAGTCAAGTAAAAATAGAAGTCTACTATCTTTTAGGTTTTAAAAGGTTTTCATCAATTTTTATCACTAAGACTCGGTTTAATGAATAAACCACAATATCTAATCATCCCTCCACATTACCTGCGGTCAAGGATTTTCATCAAATTATCAATGGTCACGACTATACCGAAATCACCCCCCGGTCATAATCATACCAAAAACTATCCATCATCGCATTACATGTGCCAATCGAGGACTTTTTGTCACATCATTTATATCAAGCCATGATTATATCTTAGAATGATCCATGGTCATAATCATACTAAGTTCATCTATGCACGTAAGCCAAAGATAATATAATATAACATACGAGGATGATGACAATGACATAATAATTCAATAAAACAAGTTCACGAATTAATTTATTCAGAACTAATAACGTCCAAATTGTCAACATGATACTTTGTTTTGTAGAGTAAAATTCAAGAATGCTCGTAAAAATATTTTCATTAAAAATATCGGATGAAGCGCAAATATCAAGGATATTCCACTAAATTCATGGAGTATAAGTCAAAATTTTAACCAACCGAGTATAATAATGAATGAAATAACAAAAGAAATCACCATGCATAGGGGTACTTGAGATGTATGAAGTTATTCCAATGTAATAATAAAAACGGAACTAGGTTCGATGTAAAACACATGACGGGATATTCCAATAGAATAATAAAGATGAATAATAAAGATGGAACCAGTCCTGTAAAACACACGATGTGATATTCCAATAGAATAATAAAGATGAATAATAAAGATTTTAACCGTGTCCCAGAAAAGCATGTATACGAGATGTTCCAACTAATAATAAAATAATAGAAGAATGTCACCAAGTATAGGGATTCAGCGATATACAAAGTTATTCCAATGTAATAAATAAGAATGGAATAATATAAGGATTTCACCAAGTATAGGTATTCCGCATATACAAGTCATGATAGGGTATGCCACTTTTACCGGTTATTCCAATGTAGAATAATAAAGAATGGAATAATGTAAGTTCTCTTCATGAATAAGAAAGAATAACACCCCTTTACGAAAGACAACAAATAATATTCCCTACCTTAGAAGAAATTTGAATATTGGAAAAGTGAAGAAGAAAATACTTTTCTTCTTTCTCTATAGTTTCTCTACAGAGTTTCAATGAATTAAGTAAGAAATAATGAAGGAATGAAACTTTCATTTATAGAAAAACCAAGGGTGGCTCTTGGTCTTAACGGAAGGGTCAAAATGACTTTGGTAATATCAAGAGATAACTACTATTCATGAAGGGTAATTAACCCTTGGAACAATCAAGAAGCGCTTAACTCTTGGTAATATCAAGGACAACTACTATTTGCGAATGGGTAATTACTATCGACGAAGGTAATTACTATTGACGAAGGTAATTACTTATCAAGAAGGTAATTACTATCGACGAAGGTAAATACTATCGACGAAGGTAATTACTATTCACAAAGGTAATTACTATTCACAAAGGTAATTACTATCGACGAAAGGACTCTTAGATGATGATTTACCCCCCCATAAAATAATCAAACTTACCACAAACGCCTCATAATGCATTTTTTATATACATCAAGGATTGAATAAATATTACCACAAATCATTTTATTTTTAATCAACACATATTTAATCTTTCAACAATTATTAATCATTTATAACTTGTCGCCTCAATTAATAATTTAATACTATAACATATTATACGAGATGATCTTTGTGACAATAATTGAATCAATAATATAAGAGATATGATGCAAAGAATTATCGTAGTGAATAATTGAAAGCGTAAATTTGTGACTTCTCACGTAAACATCAATAATCAATATCGTATTGCTACTATATACAACTACGCCATTATTCGTTATTTTTACTACCTAGTAGTTCAATGGGATTTGTGATAATAGAATTCTCTCCGTTATTTTTTATAGAAAAATAATTTTGTCGCTTTCAATTACTGATAATACTTCCGTTATGGGATCCAATTAACGATTGAAAATTGGTCGTGCATTTAATATTCCCCACAAAAAAGAATATTCCCCACCAAAACGAATATTTTATAATAACTTGCTTACTTTTGCAAAATTTATAAATATTACCCATAACTATAATATTATATCAAATTTATTCCATAATATTCAAAAATAATATTTATAAAAAAATTCATCTTTATTTATAAAAGCTGGGGTCTTACAGATAGGCCATTTTTTTTTCTTGTACCCTACTGACTTAGCTTTTAGTTTGGGAGAGAGTAGGAAAGTCCATTACTGTATATAATATAAGTGGTAAAATTTGGAATGCCTTGTCAAATGAAAAAAATTTATGTTCTTTCATCAAAAATTGTGTGACTCGGGAGGTGGAAGGAATCACGAAAGCTTTAAAGGCCCATTAAATAAATTCATGCTTCTTGTGCATATATTCACACTCAAGCGCACATAGAGGGGAGAGAGAGAGGTGTCACAAGCAGCATGATTGGAACTAAGAGAATGATTTTACTCCTTCAGTCTCTAATTATTTGATATTTTAGAGGTGTATACAAGAATTAAAATAATAATTAAAAAAACATTAAATATAATATCTAATTATCTATAATACCCTTAAATCTTTTGTTAGAATAAATAGAGTTTTGTTGGAATAAGGAAATAGAAAGAGTTTAAAGTATTAAAAAATAGGCAGAGAATGAGGAGTAATTTTAAAAAATTATCATTAATTCTTTCAGATTTGAACAAATATCAAATAATTAGAACAAAAAAACTCTAAAATATCAAATAATTAGAGGCGGAGGAGTAATAATTATATATATATATATATATATATATATATATATATATAGTAGTAGTACTCCTCCGTCCCTTAATATAGTTTTTAGAGAAATTTTTTTAATCCTTAATATATGACGTTTAAGAATTCCAAGTAAGTATTAATTGCTTATTTTCTAATATTACCCCAATCATTAAATATAATTTTAATTTCTTCATTATTTTTACCCAATAAATAACAATCTCTTTTTTTAATATAAGAACAATATAAATATTTAATATTACATTTAAATATTTAATATCATATAATTATTTCTTTAATACTTGTTAACAACTCTAAAAAAAAATTTAGTAAGAGACAGAGGGGATAGTATGTATTAAAATATTTGGGGGTGTGGCAGAGGAGTGCATTGATTTCAGCACGCGCTTGGGCCTTGGCAATAATACTTTCTGGGCAGGTGAAAAAGACTACCCAATTTAAGTATTATTACACCCATCACATGAATTATAAGTGTATTTCTAATCTGCCCCTTTGCTGCCCCTTTAAGCTAACCAACACCCCCAATAAAACTTCCTTTTTTAAGTGTTACTTTTCCCCAATGAGAAAAAAAGAAGATGCATAATTAACAATCATAACTTTCATCAATGTAAAATTATGCTTATATACACACACATATAATGAGCGAGTGTAATTACACTTACTATAGAACATGTGTGTATATATATATATATATATATATATATATATATATATATATATATATTGAAATGATCTTGGCCATTAAAAAAACTACTTCATGACTATTCAATTATCTGATTATCTATTGGGTAATAATCTGAATAATGAAAGAAATATATATTTGAGAGTAGCCATAACCAGCAAGACCAATCATAGATGATACAGATTAAACTTTGTTCAAGTATAATCATCAATGCTAAGAACACAATTATATATGCAAAAACATCATATACATATATAAATATATATACACACACACATTTATCTTTAATAACCAATTAAATTAACAAATTTATTTTATTCCCTACTCTTATCTATTTGTCAAGGCACTCAAGTAAGAAGCAAATTTAGAGAACCATCTCATCATTCCATTGCTTTTACAATTAAATTACAAAAATACCCTTGTAACATTATCTAATTTCCTTCAAGTCCCTCAGCTCCAAACTGACAAGTTTTAACAAGTAAAGAAACCCTGATAATTAATTCCTTCAAGTAAGCACGAAGCAAAAAAAAAAAAAAAAAAAGTAGACCAAAAATAGGGAGGGGGGGAGGGGGGGATTCCATGTAGGACTACTGCCACATTTTGAGAATATTACAAGTCATTATTTCCTAATACTAGGTTGACCATTTGAGGATAATTTGGGGAAAACAATTTCAATTTTCTTTTTTCCTTTTTCTTTTTTAAGGAATGTCATAGATGATAGAACATAAATCCATCATTTGGTTCCCTCTAAACAGGAACCTGCCATCACCAAAATTCAGGTCCAAGCAACAACCAGACCACTTCTAAAGTGTCTATAAAACCCAGTTCACACATCCCAAATGATTCAATTCAAAACAGCATCACTACTTCCTTGTATTATCAGACTAACAAAAACAAACAACATAGCCCTCATGCATCCTCTTCTTCTCTGTGCTATCTTTTCCTTGATCTCCGTTACTACGTCTCAAGACCGATCTCCCCATGGACTCGCTCATGAAAATCCAATGGCGTTCTCACCATCAGCATTCAAGTTTTTCCATCCAGACAATCATCAGCCGAGTAAAGTAAACCCCTGTGCTGCATCAGGTTGCTCGCCATTGCCTATAGCAGCAACAGTGCAGTCAAGTCTGGCATATGCAAGCAGATCAACACAAAATAGGGGTGGCAGTGGAATAAGAGCTGGTGGCATTGCTGGTATAATCTTTGGCTTTGTATTTGTCGTGCTTTTTGGCAATGGGTGTTTACTATGTTGTAATCAAGCATGCCACCAATATGAGCAAAAATAATTCTGCTCAAGCTGAAGCTTGATACGCTACCAGTAGTCTCACTCGCCATCCAAAAAAACAACGGCCATGGCCGTGCTTCTTTCAATATTGATTGGAGATGTATTTATGATTGTTATTAGCAATAGAGGGTGACGAGCTATATTCATATTCACCAGTCCACTGTACTATTTCCCCTCCTAGGTAATTAAAATTTAAATTATTTTTCTAGATTAGCAGTTATTTCCTGATACTTGTCTTTTACTTTTGAACTTCTAAAGTTACCTGTTGATTTTAAACCCACAATCATACCAGATTGTAATCAGATGACACTAACATGCCTATTAAGAGATTAAGGAGATCTAAAAGAAGTATGCACCATACACTTCACCAAAATAATGAATTAACTCACCTCCATTTCAGTGAATGGGGAAGTATGAAAATCTGCGAAATGAACACACCAAAAAGTAAACCAAGATAGGCCACATATGAATGTCGAATTAGTATCAATTATCAAACAATCATTACCATATTACATAAAATAAACAGTACTGAAGATAAACTAATAGTATATCAATCAAACGTAGTAATAGGTTAGTAATGGTTCTCATTAGTAGAATCAGCCTCTAAGATGATCAAACTATCTACTACTGTGCACAACTTTTGACTAGCATACATTCATTGTTATAAAATGAACAAAACTCAAACTAGCAGTAATCAATGACTGAGTTCGCGATAGATTCATGGAAGGAAAAAGAAATAGAGCGTACATGGTATAAATTAAACGCAGAAACTGAATAATCGTGGCTTTATGCTTCCTTCTAATATATTAAAACCAAAAATAAATGCTCACTATTTTCTTATGATTATCTAAAAACAATTCACTTGGAGAAAGGTGATGAGAGCGTGTTGAAAATGGTGCCAAATTAATAAGAATAACTAGAACCCAATTCTTAAATAATTCAAGCAAGAGGCTGCAAGTATGACTAAATAGGCAATTAGCACAGACTTGCAATATAATTAGATCCAGCTGATTCAAACAAACTGCTACCAAGTCGAGCCTCTTCGCACTAATATCAAGTTAGAGAGCATGAAGCTAATTTTAGGATGGCCATCAGTAAAGCTTTGCTCGGCACAATGATCTACTTAACTTCAAACAAGATAGACATCTTTTAACTAATCTTCTAACACATATTGATTGTGGTTGATTCCAGTCCACGAAGGTTACAAAACATATGCCATTTTCTGGGAATGAACAAATTATATGTATTCACAATATGAACACAGTGACAAGAAGTCATGCCCATCAAATGTACAAAGAATAGATTGACAGAACACAGCCACTTCTACAATTTAGATGTTGTATATTAAAGACAGCTTCTAGAGAGTATTCACTGAAATAGGTTTCAATCTAACATTAAAACAGCTAATTTTTTTTGAAGAGATGTTACTTGTCACGAAGACAAAGCTCCAGCACTCGGCTTGTCCCTTTTTAACTCAGAAGAGGAAAGATCGGGCGAGCCATATTATAAATTGCACAAAAAGTAAAGCAAAGATTCATACATTAGTAGAAAAATAGTCCAATATCTCTACCTTCCACGTGAGCTAAAAGACTCGATTACATGTCCGAAAGTCTGATCCACAGCTTTGTTCCATAGGTGGGAAAATTCCAGACGAGATTTCTTCCCAAAAATAGGCTCCCTTATCTGATAAGTTGAAAGAATAAAGTTTAAAATTTGAAGAGGTAAGACCATGGATTCAATATTTTTTTATCTATTTCATGAATTTAATGAATATGGAAATTGCAAATGCATAAATTCTGAGTTACTCAACACATAAACTAATAACTCGTCCTTCTACTGTAATGCGTAAAACCTTGATATGAAAAAAATGGGGGCAAGATTATTTAGGAAACCACATATACAAAACACACAACACAGCCAGTTCCACTAAACATGCCAAAAATCAGCATGATGTCCTTAACAAATCAATGTCAAAAGTTCCATGAAAATGGTCTACAAGTATTGCACTTTAACAAATATATCACTCGTTTGATACACGAGACATGAAATTAAATGAGCTAAAGACACAATGCTCCCATCAGCTGTTCAAAATAGCAGACAGTAGTGTATACAATATGTACATATAGATCGTGTATTAATCAAATCAAAGGAAATCATAGGCATACACCAATGGCTTTGACAAAGCTTTTGGCAATGTCATTAAGGTGGGTGACCCAAATCAACTGGAAGAAGAAAAAAGTTACACGCAAATAGGAAAAGCGGAATTTGAGAAGCAAAATCCAGATATTACTATCAACTTAGTGGTTTGGAGGTTATTGCATTCTTTCAACAATGGTGGTTCCAAACAGAAATTGTGGAATCCACATTCACAAGGTGTTGAATACACATTCACAAGGAGTTGAATCTCCTTCATTATTGACTGCCACATCCTCACCATCAATCTCTCCTTCAGAATCAAATAAAGCTTTTATTCCTACCAAATAACATTTCTTTTGTTCCTACCAAATAATATAGACATAGATCCCTCAAGAACCAACAAATGAAAATTTCCTGTAACTTTGACTTTGGTGTATACTTTTGCTTCTAACTGTTAGTTGTGGGCATGTGCGTGTATGCGAAACACAACAAAGCAAACGTACCAAATATTCCCTAAATTTGCATGAGAATCCAATATATTGCTCACTAAACAGTGTTTAAACCAGATTCTAAGCAATAGGATCTAATTAGAATTTGTGAAGTTGATAGTCTAACTCTAAAAAATTCACTGCCAGTCTGCCACAGTCCATAGAGATGTTTAACTAAGACAGAATGTATATGTATGGTATGGAAAGACTAATAAATTGGACTAAGGATCTTACAGATATGGTGATAGTAAAGACTGGGTGATGAAACGCTGGGGAAAGAAAGTGTGCTCTGATGTTTATAGAATGTTAACAGCAATGGTATAGGAAAAAATGCAGTGCTTTTCCAGATGATGACAACAAAAGATGATGTGGTATCACAGTTACAAAATAGCCATATTAGTTGTGCTGAGTGCTGACAATGGCCAAGTATGTTCTCCACCCTCAACGAATTCTGTTTGGTATACAAAGGTTTAGAAAAAAACTGAAAATCAGGAGGAACTTTGTTCAATCTAGAAACACACACATGTACTCAACATCCCTTACCTATTACCTAATGCAACACACAAGGGAGGATAAAATTTAAATTGAAGGCCGTGTCCCATACCTACCAATCAGAGTTTTTTTAATACAAATTTAAGCAACAAAACACTCCCATTAACAATAAAATTTTCATTGTTGTCAAAGAAAATACTCCTTCTGTTCCACGAAAATCCCATTTCACTTTCATCCTAGCTAATTTGCGAAATCCTAAATTTAAACTGCAATGTAAATAATTTTAGAAATTAGTTTTGAATTTTAAGATTTCCCAAATTAAAAGGAACTTTTATAACATAAGAACTAAAGCAGCTAAATATTCTCTCAGATTTGGACAAAATGGGGTCATAAAGCCACACATTTGGTGTTTCAGACAAATTATTGATATATATATATATATATATATATATATATATAATATAAAACAGAGCAGAGAGAGAAAATACATAAGTGTCCCATCCAAGTTCACGTCAGCAGCTCTCTCTCACTTATTCAAATTTCAAACCCTCTATCTCTCTCTCTGTTCTACCACACACAGAGCTATCTCATTCCCCCCAAACAGCGTGATCCCTCAAAACTCCCCTAAATCTCTTATACCCAATACCCAGCCCTAATTTCAGCCCCAAATCTCTCATACCCAACCCTAAATCTCATACCTAGCCCCTCCTAATGTACGAGCCAGAGCAAAGAGAAAGTATCTAGAATCAAATTGGGTTCACGGACAAACAAAACACGCAGAGAGAAACGCGAAGCAGAAGAAGTTGAAGAGAGAACGAAGCAAACACCTTTGTGAGAAGTAGCAACGGTCGCAGTCATCTCTCTCTCTCTCCTATTCTCCCGCCGACGTAACAACGATTCGCCGGTGCGATAACGGCAGCGTCACTTGAGAGGAAGCCGTGGAGTTTATCCAATAGCTCTCTTGAACATCTCTCATCTCTTTGCGGGAATAATTATCAAAAGGTAATGAGAGATGTTTAATTTGTTTATTGTTTGTATACATGGTTCATGTGTTGTAAGTAGTTTAATTGTCTCTAATTGCTTTGATTTATTTCCCTTTATTTATTTTTTTATGATGATTAAATAGTTTATTGAGGTATGATTTTAGTGACTTGAGAAAATTTTGTATTTTTGCCCTAGATGTTTATAACTCCAGCTAAGGAGGAGAATTTGATTTTCTTAAGAAAGTGTTATCATTGTGATTGCTAAATCAACTTTGTAACCTTATGATTCTGTTATTAACAAATGTGATTTTAGAAATAACTTTTCCATGTTGTCTTTTTCATTTTGGCCGAAGGAAAAATTTACTGGAAAATAGTTTTCCTCATTTAGGGATGACACCTTTTTCTTTGTTTTGATTGCTATTTGTATTTATTGGCAAGCCTTAAGAATTTACAAACTTTGCATTTTGGATAAATATTGCTCAGTTCCCAAGCTGCCGGTCATGGAGCATTTCAAGATTTCTGAAGATCTAATGATTTGTCAGTCCATGGGTTCTTAGCCTAATTTGGTATTCAAATTGACACCTTCCCAAGTAATAAATTCATCGACTTATGCAAATTTTAGTGGAATGGATTATGCATAATGTGTGTTTGATGAAATGGTTGAGAGAAATACCATTACATGGAATTCACTAATTAATTGATGTTTGATTCTGTTTCTTCACTAAATACCATTACATGTTTGATGTTTGAGTAGTATATTACAAGAAGAGTTCAATGAGCATACTTGGTCGGTAATAGGTTCGATTCGTTAGTTAATCTGCTAAAATCCACCCATTAACTTTTGCAGACCAAATTAATCTTTCAACAAAACACTCAACCTCTAATATCTAACAAACTTATGGATGATTGAGAGAGAGAAACAGTGATAATCAATACCCTCCATTACTGTTCTGGCTCAATTCTTAAATTAATGTTAAATGCCTCATTGAATGCCCCAGACGATGGTCAATAACCAAAGCTGTGTAATCTAATTTCTCTATTCACCATGAATGTAAACAAGTTTGTATAACTAGAAGGGACTAAAACTAGAAGTTAGTGGCATTCTTGAAGGAATTCCTTCACCGCTCAATATTATTTGCTTCTGCTACATAAGCCCCCCTTGAAAAATGAAGCCTTGAATACATGGTGTTAATGACTGCCCTGGCCTTATTTGCAATTTATTTTATTGACTTGATTTTGGTGATGACTTATATTGACTTTGGAGCACTAAAAAATAGAAAAAAATGACTTGATTTTGGTGATGCTTGGGAACGGAAGATTTTGGATGGTTATATTTTTTTAAAAATACTTTATAATTTAAGGAGCGTAAGACACGACGTAACGAAAAATTGTTATAAATACCTAACCTTAAAAAGAATTTCGGGTTGAGGTCTTATAAAGGGTAATTTGAAAATTTAAATAGCCTTTTATATCACCAATCTTCAAAGTACCTTCAATAAAATAGCCTTTTGTAGGGGAGGTGCAGAAAATGAGTATTAAAAGCTTTATTAAATGACTACCTTCAATACCCATATGTGGTTGGAAACCATGTTTTATTCCCCCCCCCCCCTGTTTTTGATGAATGTTTTACATAATAGTTACATTTTTAAATGTTTTACATAAAAGTTTGTGGTAAAAGATTCAAATTGAATTTTAAACTGAGTGGTACTGTTAGATATTTTTAATTTGTTATTGTGAAAAGATTTAGAAGCAAACACCTTTGTGAGAAGCAAACACTTTTTTATTGAATGGGTTTGCTAAACTATTGATTAAAATGGTGGTTTTGTTTATTTCGGTGGATCGAGATTTCAATTTGGATGGGTTTGGTTTTTTGTTCAACTTTTATGGGGTTTAATGCGTGATTATGGATTTAATTTTTCTTCTCGGTTGTTCTTTTTTTGAAGAAATCGCAAATATGTTACTTGAATGGGGTTTAATGCGTGATTATGGATTTAATTTTTCTTCTAGGTTGTTCTTCAAGGGAATTTTTTGGATGCTTTTTTTAAATCTTTCATTAGGAGTTAGGACAAATTGGTACTCATATTATGCAAGTTGTAAATAGTTTCTTTTTTCTTTTTTAAAACTTTTAATCTTGATGTTTTTTAATTTCACTAGATTGGTTCGGCTATGATAATATCACTAGTTTTTCTTGAATCAAACCCTTTACTGCTCTGCTTCTGTAAGCCCTGCTCTTTTTCTTTGTTATTTTTTTATTTATTTAAGTTCAAAATTGATTGCTATTTGTGTTTATTGGCAACATTATTTGGTAAAGAAAAATGAAGGTTTAGAAGTTAGTGGCTTTCTTGAAGGAATACATGGTGTTTGGAAGTTAGTGGCATTCTTGAAGGTATTTACTGCTCTGCTTCTGTAAGCCCTGCTCATTGTTTTGATTGAATGATTATTATGTGTATACATGGTGTTAATGACTGCTTTAAGTATCAAGATTATTATTTCTTTTGTGAAAGCGATGGTTAAAGCCGTATATATAAAAAAAGTATACTAGGTTAACCTTGAATGATGGTCATGATACTTATATTTTCCTTACCTCTTAATTGAATCGATATCTACATTATTACTATCATTAAGATCACCACGTAATGTGTCTCACCTCTTGACTTGATTTTGGTGATGCTTGGGAACGGAAGATTTTGGATGGTTATATTTTTGAAAAAATACTTTATAGTTTAAGGAGAGTAAGACACGACGTAACGAAAAATTGTTATAAATACCTAATCTTAAAAAGAACTCCGGGTTGAGGTCTTATAAAGGGTAATTTAAAATTTGAAATAGCCTTTTATATCACCAGTCTTCAAAGTACCTTCAATAAAATAGCCTTTTGTAGGAGAGGTGCAGAAAATGAGTATTAAAAGCTTTATTAAAATGAGTACCTTCAATACCCATATGTGGTTGGAAACCATGTTTTATTCCCCCTATTTTTGATGAATGTTTTACATAAAGTTACATTTTTAAATGTTTTACATAAAAGTTTGTGGTAAAAGATTCAAATTGGATTTTAAACTGAGTGGTACTGTTAGATTTTTTTAATTTGTTATTGTGAAAAGATTTAGAAGCAAACACCTTTGTGAGAAGGCAAAAGAAATTTATCTTATTCTTTGCTTTTTATCGTTTTCTTTTTATTGAATGGGTTTGCTGAACTATTGATTAAAATGGTGGTTTTTTAAAAGTTGAGTGACTCCGGGTTTTGTATATTGAATTCATTTCGGTGGATCGAGGTTCCAATTTGGATGGGTTTGGTTTTTTGTCAACTTTAATGGGGGTTTAATGTGTGATTATAGATTTAATTTTTCTTCTCGGTTATTCTTTTTGAAGAAATTGAAAATATGTTACTTGAATGGGGTTTAATGCATGATTATGGATTTAATTTTTTTCTCGGTTGTTCTTCATGGGAACTTTTTGGATATTTTTTTTAAATCTTTCATTATGTTAGGACAAATTGGTACTCATATTATGTAAGTTGTAAATAGTTTCTTTTTTCTTTTTTAAATTTTTTAATCTTGATGTTTTTTAATTTCAGTAGATTAGTTTAAATTTACGAATCAACTGAGTTGTGGTTTAAATTAAAAATGTTTTTATTAAGTGAATCAACCATTAGTATCAGTTATACCTTGAAATCTTTAACTTAACTTAACTTCAGTTAAAAATTCTTATCTATTTCATCACAAGTCTTCTTATAAAGTCAACGACAACTTCAGTTTACTTTGGGTATTTTAATTTATTTTTTTTACAATGGGTGTTTAATATCTGTCTCTCTCTTTCACATCAGTAGTTTATCTTATTCTTTGCTTTTTATCGTTTTCTTTTTATTGAATGGGTTTGCTAACTATTAATTAAAATGGTGGTTTGTTAAAGGTTAAGTGACTCCGGGTTTTGTATATTGAATTTATTTTGGTGGATCGAGGTTCCAATTTGGATGGGTTTGATTTTTTGTTCAATTTTTATGGGGTTTAATGCGTGATTATAGATTTAATTTTTCTTCTCAGTTGTTCTTTTTGAAGAAATCACAAATATGTTACTTGAATGGGGTTTAATGCGTGATCATGGATTTAATTTTTCTTCTCGGTTGTTCTTCATGGGAACTTTTTGGATGTTTTTTTTAAATCTTTCATTAAGAGTTGGGACAAATTGGTACTCATATTATGTAAGTTGTAAATAGTTTCTTTCTTCTTTTTTAAAATTTTTAATCTTGATGTTTTTTAATTTCATGAGATTGGTTTAAATTCTGAATCAACTGAGTTGTGGTTTAAATTAAAATTGTTTTTATCATGAATTTTTATCAAGTGAATCAACCATTAGTATCGCTTATACCTTGAAATCTTTAACTTAAATTTTGAATAGCTTTCATTAAAAATTCTTATCTATTTCATCATAAGTCTTCTTATAAAGTCGACGACAGCTTCAGTTTAACTTTGGGTGTTTTAAATTTATTTTTTTTACAATGGGTGTTTAACTCTGTCTCTCTCTTTCACAGCAGTAGCACACACACACACACCCCATTATACTGCCACCAATACAGATTTATGATTTAAATCATTAACCAAATGAACCGTTTGTTGAAATGGTACTAAGAAAACTTTATTTGATTGTAAGTCCATATCTTTTTCTAAATAAATTGATTATTTGTTACAATCTCTCTAAATTCTTACTTATAGCAATCTAAATCATTCCCCCTACATACAAATATGTGTTCTCATTTGTTTTTTAGATAATTCAGGATAAAGTAAGGGGTCTTGTGTTTCGGATTTACAATTATTTTATTTTGACTCACATATTTCGATAATTTTTAAATTTTAAATATTTTCAAGTATATATTGAGGGATACATGGTGTCAGTTGTAAAGAATATACTTGGTGTAAGCTATAAAGTAAAAGGTCTTATGCTCAACATGTTGTTTCTCTATTTTCTGCATGTATGTATTCTTTGTGTTCCGTCTTTTGTAAAGTTAGCTAATTATACATGGTTATGATGATTTTGGGTATGGAATGATGGGTTTTTTGGTGGTTTGGATATGTATGGATGATTGTAAATTTTGTAAACAGGTTTAGGTTTTTCTGGATATCTATTTTTAAAGGAAACTCTGCTGAAATTTCTTGAAATTAGTAGCGACTAGCTTGATGTTTTGGTGGTTGGATGTGTTGATGATTGAGTATGTATTAATTTCTTCATGTATGTATTTTTTGTGTTCCGTATTTTGTAAAGTTAACTAATTATACATTGTTATGATGATTTTGGGTATGGAATGATGGTTTTTTTGTGGTTTGGATATGTATGGATGATTGTAAATTTTATAGACAGGTTTATATTTGTCTGGATATCTATTTTTAAAGGAAATTCTGTCGAATTTTTTTAAAATTAGTAGCGACTAGCTTGATGTTTTGGTGGTTAGATATGTATTGATGACTGTGTGTATTTTGTGTGTTCCATATTTTGTAAAGTTAACTAATTATACATGGTTATGATGATTTTGGGTATGGAATGATGTTTTTTTTTTGTGGTTTGGATATGTATTGATGATTGTAAGTTTTGTAGACAGATTTAGAATTTTCTGGATATCTAATTTTAAAGAAAATTTTGCCGAATTTTTTTGAAATTAGTACCGACTAGCTCGATGTTTTGGTGGTTGGATATGTACTGATGATTGAGTATGTATTAATTGTTGCGGTGGTATGTGTCTTTAGATAATGTAATATTTTTCTATTTTAATTTAATTTTTTTTTCTGTAGTGCCTTCAGCACCTGATTATAACTAGTATATATATATATACTAGTTGTGTCCCGTGTCTCGGCACTACATGGACGGTGGGATTTATCCCAAACTTTGAACCGCCCAAATGATTTATTAGGGTGAGTGAAAAATTCAAAATCAGTTGTATTTTGTTATATATATATATATGGTAAAAATGGAGGTACACAGCCGTGTAATTTTCAAAGTTACACGGTCTACGATCGTAGAGTGATTTCACTCTACGATCGTAGAGTAGTCATTCTACGATTTGTAAATTAACTCTACAATCGTAGAATAAAGTCACTCTACCATCTGGGGACTAGTCTACGATCGTAGAGTGAAATCACTCTACGAGTAGACTGTGTACCTTCCATATTCCCTATATATATATATATATATATATATATATATATATATATATATATATATATATTAAAAAGATTGAGTTTTGATTAAACGAGTTCAATACATAAATCAAAAAAATAAATGTGTAACTAATAACGATTTTAGCATTTCCAAAGGATAAAAATGGAATTAGAAAATAACGATAATACCTGAGATTGAGGGACGACTTGAGCTTCATTGTTTAAGAATGTATTGTAGATACTTCTTCGTTGCTCAATTACAAAAACTCCAGTGAAAATGCTTCCCAGTGCAGCACCAAGCAAACGCTCCTGCGTAACCCTAAACACATCAAATTCCCCGGAAAAGAAAGAGAAATTAAAAATGAGATCATACAATTGGCTCTGACCTGAGTAAGGACGCTGATCATGGTTCCTTTTTCACCTCTTTCGATTGATTCTTTGAAATGCAAATATTAAAGGTTTTTTCAGGTTGGTACTGAATTTAAAGAAATACGAAAAAAATAAGGTTTACATTTAGATTATTACTATTATATTTATAGGAGTATTAATTTGTTGTGTTTGTAAATTGTAATAAGAAGGTATTTGCTGGTTAAGGTGAAGTTTATTTTTGGGTAAGTTGGTTAATTGATAATAGAGTGTTGATATGCAAACGATATTCTATGTGTGTTAGTATTTTATTAAACAATTGATCGATTTACCAAAAAATAAATTTCATATTAACCAAATCCATTTTTAGTACTTTTCTTATTTAGTTTTGGGTCTAAATATGTTTATATTTTGGATGAAAATTTATAGTAAGATAAGTGTTCAAATTTTTTGTCTATTTTTTTTATTGAGTAATGTTATAAACATAAATTATTTTATAAATATTTTACAAACTTCTGATATGACATACTCCACCTCAGCACATTGATTAACAAATTGTTTCAATATAATATTCGGCCCTATACAATATGATAAGGTGGAGTATGTCACATCAGCAGTTTATGTCTTTAACATTATTATTTTTATTTAGTATAAAATTCAATAATTGATAATAAGAATATTAGACAAAAAGATTAAGTTTTCCGGATATTTTTATAGAGTTCCACTTTGCACGTGGTGCTAAGCCGCATTATAATAATAAATTAGTTTTACGAAAAGAAAATAATTAAGGAAAGTTAAAAATTACTTATATCTTTTATTCATTATATATATATATATATATATATATATATATATAACATTTTCGTGCAAGCGTGTTGATAAATAATATGTGTATATATTTAAAGGGGTGTATTCATTAAGATTTTTAAAGATTTTTTTAAGTGACATACTTTTGTAGAATTTATGGAATTTTAATGATTTTCAAAAGACTTTAAAGATTTTTTTAAAATGACTTTTATATAGGCTACATAAATAAGAATGAGACTTTTATATACTTTTATCAAGAATCTGTGATAGACTTTTTTTATACTTCTAATATATCTTACAACTTATATTAATTGTTAATTAAATTACCCATAGATAACATCTCCTCTTTTTCACGAACTAGAGTAAATCTCATTATATTATTGTGGCATGAGATTTTATATATGTTGAAAGCGTTCATATTATTCTACTCATTTCATAATACACTTGGATACTCGGATACCAAAAAACTTTAAAAACTACTGACGCAATACAAAAATTAAGCTCACTTTTCATTGAGCTATATATACTTTATACATATGCGTACGCTATTTTGGAATTATTGTTTTTTATTCCAGTCTACAAAAGTTGTCATCAATACTTATTAACTTATTAACGTAACTAGCAATTAAAAAATTAATATAAACATTTGCAATATATATCGATTTCTATTCAAATATTTGAATATTACCTCGTCTTAGTATCAAAATTTGCAAATAAAAATAATATATACTTGTTTCATGTATATTTTAAAATAGCAAGTTATTTTTAAATAAAAAAAAAAAATTATTTATATTCTTTTAATAAATTTTTAGTTTTGTAATGTAACATATAATAAAATTATGATAAAAAGCTTGAAGAACTTATATATTTTATACAACTATATACAGTAAAACCTCTATTTAGGAATAGACTTGGGACCAAACTATTTGTATTCTAATTAAGAGGTATTAGTACAAAATATTTTCCGAACACCAAAAAATATTCACTTTAACAAAAATATAGATTTTATAATAAAAATTAAAGAAAACATAAATTATTTAGATTTTCAAACTAAGGAAATGTAGTCTTTTATAGGAAATGTAGTCTTTTATACTGAAAATATGGTCTTTTTATAGGAAATGTAGTATTTTATAAGAAAATGTAGTCTTTTATGGAAAATATAGTCTTTTATTAGAAAATGTAATTTTTTATAAGAAATGTATTCTTTTATAGAAAATGTAGTCTTTTAAAATTAATATTGTCTCTCTCTCATATATATATATGAAATTATTATTATATAGAAGTATAATTTTTAATACGGAATGAAAAAGTATATAACATATTACAATTTAGAGGTTATTCTTATTTATAAGCGGCCCAAATTGAGACCAAATTTTTTATAATATTATAGAGGTTATTCTTATATAGAGTATTCTTAAATAGGGATTTTCTTCAGATCACTATAAAGTACATACTCCTATATAAATTACTTTCCATCTCTCTCACTTTTTTTCTTCATTTAACTCGATTCTAAGTTAATTTACTGAAATTATAAAATTTTAAAATATTGTGTATTTATTTTTATTTTTGAAATAATAACGTGTGTTTATTGTTAAATAACAAATAAATTCAAATTTAAAATTTTTGAATTTTAAATTTGTACGTTGACTACAAAAATAAAATAAATGTTGTACTAAAGTAATTAGAAATATTGGATTCATGTGAAGTAATTAGAAATATTGGATTCATGTGAATTGTATTTTAAATCTATTTAGTTTATTAAGATGAGATATGAAGTCTTTAGAAATCTTTAGAGATGAGGTCAAACTTTGGATATGGGTTGATAGTTATAATTCTTTTTCTAAAGTCTGTCAAACTCTACCATTTAATAGAAATCTGAAAAGTCTATGACTTTTTGAATACCAAAATACTTTTATAGACTTTGTAAAAATCTTAATTCAATATCACCTAACTTTTAAAGACATTAAAAAAGTTATAATTGAATACAACTAAACTTTTTTAAACTCTTTAAATGTCTTGATTGAATACAACCAAACTTTTAAAATCTTTAAAAGTCTTTAAAAATCTTAATTGAATACACCCCCCTAAATATGCATAAATAATATAGAGAAAAATATGTATTTATATATATTAAAAAATATAAATAATTAATTTTTTTATTCACTCTATTCTGTATTTCTGTTAAAGTTGTGAAGTTATATTAATCGAAAGTCGGTAGAATTAATTTTAGATTTTACTATCTAATAAGAAAGAGAGAAAAGATAAATCTATCTATACAAAATAGAACGGTTTTTGAAATTTTAGAAAAGATCGGAATAGTTAAAAGTTTAGCATAAATCGAGATGCTCAGTATCCTCTTCCATATACATATAACCCACTCTTCTCCCTCCTCTTCCCATACTCGAACCAAATACTCTCCTCTTCTCTCCCATCTTCATCGTCGTCCTATTCTTCATCATCCGAAGCGACGCCAGAGCGGATGATGTCAAGGTTCTTCCGATTAAGAATACATCTTTTGTCGACTTCGTAGTCGCCGCACCTACCGATCTTTGGCATGTCTCGTAACATTGCTCAAGCCCTAATATGGAAGGCGACCTCTTCTCTCTTTCTTCCTTATACATATTTGTTCAACTAAACTTTTCCTCCATTTCTTTCTTTGTAAGTAGCGGCTCTTTGCCTCTTTAATTTTCTCTCTCTTCTCTTTCACACACCCAAAAACACATCCATGTAATTTTCAATTTCAATCACATACCATTTTATAAATGAGTTAATAAAGCACCTGTAAGGGTTAGCAAAATGAGATCTGAGTTCATACAAATATATATCTGAGTGTTAAGAGAGAGATAATGAGATACAAAAATGTATGCTTCTTTGGGTCTTCTCTTTTAACCATCAATTGGGTCTTTAACACCCTTTTGTGATGCCCCCAAAATAGGTATACATCACCCATTCTGAGTTGTCAATACATGGTACAGAAACAACTACAACTTTATTATTACAACAAGAAAGCGCATGAGTTTAAATACAAATATTATCTTCTGCATAATATCTATACTCAAATAAATCCTCATCACATTTATTGATACATTATTTTACAAAATGGTGAGGACTACTAAACAACTCTCTCTAGAACCTTCATTCCATAACCTCGACTGCATTTGCTATATTCTCGCCTCCCGAGAAAAATGGAACAAAAGGAAAAGGGTGAGCTCAACTAGCTCAAGAAAAAGAATATTATGACTAAGATAATATACAACAAATTACCGTTAGTCTTTCACGGGGAAAAATCTAATAGAATACAATAGACAACAAATTTTAAATCAATATTCGCAATGAAATAATAATTCATTAGAAGAGTTAAGTAGAGAATGCAAACTACTATCTTCCATGTATGAATTTAAAAGTTCATCGCCTATCTTTTATCCCCAGAACATCAATCAATATATATCCGAATCACATATTCATCTTTGCACTACTGCCAAAGATATTCATCATTAATCATGTTCATCTAAACACTGCTCATCTTCTGCACTACAGCCAAAGATATTCTTTAGAAATCATTCATCTTTGCACTACGTGCCAAAGATATTCCATAATATCATCATTTAAGACCTAAGATGATGAAAAATATTTTTAAAGAAACGAATCCAAAGAAACAAAATGACAAGGATTAAGGATTAAGGATTAAGGATTCGTACTTTTGTTTTATTCACGTCCAAAAATACCTCAAAAATAATCGCAGTGGTGTAAAAATTCAAGAATGATCAAAACATGGATACAATCAAAGCTAGTATCCGAATAGATATTTTAGACTTAAAAGAAAAATTTTATTTTTCATGAATAGTCAAAGTGATTCGTGAATAATTAATAAGATACGTGAATAATTATCGATATCGTGAATAGTAACTCTTACACCAAAAGTTCCAAATTTAATAAAACTTCAAATCAATATTTCAACATAATGATATTGAAGAAATAATATCATTACGAAAAAAATAATATCCCTTTACCTCGAAAGATCAAGATTTAAATTAAACACCTGATATAAAGCTATGACTTGAACTTGCAATCCTAATAGCAATACTCAAATTATACTCAAAATACTCACAAGAATACGCTCGATAATATAGAGAGAAAACTTCGCCTTTACAATGTGATTTTCAATTCTAACCTAAGCACCATTTATATGAAATTAACTTAGAACAAAAGCGAAAAATTTAATGTAATATTAATATATTATATATAAATTCCTACGCACACAATCTATGATCTGAATTCAGCCATGCTTGACAAAAAATAAGTCTACCAAACAAATCAAAACGTTTTTATTATTTAAAATAATTAAAACTTCCAAAAATCAATTATTCAGAATCTCGAAACATCAATAATTCATAATAAATAGCCCTTTTATCAGAAAATTCGAATCTCGCGAGTTTTTATAGGAAATTCAATTATCTACAACTTTACAGAAGAAAGTTTTTCCAAATTCCAAATGAAATTGACCGAATCCATAAACCAAGCGATTTTACAAAAGCTTATAATCAAATTTCACCAATAAATGGGGTCCACCGACATGTTTAACATGTTTTAAACATTTATTGCAACAAAATTACTCTTCCTCCTCAGTATACTCATATATCCCACATTCGTTGTAAAATATCACCATTATTATATTATTAAAATATAATAATACATTATCTTATCGTAAAAAGATAAAATTTCAATTTTCAACAATTGTCACATTAAAATTTTTCTCCATCTATATCCACATAAAATCAATATTTTCCTCATCATATGAATTAATAATTAATTATTCACAAATAATATTACAGAATCACAATATTGACAAAACCAGCAGCGCCTCCTGAAAGCAGGGGCTTTCCAATAAGAATTTCTCCTTCTACACAGCAATTAGGTAAACAAACCTCTCCTTATGTAACTTTCTAGACATTGCCAATAATGTTATCTAATAATATTATTCGATAATATGAATTATTGCTTCGATAATGAAAAATATCAGTGTAACGACAATTATCAAAACAACAAAGAATATAAAATATCAACGCAAAGAATTATCAATCAATAAAATATCTAATAAAGAATTATCGTAACCATTATTGAGTAGTGCCTTATTACGTAAGAATCAATAATTGGTGCAATACCGTGTAATAATGTGTTTTAACCACCGGTATTTTAAACAAAGATTAATGGTAACAACTACGCCGTTATTTTTAACCAACTTATATTTGTCGCTTTCTTCATCCAATCGCTTTCCGTTACATATGGGGCCCATTTATCGCTACTGTCGTAATTTAATATTCCCCGACAAGATTTAATATTCCACGACCAAACGAATATTCCCGACAACAATGAATATTTTATAACCACTTTGCTTATTTTGAAATATTTGCGTATTTTACCCCTAACTATCCACATTAATCACATCAACCCTTACTATTTCAAAATAATAAATAGAGAAAATTAAAATTCATTAATAATAAGTTGGGGTCTTACAACCTCCCTCCTTATGAAATTTAGTCCTCGAAATTGACGTACGTACACGGTGTGTTTCAAAAGTGAGGATACCTCGCT
Organism: Panax quinquefolius; assembly: GCA_020205615.1. Lineage (NCBI taxonomy): Eukaryota > Viridiplantae > Streptophyta > Magnoliopsida > Apiales > Araliaceae > Panax > Panax quinquefolius. Next base: position 17,688,643 of record CM035155.1, on the reverse strand, counting down.
TTCATTTCCGCTTCCAATTCCTGCGTGGTCATTTCCTCTATAAAGATGATTCCTCCACAAAACTTTAACTTGTGGTATGACCTTTTCTTGCCGTAGGACATGCTCCTTCCTATCCAAGATCTTGATGTACCTCCTCATAACGCTAAGTCTTCTTGCCTATCTCGTTTCGGTTTCTAACTCTATAACGTGGTTCGGGTCTTTCACATATTTACGAAGCATAGATATGTGAAACACATTATGAACACGAGACATACTCGAGGTAACGCGAGTCTATAGGCTACATTTCCTACTTTCTGGCCAAGAATTTGAAATGGACCAATAAATCGTGGATTGAGCTTTCTCTCTTCCCAAATCTTGTAACTCCTTCCATGGAGCAACTCGCAACAATACACGATCCCCTACACTAAATTCCACGCCCTTTCGATGAAGATCCGTATAACTCTTTTGTCGATCTTGTGCCGCTTGTATACGCTGTCAATCATTTGAATCTTTTCGTGAGTCATACGTATCAACTCTTTCGTCCCAAATAATGTTGCTTCACCCACCTCATCCCAACATATCGAGAACGACATTTTCGTCCATATAATGCTTCAATGGAGCAACACCTTTATCTTTTGCTCGATAATCGTTGTTGTCAGTAGGAGAATTCCACCAATGGTAAATACTTATCCTAACCGCCCTTGAAGTCTAGGACACGTAGTCTTAATAAATCTTCAAGAGTTTGAATAGTCCTCTCGATTGTCCGTCTGCTTGGGGATGGTATGTCGAACTAAATCGCAAATCTGCACTCATAGCTTTTTGCAAGCTAACCCAAAATCTTGAAGTGAATCTTGGGTCACGATCCAAAACTATGGATACAGTGCATGCCATACAACCTCACAATTTCATTCACGTATATACTAGCAAGACGCTCAAGGAATAAGTCTCCGACGGCAAGAAATGAGCGTACTTGGTTAATCTATCAACAATAACCCAAATAGCATTGATGCCTTTGAGAAACCGTAGGAAAACAGTGAACGAAAATCCATGGTAATGTGTTCCCACTTCCATTTCGTAATCTCAAGTGGTTGCAACGGACCCTTAGGGTACTAGATGCTCCGCCTTTACACGTTGGCAAGTTAAACACATCGAGATAAACTTTGCAATCTCTCTTCATATTGTTCCACCAAAATGTATGTTGAAGATCACGATACATTTTAGTACTTCCGTGATGGATTGCAAATGGTGTATTGTGTGCCTCCATCATAATCTTGTACTTCAAATCGTAGTCGTTAGAACACAAAGTCTAGAGTGGACTCAAGTATTCCTTCTTCATCAATTCTCGCCCCTAATAGCTCCTTCTTGTACTTTCTTCTTCATACGCATCGATTCGGCCTGCGGTGGCTTGAGCAACCTTAACTTTTTCTATTAAAGTTGGCTCTATGCGATACTTGACATCATCGCACTCGCTCCGCGATATGATCTTCTACTCAACGCCATGCCTACCACTGCGCTCGCTTTTCCAGATGGTATCAATAGTGTGGTCGTAGTCTTTCAATAGCTCGAGCCAACGTCATTGCCAGATGTTGAGTTCTTTTTTGAGTGAAGAAATATTTAAGGCTTTTTATGGTCCGAATATATCTCCACTTTCTCCCCATATAGATAGTGCCTCCATATCTTTAGCGCGAAACGATCGCCGCTAAACTCTAGATCATGAGTAGGATAATTACTCTCATACTTTTAAGTTGTCGTGAGTCATAGGCTATGACTTTCTCACGCTGCATGAGAACACATCCTAACCCTTTGCCTCAAGCATCGTCAGAGATAACAAATCCATCCGAACCAGATGGTATTGTTAGAACAAAATGCAAAATAAGTCTCCTCTTAAGCTCTTGGAAACTCTTCTCGCATTCTTCCCTCCAAACGAATTTTGTATCCTTCCGAGTTAATTGGGTAAATGGAGTAGCGATTCGAGAAAACCCTTCCACGAATCTCCGATAATAACCAATTTAAGCCTCAAAAACTACGTGATTTCACCACCGACTTCCTATTGCTCTTCAACTTTGTATTGCTTCAATCTTCATCTGATCAACAGATACTCCATGTTTTGACACTGACGTGCCAAGAAATGCTACTTCTCGCCGTAACTCGATTTCTTCAATTTGGCATATAGTTGATTTTCACGAAGCCTTTTGAGTACCAAATTTCAAATGGTGCTCATGATCTTCACGGGTTTTGGAATATATGAGGATGTCATCAATAAAGACAACAACGAATTGATCCAAATATTCTTGAATACTTTGGTTCATCATATCCATGAAAAGCCGCAGGAGAGCATTAGTTAGTCCAAAAGACATGACTAAGAATTCATAATGCCCATACTGAAGTTCTCAAGGCGCGCTTTGAATATCCTCGCCTAATCTTCAAATGATGATATCCAGAATCGAAGATCGATTTTTGAAAAGAATTGTGCCCTTGCAGAATCGGTCAAACAAGTCATCAATACGAGGTAGAGGATACCTATTCTTGATGGTGACATGGTTCAATTCCGATAGTCAATACAAAAGTCGCATACTCCCGCCTTTCTTCTTATTGAATAAAACAGAGCACCCTAATGAGATGTACTAGATTTAACGAAAAAACCGATGTCCAACAATTCCTCGTAGTTGGACCTTTAACTCCCGAGTTCAATAGAGCCATTCGATATGGGGTTTTAGAAATGGGCTTTGTACCGTGTTCAAGATCAATAAAGAATTCAACTTCACGCTCGGGGTAGACCGGAAGTTCTTCGTGAAATACGTCCGGAAAGTCAATAACAACAGAATATTATTCAAATTCGACGTGTTCTATTCAAATCCATAACATGGGCTAAGAAAGCTTGACATCCGCTTTTTTCAATAAACGAATAGCTTTATGATTAGATATGATAGTGATTGATTTTAATGGTTTAGTTGCTTTGTATTCGATTCATGACAGTTGGTTAGGAATATGAAAACTAACAACCTTACGAAAACAATCAATTTTGGCATGATGAGTAGTTAACCAATCAATCCCTAAAATCACATCAAAAGCAAGTATCTTTAAAGAGATAAGGTCAACAGCCAACTTGAATCAAACAAGATTTATAAATGTGGATGTGATGAAAGTTTCTCTAACGGAGTTTCCACGATAGGTCAAAGTCTAATTTCTCCTGAGTCAAGTTTAAACGTTGAGCACATGCAGGAGAGATAAATGAATGGGTAGCACCGTATCAAGTAAGGTATAAACTTCGCAAGAATTTATAAATAGCTTACCCGTGATCACCTCGCTTGGGTTTCTCGATTTTGACTAGTCACAACAAACGCTTCTTCCCGAATCGTTGATTTTGACTTTTCGACGTTTTTTGAGTCACCGTCCCCCCATCAACTAGGTTTATTCTGCATAAATCTCGAAAGATATGTCCTTCCTTTCCACAATTATAGCATACCTTGAACTGCTAGGGCGCTTTGACCGATATGTCCCTCTTTTCGCATTTGTAGCATATGACCGGTGGTCGCTTCTCCTCCCTTAGAACCGCTTGTCACGTAAGCCGCCGTCTTCATGTAATCGTTGTTAAATCTCCTCTTTTAAAATCTCCTCCCCGACTTCGCTTCTTCTATTTTCATGGCCATGATTACCACCAGAGTGGTTACCATTTTTATCCGTCTGCTTTTCTCCGCCGGTTATCATTATTCTGCTGATCGTTATCTCCGGTGCGATCCTCGTTATGGTCCTCGGTTGAATATACTCGTTATCTCGCTTCTAACAATTGAGCCTCTGTTAACAACATCCTAATAGAGAGAAAATTTATGAAAATGAGATATTGTCAGATGCCGGGTTTCAAACCTCTCACGAAACATCCGCTACTACATCGCTCCCATTCTCCACCAAATGAGGTGCAAAACTCGGATAACTCGCAAACTTTGCCTCGTCTTCGAGACACCGCCATGTTGTTTTGTTCCAACTGATGAACTCCACTTCCTTCATACGACTCAACACTTTCGTAAAAGTATTTGTCATTAAATAGCTTCAAACGCCTCCCAAGATACGCCGAAAGTGGATGGGTACGCTTCACGCATTCCCACCAAAGAGTCCGCCGCCACGGAACATAAAGGTGGCGAATGGAACCTTCTGTTCCTCCGCATCCCAAGACATCGAATATCTTGGTAATTTGCTTGACCGTATTTCCGCCATGATCGGATCTCGCTTTCCCTTAAATTCTCGTGGTCCCAACTTTTGAACTACTTGATCGTGACAACCCGTGAATTGCTATCATTTCTCCTCGATTTTGAACACGAGTCTCCTCGCCTGCGATTTTGCATGAACCGCAAAAACTTCTAAACATCCCCTCGCTCATCATCTCGCCAATGGTGTTGTTCACAGGAGGAACATTGCCACCTGCCAGTTGCGCTTCTCCTCGTTGGTGAGTACAGAGCGTCTCCACTGGTCTCATTTCCATTGTTAATATTCTCACGACATTCTCAAATACCGCCACATAAAACAAGGGTTAATTAAGGAAATCAATATATCACATAATATCCCTATATACTCCACTAACTAACAAATAAGCTTAGTAGGACACACTAGCGGAAGGATTTACTCGCCTCTCCTCCCAGTTTCTATTCCCCGATCTCCTTTGCAGATCATATCCCCAAGCTCGATACCATAACCATGATTTTCCAAATAGGTATACATCACCCATTCTCGAGTTGTCAATACATGGTATGTAAACAACTACAACTTTATTATTACAACAAGAAATCTGTGAGTTTAAATACAAATATTATCTTCTAGACAATATCTATACTCAAATAAATCCTCATCACATTTATCGATACATTATTTTACAAAATGGTGAGGACTACTAAACAACTCTCTCTAGAACCTTCATTCCATACTCCCCGACTGTGATTCGCTATATTCTCGCCCAGAGAAAATGGAACAAAAGGAAAAGGGTGAGCTCAACTAGCTCAAGAAAGAATATTATGACTAAGATAATATACAACAAATTACCGTTAGTCTTCAACAGGAAAAAATCTAATGTAATACAAAGAGACAACAAATTTTAAATCAATATTCGCAGCTGAAATAATAATTCATTAGAAGAGTTAAGTAGAGAATGCAAACTACTATCTTCCATGTATGAATTTAAAAGTTCATCGCTCATCTTTTATCCTCAGAACATCAATCAATATATATCTGAATCACATATTCATCTTTGCACTACAGCCAAAGATATTCATTCATTGGTCATGTTCATCTAAACACTGTTCATCTTTGCACTACGGCCAAAGATATTCTTCAAATCATTCATCTTTGCACTACAAGCCAAAGATATTCCATAATATCATCATTTAAGATCAAGATGATGAAAATATTTTTTAAAGAAACGAATCCAATAAACAAAACGACAAGGATTAAGGATTAAGGATTCGTACTTTGTTTTATTCACGCCCAAAAATACCTCAAAAATAATCGCAGTGGTGTAAAATTCAAGAATGATCAAACATGGATACAATCAAAGTTAGTATCCAAAATAGATATTTTGACTTAAAAAAAATTTTCATTTTTCGATGAATAAGTGTCAGATTCG
>CM035155.1:17443348-17682953 GCA_020205615.1 Panax quinquefolius | reverse complement strand
AACAATTTAAGAGAGGATACTAAATTGAATTAATTTGGTTAATTATTTGTGTTTATGGGCTTAAATTCTGAATTGATGTAAATTACGCATCAAATTAGACTAACTCAAAATCAACTCTATTACTTGTTCGTGTAAAATAATCTTAATCATCAAGAAAAAAACATCTTATATCATGTGGAAGAATCATATAAAAAATTAGAGTCACGTGTTGCAAGCTTGTTCATTTAATTTTTAAAATAACTAAAACGTCAAATATAAGCAACAATTAAAAAGGAAATCAATATTATATCTGTTTATCTCTAAAATCATATTAGCTGTCATTATTATGTACTTGCTCTGTGACAAGATATAAGATCAAGGTTTACATTTTATAATATTTAGAATTGATTAGCTTCTTTTTGCTTGTTAAGTTTATGCATTTAATTTTTGAAAATAATAAAATTTTAAATTAGTAGTAGTAATTTATAGATAATTAACCATTTTTATAAATAAATAAATTAACTTATAAAAGTTGAACGGTCTTGCTACACTTAAATTTAATTTTTAAATAATTCATCATAGATAAGTGAGTCAAGTGATTATATTCGACCAAAATTTTGTATCTTTTTATATAACAATTGTTTGACCTGTTTTTTTTATAATATTTATTTAGTATTATTAAAATTTGAGACTCACGGACTCACCCAAATTAAAAATCCATTGTTTTGTTTTTAGTCAACCCCGTTTCAGATCTGATCCTCTTCGTCTCTGCTGTCGAGGCACGTTCTCTCTTTCTATCTACACACAAACACAAACGTTACCTTCCAAATTGCAAGTAGCAACCGCCCTGACTCCCATTTTTCTAAAATATTCTCTTTTCTCCGCTTAAATTTTCAGATCCATTCAACAATGGCGATGATATTTCATAGACTCTCATTCGCAATCCTCTTATCACTTCTCTTAGTCCAATCCACTCTCTCCGCAGATCCGCCCGAGTCCTCGCCTACTCCGTTGCCGGAACCAAGCACTGCTCCCCTCTCTCATCCACCTTCCAGTCCCTCGCCTTCGCCGGAACTCCATTCTCCACCTGCGCCCCAGCCGTCCGCTCCAGGTTCGGCTCCTGCGCCGTCAAACTCCTCTTCGCCGGCTCCGGCTCCAGCTCCGGCTCCGGATGTTGAGAGTGATGTAAATAACGAGAACGAGAGTTCTGAGAATGTAGATGGTAAGAAGTCGTCCGGTGGAATGAGCGGCGGGCAGAAGGCCGGCATTGCTTTCGGAGTTATCGCCGGCGCATGTGTAGTCATAGTGGGAGGAGTATTGTACAAAAAACGACAGGGTAATATCCAGCGATCTCAGTACGGGTACGGCGCTAGGAGAGAAATGCTCTAGAAGATTCATACATATATTTTTAGAAAAATTTATCTCTACATAGATGAATCTTTTGCTAACATTGAGTTTGCGAAGTGGTGATTTGTTAAATTCTTTATTACTATAATAATTTAATTTTTCCCCGATCTTTTTGGATTGAATTGATAGTGGTCGGTTGATATTAGTGGTAATTGTCATTAAAGTAAAACTGGAAAACAAAAGGTAAAATAGCACTTGAGTTGGTGATAATTTTGTACTAACATGTATCAAATTTTGATATATTTCTGCGTTGATATACACACTGCACCAACTTGTCATAGTTTTGGTTGTTAATATTACTAAAATCTTACCCTCCTTTCATTTGTTTGGATTGGCTACATCCATTCACATTTCTCCACTCCCTTTCAATACACTAATTTTTTATGAAAAATAATTTTGTTAGTAATACTCAAAATAAGTTAATATATAGTTGATGGCAGTAAAATCAATTCTATAAAAAATTAGAATCATTATGTTAAAAAGTATAAAAAAATCAATCAAATGGTGAAAAAATATTATATTATTTTTAAAACAATTACGCCATTCAATATAATAAAGTAGTAGGATCTAATCCCATTTTTTGTTTATATAGAATTGTTTTTACAATTTGGAAACTTATGATATATGTTTATATGAAAGTTTCAATTATTACACATTTCTTTACAAAATTACTACTAATACTTATTCACGTAACTACAATCAAATAATCAATATAAAACATTTATAATATATATTATATCATTGTTTGAAGCTTCAATTAGAGTAGATCTAATCATATATAAATACAATAATTTCATAATTTCCTTAAAAATCTGTGTTTTACAAATTTATCTCTAATTTTTTAATGAAAGGACCTACCTATTTATTTCATATCTTCTTTGTGCCACATGTTCTAACTTTTAGTTGTTGGATGAATTAATTTTCCCGGTTTTATGATCCTAGCTTTTTTAATTTGTTTAAAAGTTTCATGGTGAGTTTTTCAACAAATGGTTAAAGTTCCAACTCTTATATTAAAAATAAAATAAAAATATGAGATTAAATATGAAATTAAATATTTGCAGAAGATTACACTATAAGACTATTAATTTCATAAAATTTTATTTGAAAACTTATTAGTTTATAAAATAATGTGAGATTATTTAATACCATGTTCTACATGGTATCATAATTCCTACCATTTGAGATTAAAAATTACTTTACAAAATTAACATCATCTTTTTCTAAAATGATCGTAATATCCTTAATTTCTCATTATTATTATTACATGACTTAAAACTTACTACCAAAATATTTTTTTTTGAGGAGGGAGGGGGTTTGGGGTTGGGCAGGGTGAGGGTAATATATAATCTATATTACTCTATCCGCTTTTAAATTAATAATTACTAGATTAAAAAGTATTTACTGAAGTAAAATTTATTTAAAATTCTATCAACCCTTTATGGGAAATTGAAAACTAAATATGTTTATAAAATAAATAAATTATTCTCGATGCAATTTCTGTTTAAAACGACAATCTTTTACATATCAAGGGTTGGGGGTGGGGATGAAATTTATAAAATTTTGTGAAGGGCTAGCGGGGAGTGAGTGTACGAAGAAATATCATTTTTGGGGTGAGTAATACAAAACAATGTGGTAACTGGTGGTGTGGGAGGGGTGGACGGCAGTACAATACTTAAAAAATATTATTTTTTTTGGGATCGAGTGCTGATATATAATCAATAAATATTTTTTTTTGATGTATTAATAAGTTTAAAATATGTTATTATTGATAAAGATATAATAGTCCAAATTTATATGTTTTTAGTTATAAAAATAATGGAAACCAAAGCCTATTTGTCTGATTGACTGATAATCTAGTAATCTACAAACAAAAGAGTGCTCTTTGATGTGAGGATCCGTCAACTAAAAATAATGGAAACCAAAGCCTATTAGTCTGATTGACTGATAATCTACACACAAAAAGAATCTGCTCTTTGATGTGAGGATCCGTCAACCAGGATCACAATGATTTTATATGTAATCTAATTGTAAGCATTCATCTCGCCTTACATATAGCAGGCTGCTAAAGGGAACAAGTTCCCACACCAGCATTAATCTAAGAAGCTAGGGGAAGAAGAAACCCAGATACAGACAATAAATAGTGCCTACTGCAGAACCCTACTCTTCTGCAGGAGGGTCGACCCAGCGGTCATGATCTTTTATTAGCTGGATTAAGGCACCAGTTGCTTGCTCCATTGCGATTGCTCGTTTTACCACCGTCTGAAATACAACCAATGATCATTAAGCCACTAATTCAATAAAGAAATTGATAAGCAAATGAATCAATGATCAATTATATCTTGCTCCTCTAATTCAATTAATTAAGCCACTTGTTTATAACTCGGAAAGTTTATGGAGATATAAAGTAAATAAGAAACTATAAATGATGAGAAAAGTTTCAACAATCCATGACACCTAGTTTTAGCATTATACTTGATATCATGTTTATTTTTCCAAATATGTACTTTGTATTCATTTTCATTGAAAAAGAATGTTTTATATTTTTTATTTTACTGTTACTTTTCTTTTCTTTGTCCATCCCTTCCCCTCACTTTTTCCAAGTCCAAAGGAAATGCAAAGCTCTACTTCAGATGACAAGAGTTGCTCATCTCCAAGAGATGAAATAACCTACTCCTACATTCTAAGAAGGCTTCACAACAGATGAATTCAACAGATTTCTCCATCCTTTGATGAAGATTAAGGCAAATTTGAGCAGGATTGTACGATCTAAAGCTACAGAATAAGGGGACAGGGAAATTTCTGGGAAAAGCTGCTCCTAAAAGAACTTGGCATGATGGGTTGAGCACCACTGAAGTTTAAATGCATAAGCTATTAGTGCAGTGTAAACCTAATTCTACATAAATTGATGAAATATAATGACAGTGATTGATATTAAATCAACTCGAGCTAGAGAAATATCGATTCCAGCAATGATAACGAGTTTTTCAAACATCCTAATTACAGAGCTAGTAGTTCTAGCTTCCAATTTTTGTCCAAGTACAAGTGGGTATGCATATGCATGCAAGAAAGGATTGGGTAAGAATTTATAACATTAACCGAGAGACCAAACACTAAGCCATGTCTCATGTCAAAGAGAAGTAAAAGTTTAACCTTCCCGACGTAAAGGTCAATCTTTCCTGGAGCACCACCAACATACCCAAAATCTGCATCAGCCATCTCCCCTGGTCCATTTACAATACAACCCATGATTGCGATCTGCAACAAAAAAAGAGGAAGAAGTGAGTGACACAATACATTTGTTTACTCAGAGTAGAATTGGTTCTAATCGAAATTATCTGATCACGGAGGACAAAGAGGGATGGTGATTACTGAAACACCAGGCAAGTGCGATGTCTTCTCTCTTATTTCTGCACTTATTTCTTGAAGGTCAAATAAAGTCCTGCCACAAGATGGGCATGAGACATATTCCTGCAATAAGAATGAGGATAACTATTAAGTAAATCAGTAATTGTTATCATCAATTTCAACTATTTTGGTTCCAAATTAATCCATACCGTCTTTGTATTCCGCATTCTGCAACCTTGTAGCAAATTGAAAGATGTATTCCTAAGAAAATCAAAATCCTGGTCTGGGGCTTCTAATAAGATACCATCTCCAAGACCATCTACTAAAAGAGCTCCAGCATTGGTACCAGCACCAATGACTAAGTCATCCCTAAAAGTAATCAGAGAAAATGTAAACACAAAATGTCTCTGACTCTCATAATTAGTGTTGGTTATGTGGTTACCTGTGAATTCCTTTTGGAAATTTTATGTGATGAATTACAGGGAAGTTCAAAGAATTTTCTGAAAGATATTCAAATAGCCTGCCATCATTAAACCATTCAGAGTATCAGCACCTTCAATAGTTGGGTTTTTTTTGGGGGGTGGGGGATTTCAAAATGACAATTGTCCATATACTACTGTCCATTTATGTTTCAATGTGATAAAGCTACATCAAACCAAATGCTTTAATCAAATTGATGAGAATTAATGGCTAATTTAGTTTAGTACTCTAAGTTGGAATTTGGTTCCATTTCTTATTTCAATATATTTGAGCTAGTAGATCAGGAAATACTCATTTAATCAAAATGCTATTTGGACATGACACATGTGGCAGCTAAACTAATTCTTCATTCCAAACCAATCTGGGTTGTGCATAAGATAACTCGCACACTATTGGAAGGTCAAGGAAGTGCAGTTCTTAAATCTGGCATAAGTTGATATTGTCTCATTTGATAGTACATATTTGCATATACATGCATGCAGTACCGGCCCTGGGCTAAAGCCCAAGGTGCCCGGGCTTTAGGCCTAAAAATTTTTAGGACCCCCTTAAATATTCTCTTCCTTTTATTACTTAAATAGAATACTTAAATATTAAAGCAAATAATCAATCTGTAATATTCTACATATACAGATTATTGTAATATTCTACATATTTAAAGCATATAATTTGTACAAAACAATTTAATTATTATGTACCTGGGGGTTCATCATCAGATTCAGTTTTTTGGTTTTTTTTAATTGTTTGGGAGTAGTGTTAGATTCTTAATAAAAGAGGCCCTATTTGGTAATTATTTTTTTTTGACTTAGTGATAATGTGATATCTAAATGATGCTTTGGAAATATTGAAATAGTCGGTTATTATATTTGATATTCTTTCGTATTGATACTCTTTTTGTTCAGAAAAGTTTGCCTATAATAGCAATTAAGCTAAAGGCCCATTTTTTTTGTTGTCCGCTTTAGGCCTTGTATGGCCCATGTGCATGTGCTTGTGTTTGTCTGTGCATGTATGTTTACATCTATTTGTTTATACAGGTCTGTATGTGCATGTGTGTGTATATAAATAAAGTTTATTTACAGCCTCAATAAAGGTTTTAATTGCTTAACTCCTTCAACTAAGGTCTATGCACTATGCAGTTGAAGAGTCATTCATGTTTATACCTCCTGGCTGCCTGTACTCTGCCAATTTTCTCTTCAGTAAATGGTAGGTCATGGAAAAGCATGGTAGCATCAATGCTCTTTAGGAATTCCAGCTCTTCATGTGGTTCATCACCACGTACAGACACTACCAAGCGTGTGCCTGTAAACAAGTTTTTAACAAAGTAGTTACAAGAGCATTTTACAATAAGATTTGCAACCAATTGAGGGTGCTGAAAGAATAGTAACTAAAGGCACACCTTCAGGTAAAAGCTTGTGAGCACCAGTTGATAATTCCTTGAGAGTAGCAAGGACAATGGCATTAGGCAAAGGCTTCGTCAGTTGCTCTGACAGAGGAGTTATCACTCCCATGCTTACATCTATCAACCTTTTGAGAGCTAGTTGCTGATCATGCACAAGGAATAATATCAGTCATTCTACACCTCAACTCAATTGAATTTAAACAACAAATAACGGTTTAAACTTCAAGGCCGAGTTTAAAACATTTATCATGACTAAAAGAAACTAAAATGAGGAATCCTCTCATCAAAAGTAAAAAGATCAAACAGGAAGTAGAGTCCTTACAGCATCTTTATCATCTACTGGTGGAAGCTCTCTTAATAAGATTGAGTCCACAGTTGCCAGGTCCTAAATCAACATCAGTCTGATTAATAACCAGTTATGCATACCATAGATGCAAAAAGTTCTTTGTGTAGACATTTTGCAATAAAAAGAAAGTAGAAGTAAACCTTAAATGGCATGCCAACAACGAGTTTCGCAGCTAGTGATCTGTAGAGGAGTTCAGGTGTCTGACCAAAGGGAGAAGAAAATTTTAAGATAGAAGCTCAGACAGCAAATATGAAAAAAAAAACATGCAAGTTAGAAAAAAACAAGAAAATTTCATATGGAAGTACTTAATAAAAGATTATCAAATAGGATAAAAGAACTCCAATTCTAAGTGCAACCTTCAACTGATCCAAGGAGACGGACATGAGAACAGAGCCATCTCGGTGGAGGGCACCTCTATAATCTACCTCCTCGCCCTGTTATAAAATCAAGTGAATAATTATAAGTTTCAGAAGCTATCTACTGTAACAAGTTGGTACAGGGTATAAATTTCCCTTAATCTGACCTCCTGTTGTACTGGAAGTTGACCAGTTCTTCGCTGAAAATCAAAATAACGTCTGTGCTTTTCTTCAAATGGTGCCTGATTAAATAATTAGCAGAGTACTATATAAAAATGTAGTTAAAAAGTTTAAAATTTAGAGTGCTTAAGGATAGAAGTGAATGAAAAATATAGTAAATCTTACCACGCCTTGCTGCAAATTAGCAGCTCTCATACCAAGGTTAGCTAGCCTACTGCAGGGGTCTATTTCTTCCTCTGGAGGTTCTGTAAGGGAAACTCTGATCGTATCCCCCAAACCATCCTGTATATAAAAAATTGTAAAGATTACATGATTGTGGTTTCCAGAATCTACTAGAACATAGTAAGGTTCAAAATAAATTTACCACATGATTTAAATCAGATAAATTTCATCCAAATGGATGTGGAATTCACTAGAATGACAAAACATATGATTTCTTAATGCTCATATTCCAATCAATATAGAATTTATTATATAGAAAAGCACCTGAAGAAGTGTTCCAATGCCAATTGCAGACTTCATCCGTCCATCTTCTCCCTCACCAGCTTCAGTAACTCCCAAGTGTAATGGATAATCCCACCCCTGAACATACATTTCTGCTACAAGTAGACGGTATGCCTGGACCATGACAACTGGGTTGCTTGCTTTCATTGAGAAGACAAAATTATGGAAGTCCAGCTTCCTACAAATTCTTGCAAACTCAAAGGCAGATTCAACCTGTTTTAAATCAATATGCGGACGATACCGTTGAGTTCAGTACAATGATAAAAAAGATAAGCAGGTAATCTTCTAGCAGCTTAACAAAAGATCTGTTTACCATTCCCCTAGGAGAATCTCCATAGTAACTCATTATACGATCTGAAAGGCTCCCATGGTTTGTCCCAATGCGCATTGCCCTTCCATATTTCTTACATTTCTCAACCAACGGAGTAAAAACCTGGTATACCAGAAAGAGAAAATATATGAGACATGTAAACCACATCTTAGGTGAAAGGCCCATATTTTCATTTTATCTTATTTTGTAAATGTGAATAATAGAGAATATATCTGAGTAGAATCAGAATGAATGGAATATGAGGCTGTTAGACATAGGCATGCAAAACATACCATGGTAGGCGCCAGGACAACATGATTGTTTCTTACTTCTCTTTCTTGTCTTCTTTCCTAGGTTATAGGTAGTTAACTTCGACATGCAGATGACTGGTTGCTACTTGTTAGTTGAAATAGAGTTCTCAGAGTAATATTAAAATGAATGGATTGTCAGGCCCCTAGTCCTTTTTATAAGAATACACAACATTATGACAGTTTGATAAAATTATAAGAAAGATGAAAATGAAGACAATGTCTTTGTGCACCATCATTACGTGTGCACGATGACCACTTCTTACCCTGGTCTCAGTGATAGCATAGCCTTTTAAGACTTGTTGTTAGAGTGTTCATTTAATTTAGAAGGAAATGTGGAGCAAGGTAACATGGGAGTTGTTTCAAACTGGAATTACTTTCAGTTTAAAAATGGTTTCTATTATGAAGTCCAAATCTTGCTCTAGTTCTGTTTTTTTTTGTGATTGATAGGAAATCCTAGAATAGATGAAGTTTTTTCCTTAATTCTTTCTTCCTTTTCTTTAAATGTATGGAATACCAAAAAGAGATTCTATCTGTATGAAAGTATAGATGAAATCATCGGTTATAGTTGTTAATAGAGACACGACAAGTTGACTTCCCATCTATTTATACCATCCATTTTCACTTCTTTACTTTTTCACTATATCCTTGTTTCTTTATTACATGCCATTTTGTGGAAAGAGAATCGCACTTTATCATCAGCACAATTGTCAAAGGATGAGTGGTCTGACCTGCTCAATATGCTCAAGTTCTTTTTGATAGTCATCCTCTGTATACTCCAGTGTCTCAAACTGAGCACGTCTATCAGCTGACAGGAAATGGAATCCAATAAATTAGATCCAACATAGTTTTTATATAAAATCTATCAATACTTCAATAGAACCAATTAGTAGAGAAGGAAATACCAAAATTTCCTGGGTTGACACGAATTTTGTCAAAGCATTCAGCAACGCGAATTGCAATAGGAGGGGCAAAATGAATGTCTGCCACCAGAGGTATGTTATAACTGCATAAACAGATAATTAGTGAGATAAAATACACTCTTACGTAATATTGATTCAAAATATCCACCAAAGCATATGATACTTAAGACGACCTACTTTTTTTGAACAAGGGAGTTTTTAATCTCAAAGCATGCATCTGCTTCCTTTTTCCCTTGCACTGTTATGCGGACAAGATCAGCTCCCTTATCAGCTATCCGCATCACCTACAATTAAGGAAATCAACCTGATAGTCAGTCATCTGCAGAAAGAATGTTAAGATGGGCATACAAGCAATGTCAAAACATCAAGTGGGGAATGTTGGGGTGAACCAAAAAGTTTGACCTTGGGCATTTCCTAATCATAGGAGTTTGATTATGAGTCCAAATGAGCTCGTGAAAATATTAATTCGTAAAATTTCATTTCAATATAATTATATTTGCATCTAGTATGTTGCATCAAGTGCTGCTGCCTATAAACCTAGGAGTTTGACTGTAATACATCAGAAGCTATCATTGAAAAGTTATCTATTGTGATAATTGTATGTATCATTTACAATTTCAACCCTTTTTGGTAGGTCCTCTTAATCAAGTGGATGGACTGTTTTTAGAAAAGACAGAGAAAACCAGTCAGAAGAGATGGGTGATCTTAAACTATAAATAGTTTATGGTGCGTTTATATGTGAGGCTTGCACATATATGCTGGTTGAAAGAAAAGGAAAACAAAGCTATAGTCACTTTGTGTTTCTAAGTCGCTTCATTACAATAACTCCAGCTCATCCATGTTCATCATGAGCTATTGTAGCATGTCGTTGTGTAGTGCACAACAAACTTCAAAAGACGTCAGGAAAAGAAAGTAAGGACAGAAAGAAACATTTCAAGAGATAAATGTTAGTAGAATAGATATCTTCTGTTTAAACTTTACTAAATTGGAAGAAAGAAATATAGCAGTGGGCCAATTATATTCTAGATGCTATCGTAGAAGAGAAATGGAAATGTAAGAACCTGCTCCACTGTTCCTGCAACATCCTTAGTGTCAGTTGTGGTCATCGTTTGAATTCTTATAGGATGTTCGCTGCCAATAGCCACATTTCCAACCAACACCGTGCAGGTTTTTCTCCTTACAGTTTTGTGTGTGGATTCACAATACTTTTGCCGAGGAACTACATTCAAAAATTAACTGAATCATACTTTTATATATACAACGCTATAATTTTGCACGATCCGGTTGGATAATTAGGAAAATACATTAAAAAATGTCAACTGCAAATGTTGTTCTTTTGTCACTGACCAGCAATAAGAATAACTCACTTGGTAAACTATGAGAAAGCATGTTCAAGCTCAAAAATCAACTTATGAGTAAATAAAGCCAGAGGTTAGTAATAAATTGGTAAACTAGTTCACATTTATGTAACTGAAGTTGATTTTTTTTAATTATTATTCCAATAACCACAACACAAATAGCATAAACCTAATTATCTGTTTTTCATCTTTGATAGGTATTTTTGGCCCCAAGTCCGGGGATTGGAACATAAGCCTTTAAGTTTAAAATTTTAGCATCTATAATCTCCTCAAATTTCTTAGTGCCAAAACTTAAAAGGGTAAAAGATTGAACTTTACAATTTAGAAACCTGGCACGAACAGATTGGAGCTTCATATGAATTTTTACACAACTCACAACATTCCCATCACAGAATTAAATAATATAAATTATACCTAATAGGGGGCTCCCTTCTGATGCAGGCTGAACTTCGGCAATTTCTGACCCAGGGTTAGAATTCCTAATCACACAGACCTTGGTTCTACGAAACTTTACCCTCTGCAAGTCAGAAACTTTTATAAAATCCATACTTTTAGTAAACCCTAAGCCATGATCCTTGCTCTTCAGACCAGTAAATGATGTTGGAACGGCTCCAGTTGCCATTTTCACAAACACAAAGAATCAATATTCACAGTCCTGTAACACACAAACCAAGCTCAATTAATCTAATTTCTAACATAACTATACCTGCATATATATATATATATATATATATATATATATATATATATATATATATATAGGTGCTAACTATATTTTGGGGTATACCAAAATTCCTTTCATAATAATCCTCCGTTTGGCAGCTGACAGGCTAAAGGAAGAAGTTACTTTGAGCATCATAAGGCCTGTTCGGCCAAGCTGTCCCGTAAGATTAAGAACTTTCACTAGTAGATACTCCATATTAGAGAAAGTGCTTTCGTTTAAAAATGAAAAAAGTGTTTGGCAAATAAAGTTTCCTTTCAAAAAATTATGAAAAATAATTTGGTATGTGTAATCTAAATTTAGCTCTTCCAAAAGTATTTTTACACCAAAAACTATACTTTGTTCTGTCACCAAACACTCTCGAACCTAATTTTCTTTACTAAAAATGTTTTTACCCACCTCACCACACTTCAAACCAAACCAAACACTTATTTTATCTTCTTCCCTCAAATTGATCAAGTCGCTGAAAATATATACAAAGTTGAAACAAACAAGAACACATTAATCTGCATTACCAAAATTCATTTCTAGATTGAGTCTCTGTCTGACAGATTTAATACCTATTACAGTACGAATTATGAAACTATCAAATCAAAATACAAAATTCATTTAACTGATCAGAAACGACAGAAACACTAAAAAGTCAAACTTCATATCTATCTGCAACAAAAATATAAAAACTGCTTTCAAATTGACAAAATTAGTTGACGAAATGAAAATTTCCTGAACGCAAACTAAGATTGAGCGATAAAATGCACATACCGTTGGCTGTTTTCTTCTGTAGCTCGAGCTATTGAGTTGTATTCTAGAGAGAAAGTTGTGGTGGATGGAGATCGAAAGACCTGCGTTTGCAAATTATAATCAGCAAAAAAAAATGAGTTACGCTTGAATGAATTGAAAAAAGAAGACAAATAAGGGACCATGAGCATCTATTGTTTTAGCAGCGAGTGGCCACACGATATATGCAGTCTACACTTGGGGAGGTTGGGGGAGGGAGGAGTGAGGAAGATTATTTATTTATTAATTTACCCCTATATTTTTGTGATAGTTTTAAATGTGGCGGTCAAATTATTCACTATTTGGCTGAATTGGACCAAAATTCACACGTGGACCCTCTAGGCCTCTACTAATTTATAGCGGGTTTAGATTTATTTTCATAAATGAAAATGATAATATTCCAATATAGTTTTATAATTACTGACTTTTAAGAGAGAGAAAAAATATTTAAATGAATATTTAACATTTGTTAAAAATGTAATAACGAAATTCTTGTCGCTTTTATTGTTCAGAATTATCAATATATTTCTAATTTTAAAATTAATTAGGAAATATATAAATATTTAATTTTGAAACGGATAAAATAAAATTTTGCAGAGAATATATATATATATATATATATCATTAGTATTTTGTGAAGATATAACTTCCCTAATCAAATGCTAATCCATAATTACAATTAGTTTAATTACATTTCAAAATTATTGTCCATTATAATTTATAACTCTTTAAGTTTTTTGATTTTTTTTATTATCCTACAAAATATAATTAGATCACATTTATCCAAATAAGAATAGATTGCATTAGACCAATAAGCTTATAATAATTATTTTCTCAAATTCCTTATCAAATACAAATACATTGCATTCATTCATTTGATTACCTTAATAGAGTTTAACATTGGATATATATATATAATCCGACCTATAACCTTTTAATGACGTTTTAGCGACAATTATTTGACGATTCGATATCTAAACGTCATATCATACTTTTAACGATTTTATTAACATATAAATCGTCGCTTATAAAAGTATAGACGACGGTTGTATGTAACATTTTCTTTATCGTCTCAAACATTTAAATCATTAAAAGAGGTGTATTCGAATAATTGAATGGATAAAGAGCTTAATATTATTAAAGATTCTGGACACATATATATATATATATATATATATATATATATATATATATATATATATATATATATATATATATTATGTAAAACTAGCGATCAAATACATGTTTATGTTTTTTGAATTATAATTTTTGCTTCACTCATTGCAATAAAACATAATAGCTATATTTTTATGCAAAAACCGTAATCATACCCAATATTATTATAAAACAAAAATAATCATCGTAATGAATTTATATATATATATATATATATATATATATATATATATATATATATATATATTCTCAAACATTTATATACATTGAAAGATATTACTAATATTGAATGCAACTAATTAATATTATTAAGGAAATAAATATACATACCGAAATAATAAAAACTATCTTCTCAAAGAATATATTGAATGCAACTAATTAATATTATTAATTCTAGCTATCACCCTTGTTCTTTCTTTCTTTTTTTTGATTAACATTTTACGCCTTATATTGAAATGAATATAATGATTTTTATTTTTTTCAAAAAAAATGATAAATGGTAATATTACTACAAAACAAAGAATAAGCTGATGGCAAAGCTTCAAGGCATATAAATTATTAGCAGCTAATAGTCAAAAAGCTACTAATAATTTGTTATAGTCAAAAAATTACTAAGTGGGGACTAAGGGAGAAAAGTTGTACTCATTGGTAACCAAGATGATAATACATGAATTGTTTCCCTAAAGAAAAATATTACTCTGCTACTACATAATTGAAAGACTTGCTCATCATTTCGACATATATGTCTGTTAAATTTAAATTTTGTTTCACACCAAACATGGCGTAATTGTAATTTTTTTCGTGTCCAGAAATAAAACAAAATGAAAAGGGAATTTCCCCAAAATTCATAATAATATTAATTTGAACTTGGACAATGGGCATTTTCACCAATTTAACTGGTAGACACACATTATTTCCTAACATCCTTGACGTGTCATTTTCATCAATTTAACTGGTAGACACATATTCTGATATTCGATTTCAACGAAGGATGTTTGGTGAATACATCGGAACCTTCAATTTGCAACGCTCCAATGTCAGTCAGGCTTGACTACTATACGATCAGGTTATTCTCAACGAGCTTTGCTTGAATTTATGATTATCGTGTCCACTTTACGAACTGAAGTATGTTTTATGATTTGTAATGAACTTTACGATAGCTGCAAATAGCTCCGCGACTCATCTGATGTATTGCGCGATCATGCGCCTACGATCCATCTTCTCATTACAAAATAAGAGAGTAGCTTTACAAACATTATAAATCCTATCTGTAAGACCCCAACTTATTATTAATGAAATTTAATTTTCTCTATTTATTATTTTGAAATAGTAAGGGTTGATTTGATTAATGTGGATAGTTATGGGTAAAATACGCAAATATTTCAAAATAAGCAAGTGGTTATAAAATATTCATTGTTGTAATAATATTCGTTTGGTGAGTGTAATATTATTCTTTGTGAGGGAATATTCGCATTGCGACGGTGCCGCAGTCTTTTGTGGGCCCCATAACGGAAATCGATTGGATGAAGACGACAAATATAAGTTGTTTAAAAATAACGGCGTAGTTGTTACCGTTAATACTGTTAAAATACTCGGTGGTTAAAACACAAGAAGACACCAGTATTGCACCAATTATTGATTTTTACGTAAGAAGGCACTACTCAATAATGGTTACAGATAATTATCGCTCAAAGATTTTATTGATTTAATAATTGTTGCGTTGATATTTTATATTGTTGTTGTTTCAATAATTGTCATTACACAAAGATTTTCATCATCGAAGCAATAATTCATATTATCCTAATAATATTATTAGATAACATTATTGACAATGTCTAAAAAGTTACATCCCAATGAGAGGTTTGGTCACCTAATCATAGCTACCAAGAAGAGAAATTCTTATTGGAAAGCCCCTTTTCCTGAACCGCCTCGTTGCTTCGTAATATTATTTGTGAATAATTAATTATTGATTTATATAATGAGAAAAATATTAATTTTATGTGGATATAGATGGAGAAAATTTTTAATGTAACAATTGTTGAAAATTAATATTTTATCTTTTTCCGATAAAATAATTCATTTAAATATATTATTTTAATAATATATTAACGGTGATATTTTTATAATGAATGTGGATATATGAGTATATGAGGAGGAAGAGTATTTTTATGGCATTAAATGTTTAACACATATTTTGTGTGTTGATGGACACAATTATCGAATCAAATTTGATTATAAACTTGTAAAATCGCTTCGTTTGTGGATTTCTTGGCCAATTTCTGTTTGGAATTTGAAAACTTTCTTCTACAAAGTTGTAGAGAATTGAATTTCCTATAAAACTCATGAGATTCTGAATTTTCCTAACAAAAGGGCTATTTATTGTGAATTATTGAAGTTCAAGTCTCAAATAATTAATTTTTGAAGTTTTAAATATTTTTAATAAGAAAACGTTTTTTTGAGTTAGGCAAGGTGAGTCACTCTTGGTGGCTGATGGTTTGAATCAGATTTTGGGTGCGTAGGAATTTAATAAATATATATTAATATTTTATTAAATTTTCTACTTTAATGTTCTAAAGATTTTCCTATAAATAGGTGCTTGGGTTAGAATTGAAAATTACACCGAAACCCAAGTTTTCTCTCTATATTATCGGTATTCTTGTGAGTATTTTGAGTATATTTTGAGTATTGTTATATGGTGCAAGTTCAAGTCATAGCCTATATTCGGTGTTTCAACTAAAAGTACTAATCTTTCGAGGTAAGGGATATTATTTTTTTTAATGATATTATTTATTCTAATATCATTATGTCTAAGTATTGATCTGAACTTTTTAATCAAATTTGGAATTTTTAGTGTCGGGGTTACTATTCACGTATACGGCACTATTCACGATATCTTGATCTTATTCACTTATCACTACCTTGACTATTCATTGAAAAATAAAATTTTCCTTTTAAATCAAAAATATCTATTGTGGATACTAGCTTTGATTGTATCCATGTTTTGATCATTCTTGAATTTTACACCACTATGATTATTTTTGAGGTATTGTTGTATGGATAAAAAACAAAGTACGAATCCTTAATCCTTAATCCTCGTCATTTTGTTTCACCGGATTCGCTTTTTTAAAATATTTTCATCATCCTCATTAAGTAAATGATGATATTATGGAATATCTTTGGCTTCAGTAGTGCAAAGATGAATGATTTCGATGAATATCTTTGGCCAGAGTAGTGCAAAGATGAATGCAGTGTTTAGATGAACATTGTAAGACCCCAACTTATTATTAATGAAATTTAATTTTCTATTTTATTATTTTAAAATAGTAAGGGTTGATTTGATTAATGTGGATAGTTAAGGGTAAAATACGCAAATACTTCAAAATAAGCAAGTGGTTATAAAATATTCATTGTTGTTTGGAAATATTCGTTTGGTCGTGGAATATTCAGATCGCTTTGTGGAATATTCATACGGATGACGCTTGACCGATAATATGTGGGCCCCATAACTGAAAGTGATTGGATGAAAGAAAACGACAAATATAAGTTGTTTAAAATAACAAATAGAATAGTTATTAAGTTAAAATACTCGGTGGTTAAAACACAAGAAGACACTGGGTATTGCACCAATTATTGATTCTTACGTAAGAAGGCACTACTCAATAATGGTTACGATAATTCTTGCTCAAAGATTTTATCGATTTAATAATTCTTTGCATTGATATTTTATATTCTTTGTTGTTTCAATAATTGTCATTACACGATTATTTTTCATTATCGAAGCAATAATTCATATTATCCTAATAATATTATTAGATAATATTATTGGCAATGTCTAGAAAGTTACGTCCAAGGAGAGGTTTGGTCACCTAATCAATTGCTGCCAAGAAGGAGAAATTCTTATTGGAAAGCCCCTCTTTCTGAACTACACAGTTTGTCAATATTGTGATTCAGTAATATTATTTGTGAATAATTAATTATTGATTCATATGATGAAAAAAATATTGATTTTATGTGGATATAGATGGAGAAAATTTTATTGTGATAATTGTTGAAAATTGAAATTTTATCTTTTTCTCGATAAAATAATATTTTAATAATATAATAATGGTGATATTTTTACAACGAATGTGGGATATAGGAGTATACTTAGGAGGAAGAGTATTTTTGTTGCAATAAATGTTTAAAACATGTTAAACATGTCGGTGGACCCCATTTATTGATTTGAAATTTGATTATAAACAAAAATCGCCTGCTTTGTGGATTTCGGTCAATTTCTATTTGGAATTTGGAAAAACTTTCTTCTGCAAAGTTGTAGAGAATTGAATTTCCTATAAAAACTCATGAGATTCGAATTTTCTGATGAAAGGGCTATTTATTATGAATTATTGAAGTTCAAGTTCAAAATAATTGATTTTGGAAGTTTAAAATATTTAAAATTAGAAAAACATTTTTTTCTTACATTTTCTAGAATGTGGCATGTGTTTGATGGCTGAAATCAGATTCTAGGCATGCGTATGAAATTTATATAATTATATTATTAATTTATTAAATTTTCTCGCTTTGGTGTTCTAAGTAATTTCCTATAAATAGGGTGCTTGGGTTAGAATTGAAAATCACACCGTAAACCAAGTTTTCTCTCTATATTATTGAATGTATTCTTGTGAGTATTTTGAGTATACTTTGAGTATTGTTAGACAAATCTGAGTTCCTTCAAAGACTATAACCTAGATTCCAAATTAGAAATACTAATCTTTCGAGGTAAGGGATGTTATTTTCTTCTCGAAATGATATTATTTCTTCAATATCATTATCTTTGAAATATTGGTTGAAACTTTTTATCAAATTTGGAACTTTTTCATAGTTTGGTTACTATTCATGAATTACCATTCATGAGTTACTATTCACGATTACTATTCACGAAAGTACTATTCATGTAAGCGTGAAGATGTTTTTTTGGAAATTTCTATCTTTAGGTGTCGAGTTACTATTCACGATACTCACGGCACTATTCACGATACTCTGACTATTCAATCGAAAAATAAAATTTCTTCTTTTTGTCCAAAATATCTATTCTCGATACTAGCTTTGATTGTATCCATGTTTTGATCATTCTTGAATTTTACACCACTATGATTATTTTTGAGGTATTTTTGAACATGGATAAAACAAAGTACTGAATCCTTAATCCTTAATCCTTGTCATTTTGTTTCAATCGGATTCGCTTTCTTTAAAAATATTTTCATCATCCTCGCCTTAAATGATGATATTATTGAATATCTTTGGCCCAGTAGTGCAAAGATGAATGATTTCTGAAGAATATCTTTAGTAGTAGTGCAAAAGATGAACAGTGTTTAGATGAACATGACCAATCGATGAATATCTTTGGCTGTGAGTGCAAAGATGAATATTTGATTCCGGATGTATATTGATTGATGTTACAGGAGGATAAAAGATAGACGATGAACTTTTAAATTCATACATAGAAGATAGTAGTTTGCATTCTCTACTTAACTCTTCTAATGAATTATTATTTCATTAATAATATTGATTTAAAATTTGTTGTCTATTGTATTCTATTAGATTTTTCCTCGTTGAAGACTAACGGTAATTTGTTGTATATTATCTTAGTCATAATATTCTTTATCGGGCTAGTTGAGCTCACCCTTTTCCTTTTTTTGTTCCATTTTTCTTCTCGTGAGGCGAGAATATAGCGAGTACGAGTAGCCTGGGTATGGAATGAAGGTTTTAGAAAGAATTGTTTAGTAGTCCTCACCATTTTTGTAAAATAATGTATCAATAAATGTGATGAGGATTTATTTGAGTATAGATATTGTCTAGAAGATAATATTTGTATTCAAACTCACGCTTTCTGATTTTGTAATAATAAAGTTGTAGTTGTTTCGCACCATATATTGACAACTCGTAATAGGTGATGTATACCTATTTTGGGGGCATCACAATTAGTATCGTAGCTTAGGGATATGATCTCTCATGAGATCGGGAATAGAACTAGGAGGGAGAGAGACGAGTAAATCCTTCGCTAGTGTGTCCTACCTAAGCTTATTTTTTAGTTGGTCGATATATAAGGATATTATGTGATATATTGATTTCCTTAATTAACCCTTGTTTTTATGACAAGATTTGAGAATGTCGATCGAGAATATTAACAATGGAAATGAGACCGTGGAGACGTCTGACTCACCAACGAGGAGAACGTGCAACAGTCGGCAATGTTCCTCCCGCTGAACAACACCAATCGAAAGAGATGATGAACGAGGGATGTTTAGAAGCTTTTTGCGCTTCATGCAAAATCGACGAGGGAGACTCGTGTTCAAAATACGGTGGAAATGATAAGAATTCACGGGTTGTCACAACAAAGCGATTCAAAGAGTTGGGACCACCGAATTTAAGGGAAAGCGAGATCCGATCACGGCGGAAACATGGGTCAAGCAAATTACCAAGATATTCGATGTCTTGGGATGCACGGAAGAACGAAGGTTCCATTCGCCACCTTTATGTTCCGCATGGCGAGGCGACCATCGGGTGGGAGTCTCGTGAAGCGTACCATCCAACCGCACTCAAAGATGTCTTGGGAGACATTTCAGAATTATTTAATGACAAATACTTTCCGAAAGTGTTAAATCATATGAAGGAAGTGGAGTTCATCGATTAGAACAAAATAACATGGCGGTGTCTCAAAGATGCGAGGCAAAGTTTGCGAGAGTTATCCAGTTTGCACCTCATTTGGTGGAGAATGAGGAACGATGACGCGGATGTTTTTGAGAGGTTTGAAACCCCAGATACCAAGAATATCTCATTTCTCATAAATTTTCTCTCTATTCGGATGTTGTAAATGTGGCTCAATTATTAGAGCGAGATAACGAAAGTACGGTCAACCGGGACCATAACCAGGATCGTATCGAGATAGCGATCAACAATGAATAATGATAACCAAATGAGAAAGAAACAGACGGACAAAAATGGTAACCACTCTGGTGGTAATCATAGCCATGAAAATAGAAGAAGCGAGTCGAGGAGAGATTTTAAAAGAGAGATTTAACAATGACCATGTGAAGACGATGGTGTCTTGGCAACAACCGGTTCTAAGGGAGGAGAACGACCACCGGTTATATGCTACAAATGCGGAAAGAGGGACATATCACCAAACCGCCCACAACAGTTCAAGGTATGCTATAATTGTGGAAAAGAAGGACATATCGCTCGAGATTATGCGATGAATAAAACCTAGTTCAATGGGGATTTGACTCAAAAGATCGTCCCGAAAAAGTCAAAGTCAACGATTCCGGAAGAAGCGTTTGTTGTGATCGGTCATAATGCGAGGAACCCAAACGAGGTGATCACGGCACGCTTATTTATAAATTCTTCGCGAAGTTTATACCTTACTTGATCTTTGGTGCTACCCATTCATTTATCTCTCCTGCATGTGCTCAACGCTTAAACTTGACTCCGAGAAATTAGACTTTGACCTATCTGTGGAAACTCCGTTAGAGAAACTTTCATCACATCCATTGTTTATAAATCTTGTTTGATTCAAGTTGGCACCATCACCTTACCATTGACCTTATCTCTTTAAAGATACTTGTTTTTGATGTGATTTTAGGGATTGATTGGTTAACTACTCATCATGCCAAAATTGATTGTTTTCGTAAGGTTGTTAGTTTTCATATTCCTAACCAACTGTTGTATGCAATTCAAGCAACTAAACCATTAAAATCAATCACCGCTCATATCTAATCATAAAGCTATTCGTTTATTGAAAAATGGATGTCAAGCTTTCTTAGCCCATGTTATGGATTTGAATAAAGACACGCCAAATTTGAATAATATTCCTGTTGTTATTGACTTTCCGACGTATTTCCCGAAGAACTTCCGGCCTACCCCGAACGTGAAGTTGAATTCTTTATTGATCTTGAACTCGGTACAAAGCCCATTTCTAAAACCCCATATCGAATGGCTCTATTGAACTTCAGAGTTAAAGGTCCAACTACGAGAATTGTTGGACATCGGTTTCATTCGTCCCTAGACATCTCCTCGGGGTGCTCCCTGCTTTTATTTGTAAAGAAGAAAGACGGAGTATGCGACTTTGTATTGACTATCGGGAATTGAACCATGTCACCATCAAGAATAGGTATCCTCTACCTCGTATTGATGACTTGTTTGACCAATTCTGAAGGGCACAATTCTTTTCAAAAATCGATCTTCGCTTACGGATATCATCACCAAGATTAGAATCGAGGATATTCCAAAGACCGCCTTTAACTCTTCGATGCGGGCATTATGAATTCTTAGTCATGTCTTTTGGATCGACTAATGCTCCTATGCTTTCATGGATATGATGAACCGAGTATTCAAGGAATATTTGGATCGGTTTTGTTGTTGTCTTTATTGATGACATCCTTATATATTCCAAAAGTCGTGAAGATCATGAGCACCATTTGAAGTCGGTACTCCAAAGGCTTCGTGAAAACAAACTATATGCCAAATTAAAGAAATGCGAGTTCGGCTTGAGGAAGTAGCATTCCTCGGGCACGATGGTGTCGAAACATGGAGTATCTGCTGATCCGATCGAAGATTGAAGCAATACAAAGTTGAGCAACCGAAGTCGGTGATCAAGTCACGTAGCTTTTTGGGCTTAGTGGTTATTATCGAGATTCGTGGAAGGGTTTTCTCGAATCGCTACTCCATTAACTCGCCTAACTTTCGGAAGGATACAAAATTCGTTTGGAGCGAAGAATGCGAGAAAAGTTTCCAAGAGCTTAAGAAGAGACTTATTTCGACTGTTTCAACAATACCATCCGGTTCTTGATGGATTTGTTATCTCTGGCCGATGCTTCGCAAAGGGTTAGGATGTGTTCTCATGCAATGCCTCGCGACAACTTAAAGAGTATGAGAGAGAATTATCCTACTCATGATCTAGAGTTGGCGCGCAATGTTTTGCTATTTAAAGATATGGAGGCACTATCTATATGGGGAGAAAGTGGAGATATATTCGCACCATAAAAGCCTTAAATATTTCTTCACTCAAAAAGAACTCAACACGCGCGGCGGACGCTTGGCTCGAGCTATTGAAAGACTACGACCACACTATTCAATACCATCCCGGAAAAGCGAACGTGGTAGGCGATGTGGCGCCCCAAAATAGGTATACATCACCCATTCCGAGTTGTCAATACATGGTACGTAAACAACTACAACTTTATTATTACAACAAGAAATCGTGAGTTTAAATACAAATATTATCTTCTGACAATATTTATACTCACATAAATCCTCATCACATTTATTGATACATTATTTTACAAAAATGGTGAGGACTACTAAACAATCCTTTCTAAAACCTTCATTCCATACCCCGACTTGCACTCGCTATATTCTCGCCTCCCGAGAAGAATGGAACAAAAAGGAAAAGGGTGAGCTCAACTAGCTCAAGAAGAATATTATGACTAAGATAATATACAACAAATTATCGTTAGTCTTCAACAGGAAAAATTTAATAGAATACAATAGACAACAAATTTTCAATCAATATTCGCAATGAAATAATAATTCATTAGAAGAGTTAAGTAGAGAATGCAAACTACTATCTTCTATGTATGAATTTAAAAGTTCATCGCTCTATCTTTTATCCCCAGAACAACAATCAATATACATCCGGAATCAAATATTCATCTTTGCACTACTGAGCAAAGATATTCATCGATTAATCATGTTCATTTAAACACTGCTCATCTTTGCACTACTGGGCCAAAGATATTAATCGATCGGTTATGTTCATCTCAACACTGCTCATCTTTGCACTACAGTGCCAAAGATATTCTTCGAAAATCATTCATCTTTGCACTACGTGCCAAAGATATTCAATAATATCATCATTTAAGACCGAGGATGATGAAAATATTTTTAAAGAACGAATCCAAAGAAACAAAATGACAAGGATTAAGGATTAAGGATTCGTACTTTGTTTTATCCATGTCCAACAATACCCCAAAAATAATCACAATGGTGTAAAATTCAAGAATGATCAAAACATGGATACAATCAAAGCTAGTATCCAAAATAGATGTTTTGGACAAAAAGAAGAAATTTTATTTTATTTTTGGTGAATAGTCAGATATCGTGAATAGTCTTATATCGTGAATAAGGTCAGATATCGTGAATAAGACCGTATACATGAATAGTAAATCCGACACCAAAAGATAGAAATTCCACAAAAAAACATCTTCACGCTTCATGAATAGTACTACTCGTGAATAAGAACTCGTGAATAAGAACTCATGAATAGTAACTCGTGAATAGTAACTCATGAATAGTAACCCCACATGAAAAAGTTCCAAATTTGATAAAAGTTCCAACTAATATTTCAAAGATAATGATATTGAAGAAATAATATCATTCTGAAAAAATAATATCCCTTACCTCAAAGAATCAAGATTTCTTGAAGGAAAGGTCGGAAGTGATCTTTGAATGAAATTTGTACTTTAACAAAGAACTCTCAAAGTATCTAAATACTCACAAAATACGCTCGATAATATAGAGAGAAAGAGAAAAACTTTGTTTCGTGTGATTTTCAATTCTAACTTAGCCCTCTATTTATAGGAAAATGTTAGCCGTAAAAGGCAGGACTTTGACTGCTACCTGATGGCTTTACTCGCTACTATTGCCACCCACCACATTTGAAATAAAATTCAGCACATTTCTTCACCAACCACAAGTGGGGCCCACTCAATTCTAGAATTTTCCACCAAAATCAATTATAACCCTAATTTCCTAATCGACACCTCTTAAAATTCATAACAAATCATTCGTTGCATTTTTAATTCGGTTCAAAATTTGTGGACATATACTCAACTTATGTATGTATAACATACCCAAAAATTACCACAATCCAACGGTTTGATTAAAAATTATAACCCCATGATACATCGTAAAAAAATACCGATTTGATTTTAATACCTCAATCCGACAAAATACAAATAAAACATCTCAAAGATTAATTCCTTCATTAATAACCACATAAATAAATCCATCATTTATATTCATATAAAATAAATATTTCCTTATCATATGAATCAATAATTAATTATTCACAAATAATATTACGTAATCACAATTATGACAACCAGCCGCTCCTCAGAAAGAGGGGCTTTCCGATAAGGATTTCTCCTTACTTGGCGCCGCAATTAGGTGACCAAACCTCTCCTTGATGTAACTTTCTAGACATTGCCAATAATGCTATCTAATAATATTATTTAAATAATATGAATTATTGATCCGATAATGGAGATAATGCCAAAGCGTGACAATTATCGAACAACAATAATATAAAATATCAACGCAAAGAATTATTGAATCAATAAAATAAAATATTGAATAAAGAATTCATCGTAAAAATTATTGAGTAGTGCCTTCTCACGTAAGGATCAATAATTCAACAATCTTCGTAATACCGCAGCCATCTTTAAGTAACCACGCCATATTCATCAGATTTTAACCACCGGTATTCCAACGGTCTTAATTGGTAATAACTACGCCAGTTATTTTTAACCAACTTATATTTGTCGCTTTCTTTCATCCAATCGCTTTTCATTATGGGGCCCACATGGGGTCATACCGTCGCATTTAATATTCCCCGACAAAGATTTAATATTCCACGACCAAACGAATATTCCCCGACAAAATGAATATTTTATAACCACTTGCTTTATTTTGAAATATTTATGTATTTAACCCTTAACTATCCACATTAATCAAATCAACCCTTACTATTTCAAAATAATAAATAAAGGAAATTCCTTTTTATTTAAAAAATTTCGGGTCTTACAACCTCCCTCCTTAAGAAATTTCGTCCCTCGAAATTGACGTGACGTACTGGTGTTTCAAAAGGTGAGGATACCTCGCTTTCATTTTCGCTTCCAATTCCCGTGTCATTTCCTCTATAGCATGATTCCTCCACAAAACTTTAACTTGTGGTATGACCTTTTCATACAGCGTAGGACGCCCTCCTTCCTATCCAAGATCTTGATAGGTACCTCCTCATACGTTAAGTCTTCTTCTATTATCTCGTCCTGGTTCTAACTCAATAACGTGGTTCGGGTCTTTCACATATTTACTGAAGTGCATGATATGTGAAACACATTATGAACACGAGACATACTTTGAGGTAACGCAAGTCTATAGGCTACATTTCCTACTTCCGGTCAAGAATTTGAAATGGACCAATAAATCGTGGATTGAGCTTTCCTCTCTTCCCAAATCTTGTAACTCCTTCCATAGAAAGCAACTCGCAACAATACATGATCCCCTACATTAAATTCCACGTCCTTTCGATGAAGATCCGCGATAACTCTTTTTGTCGATCTTGTGCCGCTTTGTATACGTTGTCGAATCATTTGGATCTTTTCGGTGATATATACATTTAACTCGGGTCCCAACAATGTTGCTTCACCCACCTCATCCCAACATATTGAGAACGACATTTTCGTCCATATAATGCTTGAATGGAGCCACACCTATACTTGCACGATAACTTGTTGTTGTAGGAGAATTCCACCAATGGTAAATACTTATCCCAACTACCCTTGAAGTCTAGGACACGAGTCTTAATAAATCTTCAAGAGTTTGAATAGTCCTCTCGATTGTCCGTCTGCTTTGGGGATGGTATCTTCAACTAAATCGCAAACTCAGTGCCCATAGCTTTTTGCAAGCTAACCCAAAATCTTGAAGTGAATCTTGGGTCACGATCCGAAACTATGGATACAGGCATGCCATGCAACCTCACAATCTCATTTACGTATATACTAGCAAAGACGTTCAAGTGAATAAGTCTCCGTGACGGCAAGAAATGAGCGGACTTGGTTAATCTATCAACAATAACCCAAATAAGCATTGATGCCTTGAGAAACCGTAGGAAGACCAGAACGAAATCCATAGTAATGTGTTCCCACTTCCATTCCTAATCTCAAGTGGTTGCAACGGACCCTTAGGTACTAGATGCTCCGCCTTTACACGTTAGGCAAGTTAAACACATCGAGATAAACTTTGCAATCTCTCTCTTCATATTATTCCACCAAAATGTATGTCAAGATCACGATACATTTTAGTACTTCCGTGATGGATTGCAAATGGTGTATTGTGTGCTTCCATCATAATCTTGTACTTCAAATTAGAGTCGTTAGGAACAAAGTCTAGAGTGGACTCAAGTATTCCTTCTTCATCAATTCTAAACTTCCCTAATAGCTCCTTCTTGTACTTTCTTCTTCATACGTATCGATTTCCGGTTGGGTGGCTTGAGCAACCTTAACTTTTTCTATTAAAGTTGGCTCTATCGATACTTGACATCATCGCACTTTTCGTTCCTCATGATATGATCTTCTACTCAACGCGTCGGCTACCACGCTCGCTTTACCGGATGGTATTGAATAGTGTGGTCGTAGTCTTTCAATAGCTCGAGCCAACGTCATTGCCGCATGTTGAGTTCTTTTTGAGTGAAGAAATATTTAAGGCTTTTATGGTCCGAATATATCTCCACTTTCTCCCCATATAGATAGTGCCTCCATATCTTTAAGCAGCAACGACATTGCTGCTAACTCTAGATCATGAGTAGGATAATTCCTCTCATACTCTTTAAGTTGTCATGAGGCATAGGCTATGACTTTCCCACGCCAGCATGAGAACACATCCTAACCCTTTTACAAGCATCAGATGAATAACAAATCCATCCGAACCGGATGGTATTGTTAGAACAGTCTTAAAAATAAGTCTCCTCTTAAGCTCTTGAAACTTTTCTCGCATTCTTCGCCCCTAAACGAATTTACGTATCCTTTCGAGTTAGTTTGAGTTAATGGAGTAGCGATTCGAGAAAACCCTTCCACGAATCTCCGATAATAACCAATTAAGCCCAAAAGCTACGTGACTTGATCACCGAAACTTCGGTTGCTTCTAACTTTGTATTGCTTCAATCTTCACCGGATCAACAGATACTCCATGTTTTGACACCACATGCCCAAGAAAGGCTACTTCCTCGAAGCCGAACTCGCATTTCTTCAATTTGGCATATAGTTGGTTTCACGAAGCCTTTGAGTACCAAATTTCAAATGGTGCTCATGATCTTCACGACTTTTGGAATATATAAGGATGTCATCAATAAAGACAACAACGAATCGATCCAAATATTCCTTGAATACTCGGTTCATCATATCCATGAAAGCCATAGGAGCATTAGTTAGTCCGAAAGACATGACTAAGAATTCATAATGCCCATACCGAGTTCTCAAGGCGCCTTTGGAATATCCTCGCCTAATTTTCACCGATGATATCCGTAATCGAAGATCGATTTTGAAAAGAATTGTGCCCCTCAGAATCGGTCAAACAAGTCATCAATACGAGGTAGGATACCTATTCTTGATGGTGACATGGTTCAATTCCCCGATAGTCAATACAAAGTCGCATACTCCCGCTTTTCTTTTTACAAATAAAACAGAGCACCCCAAGGAGATGTACTAGACGATGAAACCGATGTCCAACAATTCCTCGTAGTTGGACCTTTAACTCCTGAAGTTCAATAGAGCCATTCGATATGGGGTTTTAGAAATGGGCTTTGTACCGTTTCAAGATCAATAAAGAATTCAACTTCACGCTCGGGGTAGGCCGGGAAGTTCTTCGAAATACGTCGGAAAGTCAATAACAATAGAATATTATTCAAATTTGACGTGTCTTTATTCAAATCCATAACATGGGCTAAGAAAGCTTGACATCCGCTTTTTCAATAAACGAATAGCTTTATGATTAGATATGATAGTGATTGATTTTAATGGTTTAGTTGCTTGAATTGCATAAACAGGTTGGTTAGGAATATGAAAACTAATAACCTTACGAAAACAATCAATTTTGGCATGATGAGTAGTTAACCAATCAATCCCTAAAATCACATCAAAAGCAAGTATCTTTAAAGAGATAAGGTCAACAGTGTAAGGTGATGGTGCCAACTTGAATCAAACAAGATTTATAAACAAATGGATGTGATGAAAGTTTCTCCTAACGGAGTTTCCACAGATAGGTCAAAGTCTAATTTCTCCGAGTCAAGTTTAAACGTTGAGCACATGCAGGAGAGATAAATGAATGGGTAGCACCCGTATCAAGTAAGGTATAAACTTCGCAAGAATTTATAAATAGCTTACCCGTGATCACCTCGCTTGGGTTCCTCGCATTATGACCGATCCACAACAACAAACGCCTTCCGGAATCGTTGACTTTGACTTTTCGGGACGATCTTTTTGAGTCACCGTCCCCATTGAACTAGGTTTCGCCATCTTGTCTAATCTCGAGCGATATGTCCTTCCTTTCCACAACTATAGCATACCTTGAACTGTTGTGGGCGGTTTGACCGATATGTCCCTCTTTCCGCATTTGAGATATATAATGACCGTGGTCGTTTCTCCTCCCTTAGAACCGATTCTTTCACGCAAGACTTTGCCGCCTTCACATAGTCGTTGTTAAATCTCCTTTTTAAAATCTCCTCCGACTCGCTTTTCTCGCTTTTCACGACCATGATTACCACCAGAGTGGTTACCATTTCTGTCCGTCTGCTTTTCTTTCTCCGCAGTTATCATTATTCTGCTGACCGCCATCTCGAGTACGATCCTCGTTATGGTCCCTCGGTTGACCGTACTCGTTATCTCGCCTCTAATAATTGAGCCCATTTACAACATCTCGAATAAAGAGAAAGTTTATGAGAAATGAGATCTTGACGTATCGCCGGGTTTCAAACCTCTAAGAAACATCCGCGTCATCGTTCCTCATTCTCCACCAAATGAGGTGCAAACTCGATAACTCTGCAAACTTTGCCTCGTCATCGAGACAATCGCCATGTTGTTTTGCTCTAATCGATGAACTCTACTTCCTTCATATACGACGAACACTTTCGTGAAAGTATTTGTCATTAAATATTCTCTCAAACGTCTCCCAAGACATGCCGAAAGCGGCCGGATGGTACGCCTTCACGCACTCCCACCAGTGATACTGCCTCGCCACGGAACATAAAGGTGGCGAATGGAACCTTCGTTTCCTCGCATCCCAAGACATCGAATATCTTGGTAATTTGTTTGACCCATGTTTCCGCCATGATCGGATCCGGCTTTCCTTAAATTCGTGGTCCCAACTCTTTGAATCGCTTGTTTGTGACAACCCGTGAATTGCTATCATTTCTCCTCAGATTTTGAACACGAGTCTCCTCGTCGATTTTGCATGAACTGCAAAAAAGCTTCTAAACATCCCCTCGTTCATCATCTCGCTTTCGGTGGTGTTGTTCACGGAGGAACATTGCCACTGTTAGACGTTCTCCTCGTTGGTAAGACAGAGCATCTCCACGGTCTCATTTACTCCATCATTAATATTCTCAATCGACATTCTCAAATCATGTCATAAAACAAGGGTTAATTAAGGAAATCAATATATCACATAATATCCCTATATATCGACCAACTAACAAATAGCTTAGGTAGGACACACTAGCGAAGGATTTACTTGTCTCTCCCTCCTAGTTCTATTCCCCGATCTCCGCCAGAGATCATATCCCTAAGCTCGATACCAACCGACGCCCCCCCCAAAATAGGTATACATCACCCATTCGAAAGTGTCAATACATGGTATGTAAACAACTACAACTTTATTATTACAACAAGAAAAGCGTGAGTTTAAATACAAATATTATCTTCTGACAATATTTATACTCACATAAATCCTCATCACATTTATTGATACATTATTTTACAAAATGGTGAGGACTACTAAACAATCCTTTCTAAAACCTTCATTCCATACCCCGACTGCATCGCTTATATTCTCGCCTCCCGAGAAGAATGGAACAAAAGGAAAAGGGTGAGCTCAACTAGCTCAAGAAAGAATATTATGACTAAGATAATATACAACAAATTATCGTTAGTCTTCAACAGGAAAAATTTAATAGAATACAATAGACAACAAATTTTCAATCAATATTCGCAATGAAATAATAATTCATTAGAAGAGTTAAGTAGAGAATGCAAACTACTATCTTCTATGTATGAATTTAAAAGTTCATCGCCTATCTTTTATCCCTCAGTAACAACAATCAATATACATCCGAATCAAATATTCATCTTTGCACTACAGTGCCAAAGATATTCATCGATTAATCATGTTCATTTAAACACTGTTCATCTTTGCACTACTGTGCCAAAGATATTAATCACCTCGGTTATGTTCATCTCAACACTGCTCATCTTTTGCACTACGGGCCAAAGATATTCTTCAGAAATCATTCATCTTTACACTACAGGGCCAAAGATATTCAATAATATCATCATTTAAGACCGAGGATGATGAAAAATATTTTTAAAGAACGAATCCAAAGGAAACAAAATGACAAGGATTAAGGATTAAGGATTCGTACTTTGTTTTATCCATGTCCAACAATACCCCAAAAATAATCACGAGTGGTGTAAAATTCAAGAATGATCAAAACATGGATACAATCAAAGCTAGTATCCAAAATAGATGTTTTGGACAAAAGAAGAAATTTTTTTTTTTTTTTTGTGAATAGTGCCAGATATCGTGAATAGTCCAGAGTATCGTGAATAAAGGTCAGATATCGTGAATAAGACTCAGTATACATGAATAGTAAATCCGACACCAAAAGATAGAAATTCCACAAAAACATCTTCACGCTTCATGAATAGTACTCGTGAATAGTAACTCGTGAATAAGAACTCATGAATAGTAACCCCGAGCATGAAAAAGTTCCAAATTTGATAAAAGTTCCAACCAATATTTCAAAGATAATGATATTGAAGAAATAATATCATTACGAAAAAATAATATCCCTTACCTCAAAGAATCGATTCTTGAGAAGGAAAGGGTCAAGTGATGTTTGAATGAAATTTGTCTTTGACAAAGAACTCTCAAAGTATCTAAATACTCACAAAATACGCCAATAATATAGAGAGAAAGAGAAAAACTTTGTTTCAAAGTGTGATTTTCAATTCTAACTTAGCCCTCTATTTATAGGAAAATGTTAGCCAAGGCCAAGCGTGACTTGACTGCTACTGATGGCTTTACTCCTCGCTACTATTGCCACCCACCACATTTGAAATAAAATTCAGCACATTTCTTCACCAACCACAAGTGGGGCCCACTCAATTCTAGAATTTTCCACCAAAATCAATTATAACCCTAATTTCCTAATCGAGACACCTCTTAAAATTCATAACAAATCATTCGTGCATTTTAACGGTTCAAAATTTGTGGACATATACTCAACTTATGTATGTATAACATACCCAAAAATTACCACAATCCAACGGTTTGATTAAAAATTATAACCCCGCAATACATCGTAAAAATAATCTGATTTGATTTTTAATACCTCCATCCGGCAAAATACAAATAAAACATCTCAAAGATTAATTCCTTCATTAATAACCACATAAATAAATCCATCATTTATATTCATATAAAATAAATATTTCCTTATCATATGAATCAATAATTAATTATT
Source organism: Panax quinquefolius (assembly GCA_020205615.1). NCBI lineage: Eukaryota > Viridiplantae > Streptophyta > Magnoliopsida > Apiales > Araliaceae > Panax > Panax quinquefolius. The sequence goes on along the minus strand of CM035155.1, from coordinate 17,650,834 downwards.
CACAAATAATATTACGTAATCACAATTATGACAACCAGTAGTTCCCTGAAAGAGGGGGCTTTCCGATAAGGATTTCTCCTCATCTTGCCGCAATTAGGTGACCAAACCTCTCTCGATGTAACTTTCTAGACATTGCCAATAATGCTATCTAATAATATTATTTAAATAATATGAATTATTGATCCGATAATGGAGATAATGTGCGTTGACAATTATTGAACAACAATAATATAAAATATCAACGCAAAGAATTATTGAATCAATAAAATAAAATATTGAATAAGAATTCATGTAAAAATTATTGAGTAGTGCCTTTCACGTAAGGATCAATAATTCAACAATCTTGTGTCATACCGCATATTGCTCTTTATCGCGAACCACGCGTATTCATCGTATTTTAACCACCGGTATTCCAACAGTCTTAATTGGTAATAACTACGCCTGTTATTTTAACCAACTTATATTTGTGCGTTTTCTTCATCCAATCGCTTTCAGTTATGGGGCCCACACATGGTCATTTAGCCGTAAGTATTTAATATTCCCAAACATTTAAATATTCCACGACCAAACGAATATTCCCGAACAAAATGAATATTTTATAACCACTTGCTTATTTTGAAATATTTATGTATTTAACCCTTAACTATCCACATTAATCAAATCAACCCTTACTATTTCAAAATAATAAATAAAGGAAATTCCTTTTATTTAAAAAATTTCGGTCTTACAAATTGACGTTGAGTAGAAGATCATATGAAGGAACGAGTGCGATGATGTCAAGTATACGCGTAGAGCCAACTTTAATAGAAAAGTTAAGGTTGCTTTCAAGCCACCCAATTCGCAAGGTGATGCGTATGAAGAAGAAAGTACAAGAAGGAGCTATTCCTAAGCGAGAATTGATGAAGAAGAAGGAATACTTGAGTCCACTCTAGACTTTGTGTTCCTAACGACTCGATTTGAAGTACAAGATTATGATGGAGGCACACATACACCATTTGCAATCCATCTGAAGTACTAAAATGTATCATGATCTTCGACATACATTTTGGTGGAACAATATGAAGAGAGAGATTGCAAAGTTTATCTCAATGTGTTTAACTTGTCAACGTGTAAAGGCGGAGCATCTAGTACCTAAGGGTCCGTTGCAACCACTTGAGATTCCGAAATGGAAGTGAGAACACATTACCATGGATTTCGTTACGGGTCTTCCTACGGTTTCTCAGGGCATCAATGCTATTTGGGTTATTGTTGATAGATTAACCAAGTCTGCTCATTTCTTGCCGATACGGGAGACTTATTCACTTGAACGTCTTGCTAGTAGTATACGCGTTAATGAGATTGTGAGGTTGCATGGCATGCCCAGATCCATAGTTTCGGATCGTGACCCAAGATTCACTTCAAGATTTTGGGTTAGCTTGCAAAAAGCTATGGGCACGGATTTACGATTCGATTCGGCATACCATCCTCAAACCAGACGGACAATCGAAAGGACTATTCAAACTCTTGAAGATTTATTAAGACTCGTGTCCTGAGACTTCAAGAGGCGCGGTTAGGATAAGTATTTACCATTGGTAGAATTCTCCTACAACAACAGCTTATCGTGCAAGTATAGGTGTGGCTCCATTTGAAGCATTATATGGACGAAAGTGTCGCTTCCGGTATGTTGGGACGAGGTGGGTGAAGCAACATTGTTAGGACCTGAGTTATTATACGTATGACTACGAAAAAGATCCAAATGATTCGACAACGATATACAAAGCGGCACAAGATCGACAAAAAAGAGTTATGCGGATCTTCATCGAAATGACGTGGAATTTAGTGTAGGGGATCGTGTATTGTCATGAAGTTGCTCCATGGAAGGTAGTTACAAGATTTGGGAAGAGAGGAAAGCTCAATCCACGATTTATTGGTCCATTTCAAATTCTTGACCGAGTAGGAAATGTAGCCTATAGACTCGCGTTACCTCTTCTGAGTATGTCTCGTGTTCATAATGTGTTTCACATATCCGTATTTCAGTAAATATGTGAAAGACCCAAACCACGTTATTGAGTTAGAACCGACGAGATAGCCAAGACTTAACGTATGAGGAGGTACTTGTCAAGATTTTAGATAGGAAGGAGCATGTCCCACGCCAAGAAAGGTCATACCACAAGTTAAAGTTTTGTGGAGGAATCATGCTATAGAGAAAATGACCCAGGAATTGGAAACGGAAATGAAAGCGAGGTATCCTCACCTTTTCAAAACACCAGTATCGCACGTCGTTTCGAGGACGAAATTTCATAAGGAGGGAGGTTGTAAAGACCCCAACTTATTATTAATGAAATTTAATTTTCTATTTATTATTTTGAAATAGTAAGGGTTGATTTGATTAATGTGGATAGTTAAGGGTAAAATACGCAAATACTTCAAAATAAGCAAGTGGTTATAAAATATTCATTGTTGTTGTGGGAATATTCGTTTGGTCATGGAATATTCAATCGCTCGGGAATAATATTAAATGCGACGCAGCCCATGTGTGGGGGCCCATAACTGAAAGCGATTGGATGAAGAAAATGACAAATATAAGTTGTTTAAAAAATAACAGCGTAGTTATTCTGTTAAAATACTTATGGTTAAAACACAAGAAGATACCAGTATTGCACCAATTATTGATTCTTACGTAAGAAGGCACTACTCAATAATGGTTACGAAGAATTCTTGCTCGATATTTTATTGATTTAATAATTCTTTGCGTTGATATTTTATATTCTTTGTTGTTTCAATAATTGTCATTACACAAGATTTTTCATTATCGAAGCAATAATTCATATTATCCTAATAATATTATTAGATAATATTATTGGCAATGTCTAGAAAGTTCATGCTAAGGAGAGGTTTGGTCACCTAATCATACCAAATAAGGAGAAATTCTTATTGAAAGCCCCCTTTTCCTGGAGGCGCACCGGTTGTCAATATTGTGATTCTCAGAATATTATTTGTGAATAATTAATTATTGATTCATATGATGAGAAAATATTGATTTTATGTGGCTATAGATGGAGAAAATTTTATCATGACAATTGTTGAAAATTGAAATTTTATCTTTTTCTCGATAAAATAATATTTTAATAATATAATAATGGTGATATTTTTACAACGAATGTGGGATATATGAGTATACGAGGAGGAAGAGTATTTTTGTTGCAATAAATGTTTAAAACATGTTAAACATGCTCATGGGACCCCATTTACTGACTGAAATTTGATTATAGCCTGTAAAATCGCCCGTTTGTGGATTTCGGTCAATTTCTATTTGGAATTTGGAAAAACTTTCTTCTGCAAAGTTGTAGAAAATTGAATTTCCTATAAAAACTTGCGAGATTCGAATTTTCTGATGAAATGGCTATTTATTATGAATTATTGAAGTTCCGAAGCTCCGAAATAATTGATTTTTGGAAGTTTAAAATATTTAAAATTAGAAAAACGTTTTTTCTTACTTTTTCTAGAATGTGGCATGTGTTTGATGGCTGAAATCAGATTCTAGGCATGCGTAGGAAATTTATATAATTATATTATTAATTTATTAAATTTTCTACTTTGGTGTTCTAAGCAATTTCCTATAAATAGGGTGCTTAGGTTAGAATTGAAAATCACACCGTAAACCTAAGTTTTCTGTAAGACCCCATTTATTATAAATAAAGATGAATTTTCTATAAATATTATTTTTGAATATTATGGAATAAATTTGATATAATGTTATAGTTGTGGGTAATATTTATAAATTTTGCAAAAGTATGCAAGTTGTTATAAAATATTCGTTTGGTTGGGAATATTCTTTTTTGTTAGGGAATATTCGATAACTACTCAATCATTGGTGGACCCCACAATGTAATTATTATTTTGATTGAGAAAACGACAAAAAAAATATTTTATAAAAATAACTACGGAGGTGTTACCGTTAAAAAGCTGTTGAACTACCCGGTGGTAAAAGTACGAGAATACACGTGGTTGCATAGTAGCTACTAAGATTGATTATTGATGCTTACGTGAGAAGTCACTCAAATATGCTTTCGATTATTATACAATAATTCTTTGCATCATATCTCTTATATTATTGATTTAATTATTGTCACAAGATCATCCGTATAATATGTTATATTATTAATTGAGACGACAAGTTATAAATGATTAATAATTGTTGAAAGATTAAAAATGTGTTGATTAAAAATAAAATGATTTGTGGTAATATTTATTCAATCCTTAATGTATATAAAGAGTCCTACATTATGAGACGTTTGTGGTAAGTTTGATTATTTTATGGGGGGCCCATATGTCATCATCTAAGAGTCTCTTCACAATAGTAATTACCTTTGTGAATAGTATTTACCTTCGTCGATAGTAATTACCTTCGCCAATAGTAATTACCTTTGTGAATAGTAATTACCTTCGTCGATAGTATTTACCTTCGTCGATAGTAATTACCTTCACAATAGTAATTACCCTTGTGAATAGTAATTACCTTCCGTCAATAGTAATTACCTTTACGGGACGTCCAAACCACTTGCTTGCTTCACATTACAAAAGGCCAAACCACTTGTCGTTTCACATTACAAAGCGTCAAACCACTTTTTCTTTTCACATCACCAATCGTCAAGCCACTTGCCTTTTTCACATGGTAGGTCTTAAGCTAGAAATCTTCTATAAATAGAGGCCTAGTGCTTCATTATTTTCACGAAATCATTTCAAGCTTTAGAGAGAGAAAGTATAGAGAAATAAGAGAGAAGAAGAAGAGTATTTTGTTACTACACTACTGCGTAGATTCAATCTCCTACCAAAAGTAAGGGGTGTTATTCTTTCTTATTCATGAAGAAACTGTTGTTATTCCATCACAGTATTATTACATTGGAATAACTCAGATATCTGCCATTTACCTATACTTGGTGACATTCTTCTATTATTCTCGCTGGAACATCCTGTGCATGTGTTTTTACACCGACCTGGTTCCGCTCTTTATTATTATTCATTGGAACATCCCGTCTGCATGCGTTTTTACTGCCGGACTGGTTCCGTTATTTATTATTCTGTTAGAATAACCTTTACTGTCTGCGATTATCGCATGCACGGTGATTTCTTTTGTTATTCCATTCTTTATTATACCCAATTGGTTAAAACTTTGACTTCTATACTCCATGAAATTAGTGGAATATCCTCGATATTTGCGTTTCATCCAAAGATCTTTTCATGAAAATATTCTTCCGATCATTCTTGAATTTTACTCTACAAAATGATCATGTTGATAATTTGGGCGTTAATAATTCCTGGATAAAATAATTCTTGAACTTGTTTTATTGAATTCTTATATCATTGTCACCATCCTCATGTTTATATTATGTTGAAAGTCATCTGTGGCACGTAGTGCATAGATGGACTTGGTATGATTATGACCCAGACTATTCGATTGTAATCATGGCCGTAATGTTACAAATGATGTGATAAAAATCCTCGATTGGTCAGTAGTGCATTGATGGACGATTGTTGACATGATCATGACCATTAATGAATACACAACTATTCTTGGCAGTAGTGCATGAATAATTATGGTCGTGATACTACTAAAGAATATCCTCGGGCAGTAGTGCGAGGGGTGATTCGACGATGTGGAATATTTATTAAAGTGAGTCTCAAATATAACGATGATGAAAAACCTTTTAAATCATAAAAGATAGTAGATTTTATTTTCTACTTGACTCTTTTAATGGATTGCTTGTTCATTTGCGATTAAACTTGATGTTTATTATATTTTATCGCTTTAACATCACAAGGCTATTGATAATTTATTCTGCATTATCTTAGTCATAATATTTCTTCTTTGGGCTAGTTGAGCTCACCCTTTCTTTCACCGTTCTCTTCAAGAAATGAGAACATAAATTGGAGACGAGCCGGGGAGCGGAGTAATGGTCCGAGGATAGCATTAGTAGTCCTCACTATTCTCGTGAAATAGTGTGATAATAATTGTAATGAGGACTCCTTTTGAGTTTGTATAATATCTAGTAGACAATATTTGTATTCAAACTCACGCTTTATGTCGTATTGTACCCTACGCTTATATTAGTAAGTTGTATTTAAATTACATACCATGTATCGACTACCCAAGATGGGTGATGATTACCTAATTTTGGGGTCGCCATCACGGTTGGTATCGAGCTTAGGGATATGATCCACAGCTAAGATGTGAGAATAGTACTAGGAGGGGAGAGACAGGGAATACCTTCGCTAGTATGACCTACCTAAGTTTATGTCTTTATTTTATTGGTTGGTCGGGAAGATAGGGATAATTTGTTACATGTCAATTAACCTTTTGTTTTGTGGCGATGTCTGAAAATGACATCCGAGAATGTTGAGAATAGCGATGGAGCAGCAGCGATCGCGTGATTCACCACATATCAATAATCGGGATAATGTGCATCGGAAGGCGACAATCCTCATACAAACAAACAACACCGACCAAAATGATGAATGACCAAATGTTCGGAGAGGCTTTATGCAATTTATGCAACAGCAGGCGAGAGCGACTCCTGTCCAAAACGTAAGTGGAAACACGAAAAACTCTTGGGCGGTCACCGCTAAACAATTCAAGGAGCTGGGACCACCGGAGTTTAAGGAGAAAAAACCACTTCTGGCGGAAGCATGGATAAAGCAGATTACCAAGATATTTGATGTCTTGGGATGCTCCGAGGAGCAAAAGGTTCCCTTTGCCGCCTTTATGTTGCGCGGAGAGGCGGATTACTGGTGGGAATCGGTAAAACGTACTCAACCTGCTGTACTGAAGATATCTTGGGAGAAGTTCCAGGAGCTGTTCAACGACAAATACTTTCCTGAAAGTATTCGCTACATGAAGGAGGTGGAGTTTATCAAGTTGGAACAAAACAATATGACCGTGTCGCAATACGAGGCAAAATTTGCGGAGTTATCACGGTTTGCGTCCCACTTGGTGGATAATGAAGAGAGAATGGCGCGAATGTTTTTAAGAGGTTTGAAGCCGGAGATACGTCAACATCTTATTTCTCATAAACTGTGTTTGTATTCAGATGTTGTAAATAGGGCTCAGTTAGTGGAGCGCGATAATGAGTCAACGCAACTAAAAGAGAGCAGCCGACAAAATTATAATACCAGCGAGAGTAGTCATCGAAGTGGTGACAACAAGCGTGGAGGAATCAACGGCCGGATATGGTAACCACTTCGGTGGTAATCGAGGCCAAAACAATAAGAATGGACATTTCAAGAAAAGGAGATTCAACAATGATGGAAAGACGTCGACCAAAGACCGTTGTTAAGGAAGGAGAAAGACCACCTATCATATGCTTCAAATGCGGAGGAGAGGACACATCGATCAATCTGCTACCATGCCATCCAAAGCATGTTATAATTGTGGAAGAAAGGTCACTTAGCTCTATTTTGTCGCCATCAAGACAAATTCAATAGGATGGAGGCACCAAAGGCCTTCCCGAAAAAGTCAAAACCTAGTAGTCTGCAAGGGAGGCGTTTGTTGTGACCTCCCAAAGAGCAAGGAATCCGAATGAGGTCATCACGGTAAGCTTATCATAAACTCTAATGAAGTTTATACTTTATTTGATACCGGTTCTACCCATTCTTTATTTCTCCTACTTGCGCTCATCGATTAAATTTGACTCCGGAGAAATTAGACTTTGACTTATCTGTGGAAACTCCGTTGGGAGAAACCTTCATTACATCCACTGTTTATAAGTCTTGTTTGGTTCAAATCGGTACCCTCACATTACCTGTCGATCTTATTTCATTAAAAATACTTGTATTTGACGTGATTCTAGGGATTGATTGGTTAACTACTTATCATGCAAAAATTGATTGTTTTCGTAAGGTTGTTAGCTTTCATATTCCTAATCAACCTATTATGCGAATTCAAACGACCAAACCATTAAAATCAATCACGGTCATCTCAAGCCATAAAGCTATTCGTTTATTGAAAAACGGATGTCAAGCTTTCTTAGCTCATGTCACAGATTTAAACAAAAATACGTCAGTTTTGAGCGATATTTCTATTGTTAATAAATTTCCTGACGTATTCCCCAAAGAACTTCCTCGCCTACCCCGTAGGCGTGAAATTGAATTTTGTATCGACCTTGAACCCTGCAGACAAAACCTATTTCCAAAGCCCCATATCGAATGGCTCTATTGAACTTCGTGGAGTTAAAGACCCAACTGCAGGAATTGTTAGACATTGGCTTTATTCGTCCTAGTACTTCTCCTTGGGGTGCTCTGTTCTATTCGTGAAGAAGAAAAGATGGGAGTATGCGACTTTGTATTGATTATCGGGAGTTGAATCATGTCACCATCAAAAATAGGTATCCATTGCCCGCGTATTGATGACCCGTTTGACCCGGTTGTAAGGAGTCAAATTCTTTTCAAAGATTGATCTTAGTCTAGGATATCACCAATTGAAGATTAGAACCACGACATTCCAAAGACGGCTTTAACTCGAGTGCGGACATTATGAATTCCTAGTCATGTCCTTTGGATTGACTAATGCTCCTCCGCCTTCATGGATATGATGAACCGAGTATTCAAGGAATATTTAGATCACTTTGTGGTCGCTCATATTGATGACATCCTTATTTATTCCAAAAGCCGTGAAGATCATGAGCAACACTTGAGGTCGACACTCCAAAAGCTTCGTGAATATAAGCTTTATGCCAAGTTGAAGAAATGTGAGTTACGGCTTGAAGAAGTAGCATTCCTTGGGCACGTGGTATCAAGTCATGGAATATCTGTTGACCCAAAGAAAGATTGAAGCTATTCAAAGTCTGGGAACAACCTAAATCGATGATCAAAATACGTAGCTTTCTCGGTTAATTTGGTTATTATCGGAGATTCGTGGAAGGATTTTCTCCAATCGCTACTCCATTGACTCAAATGACTCTTTGAAAGATACAAAGTTCGGTTGGAAGCGAAGAATGTGAGAGGAGTTTTAAGAACTCAAGAGGAGACTTATTTCAAAGACTGTTCGACAATACCATCCTGCCTCGAGGGATTTGTCATCTACAATGATGCTTCTAGCAAAGGGTTGGGATGTGTTCTCATGCAACATGGAAAAGTTATAGCTTTATGCCTCGCGACAACTCAAAGAATATGAGAGGAATTATCCTACTCATGATCTAGAGTTAGCAATTTGTTATCTTCTGCACTTAAAATTTGGAGGCATTACTTGTATGGGGAGAAAGTGGAGATCTTTACGGATCATAAAAGCCTCAAATATTTCTTCACTCAAAAGGAACTCAACATGTGACAACGACGTTGGCTTGAATCATTGAAAGATTATGATCATACCATCCAATACCATCCTCGGAAAAGCGAACGTGGTAGGCGACGCATTGAAGCGTAAGATCGTATGCAAGTCACGAGTGCGTTATTGTCAACACAAAGGCCCATTTTGTGTGACTTGCAAAGGATGGAGATAGAGTTAAAGACTCTAGGGATGCATGTGATGATATCGAGTATACGAGTATAACCGACTTTAATCGATAAAGTTAAAACTGCTCAAGCTACAGACATGGAGCTAATGCGTATGAGGAAGAAAGTGCAAGAAGGTGCTATGTCGGAAGCAAGAATCCATGAAGAAGGAATACTTCGAGTCAACTCCAGACTTTGTGTTCCTAACGACCCTGATTTAAAGTATAATATCACGATGGAGTATGAAAACACACCATTTGCAATCCATCACAGGGAGTACCAAAATGTATCATGATATTCATCATACATTTTGGTGGAGCAATATGAAGAGAGAGATAATATTTGTTTATCTCAAGGTGTCTAACTTGTCAACGAGTTAAAGCGGAGCATCAAGTACCAAAAGGTCCATTGCAACCACTTGAAATTCCGAATGGAAGTGGGAGCACATTACCATGGATTTTGTTACCGGTCTTCCTAAGGTTTCTCAAGGCATTGATGCGATTTGGGTCATTGTTGATAGATTGACCAAGTCTGTTCATTTCTTAGCGATCGAGAAACTTATACACTTAAACGTCTTGCGCTCAGATGTACATAAACGAGATTGTAAGATCGCATGGTATCTGCCAGTATCCATAGTTTCCGATCGAGACCCAAGATTCACTTCACGATTTTGGGTTAGTTTGCAAAAAAGCTATGGGCACAGACTTACGATTTAGCTTGGCATATCATCCTCGAACGGACGGACGATCGGAGAGGACTATTCAAACTCTTGAAGATCTATTAAGACTCGTGTCCTTGATTTCAAGGGAGTTGGGACAAGTTCTTACCATTGATGGAGTTTTCCTCTGACAACAACAGCTTATCAAGCAAGTATTGGCATGGCTCCATTCGAGCGTTGTATGGAAGAAAGTGTCGTTCTCGATATCTTTGGGATGAGGTGGGTGAAGCAACGTTGTTGGGACCGGGAGTTGATGCGTGACTACGGAAAAGATTCAAACGATCCGACAACGTATAAAAACCTCACAAAATCGACAAAAGAGTTATCTTGATCTTCATCGAAAGGACGTGGAATTCGATATAGGAGATCATGTGTTGTTAAGAGTTTCTCCATGGAAAGGAGTTACAAGATTTAGAAAAGAGAAAAACTTAATCCTCGATTCATCGGTCCATTTTAATCCTCGATCGAGTAGGAATCTGTGGCTATATAGACTCGCTTTCTACCGCCAAATATGTCTCGTGTTCATAACGCTTTTCACATATCCATGTTACGTAAATATGTGAAAGACCCGAACCATATTATTGAGTTAGAGCCAGGACGAAATAGCGGAAGATTTGACGTATGAAGAGGTTCTTGTTCAAATTTTGGATAAGAAGGAACATATTCTACGCTCCAAGGTTATACCTCAAGTCAAAGTTTTGTGGAGGAACCACGATGTTGAGGAAATGACTTGGGAGTTAGAATCAAATGAAATCAAGGTATCCTTACCTCTTGACATACCAGTCGTACCCTAATTTCGAGGGCTAAATTTCATAAGAAGGGAGGTTGTAAGACCCCACTATTATAAATAAAGATGAATTTTCTATAAATATTATTTTGAATATTATGGAATAAATTTGATATAATGTTATAGTTGTGGGTAATATTTATAAATTTTGCAAAGTATGCAAGTTGTTATAAAATATTAGTTTGGTGGGGAATATTCTTTTGTTAGGGAATATTAAATGCAACTACCAATCATTGGTGGACCCCACAATGTAATTATTGTCGGATTGAGAAAACGACAAAAATATTTTATAAAAATAACGGCGGAGGTGTTACCGTTAAAACCGTTGAACTACCCGGTGGTAAAGAAATACGATGTCTGGCGTGGTTGCATAGTAGCACACCGGTATTGATTATTGATGCTTTACGTGAGAAGTCACTCGGTATGCTCAATTATTACTCATGATAATTCTTTGCATCATATCTCTTATATTATTGATTCAATTATTGTCACGGTATCATCTCGTATAATATGTTATATTATTAATTGAGACGACAAGTTATAAATGATTAATAATTGTTGAAAGATTAAAAATGTGTTGATTAAAAATAAAATGATTTGTGGTAATATTTATTCAATCCTTAATGTATATAAAGAGTCCATTATGAGACGCGTTTGTGGTAAGTTTGATTATTTTATGGGGGCCCATATGTCATCATCTAAGAGTCTTTTCAAATAGTAATTACCTTTGTGAATAGTATTTACCTTCGTCGATAGTAATTACCTTACGTCGATAAGTAATTACCTTTGTGAATAGTAATTACCTTCGTCGATAGTATTTACCTACCTCGTCGATAGTAATTACCTTCGTCAATAGTAATTACCCTTGTGAATAAGTAATTACCTTCGTCGATAGTAATTACCTTTACCGACGTCAAACCACTTGCCGCTTCACATTACAAAAGGCCAAACCACTTGTCGTTTCACATTACGAAAGCGTCGAACCACTTTTCTTTTCACATCACCGGTCGTCGAGCCACTTGCCTTTTCACATGGTAGGTGCTAAGCTAGAAATCTTCTATAAATAGAGGCCTAGTGCTTCATTATTTTCACGAATTCATTCAAGCTTTAGAGAGAAAGTATAGAGAATAAGAGAAAAGAAGAAGAGTATTTTGTTACTTACACTACTTTGCGATTCAATCTCCTACCAAAAGTAAGGGGTGTTATTCTTTCTTATTCATGAAGAGAACTGTTGTTATTCCATTGCTTATTATTACATTGGAATAACTTTGTATCTGTGCATTTTACCCTATACTTGGTGACATTCTTCTATTATTCTCATTGGAACATCCTGCTCATGTGTTTTTTACACCGGACTGGTTCCGCTTTTATTATTATTCTCATTGGAACATCCTCATCAGGTGTTTTTACACCGGACTGGTTCCGCTTCTTTATTATTATTCTTGCTGAACATCCTGTCAGACGTTTCTGTGGGACTGGTTATTATTTATTATTCTGTTAGAATAACTTTTTACTGTCTGATCTATCGCATGCATGGTGATTTCTTTTGTTATTCCATTCTTTATTATACCCAATTGGTTTAAAACTTTGACTTACATACTCCATGAAATTAGTGGAATATCCTTGATATTTGCGTTTCATCCAAAGATATCTTTTCATGAAAATATTCTTCCGATCATTCTTGAATTTTACTCTACAAAACAATGTCATGTTGATAATTTGGACGTTAATAATTCTGGATAAAATAATTCTTGAACTTGTTTTATTGAATTCTTATATCATTGTCACCATCCTCATGTTTATATTATGTTGAAAGTCATCTACGTGGCACATAGTGCATAGATGGACTTGGTATGATTATGACCAGAGACTATTCGGTGTAATCATGACCGTAATGTTACAAATGATGTGATAAAAATCCTCGATGGTCAGAGTAGTGCATTGATGGACGATTGTTGACATGATCATGACCATTAATGAATACACAACTATTCTTCTTCAGAGTAGTGCATGAATAATTGTGGTCGTGATACTAAAGAATATCCTCGGTAGTAGTGCGGGGGGTGATTCGACGATGTGGAATATTTATTAAAGTTTGAGTCTCAAATTATAACAATGATGAAAACCTTTTAAATCATAAAAGATAGTAGATTTTATTTTCTACTTGACTCTTTTAATGGATTGCTTGTTCATCACCGCAGATTAAACTTGATGTTTATTATATTTTATCGGTTTAACAACTTGTTGAAGGCTATTGATAATTTATTCGCATTATCTTAGTCATAATATTTCTTCTTTGGGCTAGTTGAGCTCACCCTTTCTTTCACCGTTCTCTTCGAGAAATGAGAACATAAATGGGACGAGTCGAGTCGAGAACGGAGTAATGGTCCGGAGGATAGCATTAGTAGTCCTCACTATTACGTGAAATAGTGTGATAATAATTGTAATGAGGACTCCTTTTGAGTTTGTATAATATCTAGTAGACAATATTTGTATTCAAACTCACGGTTTATGTCGTATTGTACACCTACGCTTATATTAATAAGTTGTATTTAAATTACATACCATGTATCCGACTACCCAAGATGGGTGATGTATACCTAATTTTGGGGTCAATCACGGTTGGTATCGTAGCTTAGGGATATGATCCCCGGCTAAGATGTGAGAATAGTACTAGGAGGGAGAGCAGGGAATACCTTCGCTAGTATGACCTACCTAAGTTTATGTGCTATTTTATTGGTTGGTCGAAGATAGGGATAATTTGTTACATGTCAATTAACCTTTTGTTTTGTGGCGATGTCTGAAAATGACATCCGAGAATGTTGAGAATAGAATGGAGCGCAGCGATCGTTGATTCACCACATATCAATAATCGTGATAATGTGCATCGGAAAGACGACAATCCTTATGCAAACAACAACACCGACCAAATGATGAATGACCAAATGTTCGAGGCTTTATACGCAATTTATGCAACAATGAAAGCGAGCGACTCGCATCCAAAACGTAGGTGGAAACACGAAAAACTCTTGGCGGTCACCGCTAAACAATTCAAGGAGCTGGGACCACCGGGAGTTTAAGGGAGAGCCAAAACCACTTCAGGCGGAAGCATGGATAAAGCAGATTACCAAGATATTTGATGTCTTGGGATGCTCCGAGGAGAAAAAGGTTCCCTTTGCCGCCTTTATGTTGCGCGGAGAGGCAGATTACTTGTGAGTCACTCTTGGTGGCTGATGGTTTGAATCAGATTTTGGGTGCGTAGGAATTTAATAAATATATATTAATATTTTATTAAATTTTCTGCTTTGGTGTTCTAAGCAATTTCCTATAAATAGGGTGCTTAGGTTAGAATTGAAAATCACACCAGAAACTGAAGTTTTCTCTCTCTATATTATTGAGCGTATTCTTGTGAGTATTTTGAGTATACTTTGAGTATTGTTAGACGGTGCAAGTTCCCTTCAGCACTATACCCGGTATTCCAGCTAGAAGTACTAATCTTTCGAGGTAAGGGATGTTATTTTCTTCTCAAATGATATTATTTCTTCATATCATTATCTTTGAAATATTGGTTGAAACTTTTTATCAAATTTGGAACTTTTTCATGTCGGGGTTACTATTCATGAGTTACTATTCATGAGTTACTATTCACGCGTTACTATTCATGAGTTACTATTCACGAGTTACTATTCACGAGTACTATTCATGAAGCGTGAAGATGTTTTTTTTGGAAATTTCTATCTTTTGGTGTCGGAGTTATTATTCACGATACGGCACTATTCAACGAACAAATAAAATTTCTTCTTTTTGTCCAAAATATCTATTCGGATACTAGCTTTGATTGTATCCATGTTTTGATCATTCTTGAATTTTACTGAAGACTATGATTATTTTTGAGGTATTTTTGAACATGGATAAAACAAAGTACGAATCCTTAATCCTTAATCCTTGTCATTTTGTTTCACTTTGGATTCGCTTTCTTTAAAATATTTTCATCATCCTCGGTCTTAAATGATGATATTATTGAATATCTTTGGCTGTGGTGCAAAGATGAATGATTTCGAAGAATATCTTTGGTAGTAGTGCAAAGATGAACAGTGTTTAGATGAACATGACCAATCATGAATATCTTTGGCACAGTAGTGCAAAGATGAATATTTGATTCCGTATGTATATTGATTGATGTTACGGGGATAAAAGATAGAGCGATGAACTTTTAAATTCATACATAGAAGATAGTAGTTTGCATTCTCTACTTAACTCTTCTAATGAATTATTATTTCATTGCGAATATTGATTTAAAATTTGTTGTCTATTGTATTCTATTAGATTTTTCCTGTTGAAGACTAACTGTAATTTGTTGTATATTATCTTAGTCATAATATTCTTTCTTGGGCTAGTTGAGCTCACCCTTTTCCTTTTGTTCCATTTTTCTTCTCGGGAGGCGAGAATATAAATAAATACGAGTCGGGGTATGGAATGAAGGTTTTAGAAAGAATTGTTTAGTAGTCCTCACCATTTTGTAAAATAATGTATCAATAAATGTGATGAGGATTTATTTGAGTATAGATATTGTCTAGAAGATAATATTTGTATTCAAACTCACGCTTTTACTGGTTGTAATAATAAAGTTGTAGTTGTTTTACGCACCATGTATTGACAACTCGTAATAGGTGATGTATACCTATTTTGGGGCGTCCACAAACATGACCAATCGATGAATATCTTTGGCTTTTAGTGCAAAGATGAATATTTGATTCGGATATATATTGATTGATGTTACAGGGATAAAAGATAGACGATGAACTTTTAAATTCATACATAGAAGATAGTAGTTTGCATTCTCACATAACTCTTCTAATGAATTATTATTTCATTGCGAATATTGATTTAAAACTTGTTGTCTATTGTATTCTATTAGATTTTTCCTGTTGAAGACTAACGATAATTTGTTGTATATTATCTTAGTCATAATATTCTTCTTCGGCTAGTTGAGTTCACTCTTTTCCTTTTTGTTCCATTTTTCTTCTCGGGATGCGAGAATATAAGCGCACGCAGCCTGGTATGGAATGAAGGTTCTAGAGAGAGTTGTTTAGTAGTCCTCACCATTTTTGTAAAATAATGTTTCAATAAATGTGATAAGAATTTATTTGAGTATAGATATTATGCGGAAGATAATATTTGTATTCAAACTCACGCTTTCTTGTTGTAATAATAAAGTTGTAGTTGTTTCTTCATGCCATGTATTGACAACTCGTAATGGGTGATGTATACCTATTTTGGGGGCGTCACGGTTGGTATCGAGCTTAGGGATATGATCTCTGGCGGAGATCGGGAATAGAACTAGAAGGGAGAGAGAGTAAATCCTTCGCTAGTGTGTCCTACCTAAGCTTATTTGTTAGTTGGTCAAGATATAGGGATATTATATGATATATTGATTTCCTTAATTAACCCTTGTTTTATGACAAAGATTTTTGAGAATGTCGAATGAGAATATTAACAATGGAAATGAGACCGTGGAGACGCTCAGTACTCACCAACGAGGAGAACGCGCAACAACAGTCGACAATGTTCCTCCCGCGAACAACACCCTTGAAAGCGGATGATGAACGAGGGGATGTTTAGAAGCTTTTTGCGATTCATGCAAAATCGAATTTAGGAGACTCGTGTTCAAAATACGAGGAGAAAATGATAGCAATTCACGGGTTGTCACAAACCAAGCGATTCAAAGAGTCAGGGACCACCAGAATTTAAGGAAAGCCGATCCGATCATGGCGGAAAACATGGGTCAAGCAAATTACCAAGATATTCGATGTCTTGGGATGCACGGAGAACAGAAGGTTCCATTCGCCACCTTTATGTTCCAGTGGCGAAGCGAGATCTTTGGTGGGAGTCTCATGAAGCGTACCCATCCAACCGCACTCGGCATGTCTTGGGAGATATTTCAGAAACTATTTAATGACAAATACTTTTACGAAAGTGTTCGTTATATGAAGGAAGTGGAGTTCATCGATTAGAGCAAAACAACATACGATGTCTCTCAAAGACGAGGCAAAGTTTGTAGATTTATCTAGGTTTGCACCTCATTTGGTGGAGAATGAGAAGCGATGACGCGGATGTTTCTTAGAGGTTTGAAACCCGGCGATACGCCAAGATCTCATTTCTCATAAATTTTCTCTCTATTCAGATGTTGTAAGCAGGGGCTCAATTATTAGAGCGAGATAACGAAAGTACGATCAACCGAGGACCACAACCGAGGATCATACCCCAGATAGCGATCAACAAAACAACGATAACCACGGAGAAAGAAAAAGACGGACAAAATGGTAACCACTCTGGTGGTAATCATGGCCATGAAAATAGAAGAAGCGAGTCAGGAGGAGATTTTAAAAAGAGGAGATTTAACAACGACCATGTGAAGACGACAAAGACCAAAGAAAGAATCGGTTCCAGGGGAGGGAACGACCACCCGGTCGATGCTACAAATCTGAAAAGAGGACATATCACCAAACGCCTGACACAGCTTCAAGGTATGCTATAATTGTGGAAATGAAGGACATATCGCCGGGATTGTGCGTAGCGAAACCTAGTTCAATGGGGATGGTGACTCAAAAGATTGTCCCGAAAAAGTCAAAGTCAATCGGTTCTGGAAGAGCGTTTGTTGTGATCGGTCAAAATGCGAGAACCAAAACGAGGTGATCACGGGTAAGCTAATCATAAATTCTTGTGAAGTTTATACTTTACTAGATACCTGGGTCTACCCATTCATTTATCTCTCCTACTTGTGCTCAACGCTTAAATTTGACTCAAAAAAAATTAGACTTTGACCTATCTGTGGAAACTCCGTTAGGAGAAACTTCGCATCACATCCACCGCTTATAAATCTTGTTTGATTCAAGTTGGCACCATCACCTTACCCGTTGACCTTATCTCTTTAAAGATACTTGCTTTTGATGTGATTTTAGGGATTGATTGGTTAACTACTCATCATGCCAAAATTGATTGTTTTAAATAAGGTTGTTAGTTTTCATATTCCTAACCAACTCGTTGTTCGAATTCAAGCAACTAAACCATTAAAATCAATCACTATCATATCTAATCATAAAGCTATTCATTTATTGAAAAGCGGATGTCAAGCTTTCTTAGCCCATGTTATGGATTTGAATAAAGACACGTCAAATTTGAATAATATTCTGTGTTGTTATTGACTTTCCCCGATGTATTTCTGAAGAACTTCCCTGGTCTACCCCGAACGTGAAGTTGAATTCTTTATTGATCTTGAACCTGCACAAAAGCCCATTTCTAAAACCCCATATCGAATGGCTCCTATTGAACTTCAGGAGTTAAAGGTCCAACTACGAGAATTGTTGGACATCGGTTTCATTCGGCCCTAGTACATCTCCTTGGGGTGCTCTGCTTTATTCAGTAAAGAAAAAAAGACGGAGTATGCGACTTTGTATTGACTATCGGAATTGAACCATGTCACCATCAAGAATAGGTATCCTCTACCTCGTATTGATGACTTGTTTGACCGATTCTGAGGGCACAATTTTTTCAAAGATCGATCTTAGCTTACGGATATCATCACCAAGATTAGAATCGAGGATATTCCAAAGACCGCCTTTAGAACTCCCAGCGAGGCATTATGAATTTTTAGTCATGTCTTTCGGATTGACTAATGCTCCTGCAGACTTTCATGGATATGATGAATCGAGTATTCAAGAATATTTGGTTCAATTCGTTGTTGTCTTTATTGATGACATCCTCATATATTCCAAAAGCCGTGAAGATCATGAGCACCATTTGAAGTGGGTACTCCAAAGGCTTCGTGAAAACAAGCTTTATGCCAAGTTGAAGAAATGCGAGTTCGCTTAAGGAAGTAGCATTCCTTGGCACGTGGTGTCGAAACATGGAGTATCTGTTGATCCGTGAAGATTGAAGCAATACAAAGTTGGGAGCAACCAAAAGTCGGTGGATCAAGTACGTAGTTTTTGGGCTTAATCGGGTTATTATCGGAGATTCGTGGAAGGGTTTTCTCGAATCGCTACTCCATTAACCCAAATAACTCAAGGATACAAAATTCGTTTGGAGCGAAGAATGCGAGAAGAGTTTCCAAGAGCTTAAGAGGAGACTTATTTCTAAGACTGTTTCTAACAATACCATCATCCGACGCGGATGGATTTGTTATCTCAAATGATGCTTCGTGCAAAGGGTTAGGATGTGTTCTCATGCAACGTGGGAAAGTCATAGCTTATGCCATGCGACAACTTAAAGAGTATGAGAGGAATTATCCTACTCATAATCTAGAGTTAGCGGCAGATCGTTTCATGCTAAAGATATGGAGGCACTATCTATATGGGGAGAAAGTGGAGATATATTCGCACCATAAAAGCCTTAAATATTTCTTCACTCAAAAAGAACTCAACATGCGGCAGGCGTGACGTTGGCTCGAGCTATTGAAAGACTACGACCACACTATTCAATACCATCCCGGAAAAGCGAACGTGGTAGTGACGTGGCGTTGAGTAGAAGATCATATGCAGGAATGAGTGCGATGATGTCAAGTATACGACAGAGCCAACTTTAATAGAAAAAGTTAAGGTTGCTCAAGCCACCGACACGGAGGTGATGCATATGAAGAAGAAAGTACAAGAAGGATCGTTATTAAAATGGCGAGAATTGATGAAGAAGAAATACTTGAGTCCACTCTGGACTTTGTGTTCCTAACGACTGATTTGAAGTACAAGATTATGATGGAGGCACACAATACACCATTTGCAATCCATCTCGGAAGTACCAAAATGTATCGTGATCTTGACATACATTTTGGTGGAACAATATGAAGAGAGAGATTGCAAAGTTTATCTCAATGTGTTTAACTTGTCAACGTGTAAAGGCGAGCATCTAGTACCTAAGGGTCCGTTGCAACCACTTGAGATTCCGAAAATGGAAGTGGGAACACATTACCATGAATTTCTTTACTGGTCTTCCTACGGCTTCTCGAGGCATTAATGCTATTTGGGTTATTGTTGATAGATTAACCAAGTCTCGCTCATTTCTTCTTGCCGATCACGGAGACTTATTCCTCGAACGTCTTGCTTTCGTATGTACGTAGATGAGATTGATCTGAACTTTTTAATCAAATTTGAAACTTTTAGTGTCGGAGTTACTATTTCACGATACTCAGACTATTCACGATATCTGAGATTATTCAAGAATACGGCACTATTCACGAATACGGCACTATTCATCGAAAAATGAATTTTTTTCTTTTCGTCTAAAATATCTATTGTGGATACTAGCTTTGATTGTATCCACGTTTTGATCATTCTTGAATTTTACACCACTATGATTATTTTTGAGGTATTGTTGGACATGGATAAAACAAAGTAAGAATCCTTAATCCTTAATCCTTAATCCTTGTCATTTTGTTTCACTGGATTCGTTTCTTAAAAAATATTTTTCATCATCCTCATTTTAAATGATGATATTATTGAATATCTTTGGCTGTAGTGCAAAAGATGAATGATTTCGATGAATATCTTTGGCAGAAAGTAGTGTAAAGATGAACAGTGTTTAGATGAACATGATTAATCAATGAATATCTTTGGCCAGTAGTGCAAAGATGAATATTTGATTCCGTGATATATATTGATTTATGTTACGGGGATAAAAGATGATCGATGAACTTTTAAATTCATACATAGAAGATAGTAGTTTGCATTCTCTACTTAACTCTTCTAATAAATTATTATTTCATTGCGAATATTAATTTAAAACTTGTTGTCTATTGTATTCTATTAGATTTTTCCTCGTTGAAGACTAACGATAATTTGTTGTATATTATTTTAGTCATAATATTCTTTATCTTGGGCAATAGAGCTCACCCTTTTCCTTTTTGTTCCATTTTTCTTCTCGGGATGTGAGAATATAAGCGACTGAGTCTGAGTATGGAATGAAGGTTCTAGTGAGAGTTGTTTAGTAGTCCTCACCATTTTGTAAAATAATGTATCAATAAATGTGATGAGGATTTATTTGAGTATAGATATTGTCTGAAGATAATATTTGTATTCAAACTCACGGTTCATCGTTGTAATAATAAAGTTGTAGTTGTTTACGCATAGTATGTATTACAACTCGAATGGGTGATGATACCTATTTTGGAAAAGCCACACTATCAACTATACATCTGCTCAGCTTATAACAAGATCAACCTAATATTATTTTATATTTTTAATCTAAATACTTGTACATTGACTCAAATCATTAAGGACTTTACAAATCATACTAATACAAATATAAATTAAACACATTTATCATCATATTTAAATATGCAAACTCGATAAAAGATTTTAGTAAATCTTTTGTAGTCTGTATGTTTCTCTTTATATACAAACATAAGAACATTTAATATAAGAATAAAGTGATAATCTATATTTAAAATTAAAATTTTTCCATGTACAAACATAAAAACACAAAAGAAGACATAAAATTTTATTTTATTTTTACTCCATCCTAATTTAAATTTAAATTTAAATTTTTCTTTTGTATCCAAAATTCAAAAACATAATGAAAAGTATTCTTTATCTTATTATCCAATTTTTTGTTTTTATCTAAGTCTATCTATATATATAAATATATATTACCCTAAAAATTAATTTTCAAAATTTAGTATACACAATTGCTTCCAATGGCCATATAGTAGATTCGCCTTCGACCGCGAATATTAATATTTTGTGAATTTTAAAATAACAACTAATTTTAATTATATTTATAATAATACATACAAATTAATCATATTCTAAGATAAAATTAAGAAAATCATATAATAATAATAATAATAATAATAATAATAATAATAATAATACATACATACATACATAAGGACATATTTTAATTATGTAAGTATAAATAATAATTTAATTAATATATAATTATTTGGGGAATTAGGATGAGTCCTCTCCTCCCTATTTTTATAAATAATATTGGATAATTCTGTATTCATGCCGACCCTTTTCTCGATCAGAATCAAAATTATCGTCTCAGTTGTGAGAATCACCGTAAAAATTACTCCACACAAATTGTCGTCCAGGTGTCTGTCTTGGTCTGTTTTTTGGGACATGAAATGAAATGGAGTAGCGACCACAAAAAATGAAAAGGAGTACTCAGTCAATTGGTATTTCCCTCGTGAAACACGTGCCATTCACAATAAAAGCTGCCCAACCGCACAAGACTTATCTCAACGTTTATCACGTTATTCATACTTTGATTGATGAAAGACAGTGAGTGAAATTATGGGCCGCCTAATTTTTATTTAAATAACACATTTTCAAAAAAAATATAATTAAAGTTTAGAAGCTATATTTCAATTTTCATTTCTTCCTCTCCAATAACATTTGAGTTACAATTGCGAATTCAACTATATAAAATGTAATTAAAAGTTATATATATATATATATTAATATTATTAGAACGAAATATTTATTGTTTAATGTGTTTAGTGATTGATTTCTCAAAACTTGAATTTAAATTATAATTTGAATTTAAAAACACAATCCAGTTTATTATTGACTTTTTAAAATCGATTAAATATATTTTCAAGCTCAAAATTAAACAAATTCATTTAATTTTAACCAATACAATGATGAATATTATAAATTTATTTTTTTCATTATCTTCAATAAATCTTCTCAATTTTAAATTTAAAAATATATTAAATTAATGATCCTAGAAATTTAAAACTATATGGAGTATCAAATATCACTCTTTCCATGGAATGGACTATGGAGTGAGTAGAATTTTTGAGAAAAAAACAATACATATAGCTTCAGGAGCAGCAGAAATATGTCCACAATACTGATGGTGGACATTTAAACTACAATCTAACGGTCAAAATTTCAAGAAGTGGCCAGAGTGCCGTATCCCACCATAAGTGGACCAAAATTAATAGCAAGAGTTGATTCATGACATTGCCTGCAGCTGAACTAAAGAGAGGTTCCAAACTAATACATCAAACAAATCTGACCCAGTATGGTTTCCGTTTAAAGCAAAAATCATGCACGGGAAAGACCAGGCAGGGTTGTTCATGAGATATATCTATGCTGCTGCTCCTGAAGAAGCCTTGCCGAAGACTTGGCATCTAGATAAAGACTAGTCACTTCCTCGAGATCGGCCTGTTAAGTGTACAAACACAAACAACATAGGCATATTAGGAAAAACATGATTATATATGTGCAGGATGATAGGTCATGCTAACAAGTACCGATCTAGATGGATGTGTAGTTTAACTACCTTGCAAATACAGTCTCGGCCATTCATTTTTGCTACAATGCTGGCAGGTGACATCAACTGAACAGCATGCCTGCGTAATCACAATAAATATTGGTTAAGTAATACTATAATTGAGAGCAACGATATCATCCATAACAGACTAGATGGATGAAGCGAACCTTAAGGATACTTGTTGTCCAATTGCCCCGAGGTAAGCCAAGCTTTCTTCATCTACAACCAGTTCCTCTACCTGAGCTCGGATGGCAAGAATCTGCCAAGCATCAAGGAATACATTAATTTAGAGGCAGATGTTTCATTGACCATTTACCTGTGATGTTGAAACAGGTCATACACATCAAAACATTGAAGAAAGAGCTTTAACCTTTATCATCTCAGCTATATCATAATTTAGTGTCCGTATAATCACTAATCGGTCTAACAAGTCAACTGGTATGCCATGAGGGCTACTCATATCAGTTCCTCTGCGAAAACAAATTTACGTAAATAATTAAGACATGATACTAATTAAAGTGTCAAATGTACGCGCAGACAGGATAGTTTAAAAGTTTGAGCACAGTAAAGAACTTGTTAAGAGTATGTCCTATTAGTCATGCCCTCAAAAGAAAACATTAAACTGCATGGAAATGATCCCAAAAATCGCCAACCCAAGCCCAGTGCACACAGAGGAGCAACCCTTCTCCCTCCCACACACGCTCTAAATAAATCCAGAGGAAATTTGATTTTCTTTGTGCTTTTCACATTAGAAGCCATTGCTAGGTGCAGTACATTGCTTCTGGTAGAAGTGAATCACACACGTAAGTTCAAGACTCGAGGCAGTCAATTAGCACCAAAAAAAGCTGAAGATTTAATCCAATTCCACCCACCCTACATGTTTTCTTTCATAGTAAGTTACATTATGACTATATTACACTATGGTGTATCTATGACCCTGTTCATATACAGTCATTCTACTATACAAGTTTCTGTCTGGGACCGCTAAAATTGAGAACTAAAACATAGTCTGACACAGCCAGATGCAAAGTGATCACTGATTAACCATCAGACTTTCTTACAAATTTGAACACTCTCATTACCTAAAAACGTCTTTGGTAAGTTCCATAAAATATTCATTACACAGCTTTATCCTTCCAAGTTAATAGCTTCTTATTTTCAGGTCTACCATTTTAAGAGCATAGCCTAAATTTAATGGCTTACCATTTAACAACAAGAAAGAGCATAAACTCCATAGTTCCTAGTCATCCTATGTCAAAGCAGACTTCAGTTAAAAATATAGGTTGACACAGGAATGCATGCCAAACAAATTTAGTGGATACAGATTTTTGTGTTGTTAAAATATTAGATACAATTCTTCAGTGCCAGTACTTATCATGCTTGAGAATAAAATATTTTTCTTCCCTTCTGTGCATTTTTGGATGCAATCAGTTTCAGGATTTAATGATGCAAAATTATACTAGCAATTGACTCAAATATTATTTAGAAAAAGTATCTACAAAATAACAACTTTCAAATACTAAGCAAAGTTCTTCCTCTCCCTATTCCCAGTTTGTGTAAATTGGCATAAATAAAGCTTCATACCTCACATTACATATTCCTCTATTGGTGGCAAATATTACTATCGGAGATAGTGAGCTCTCTAAAGCACGGTTTAGGTATGAAAAGCACTCCATATCCAGCATATGTACCTGCGAAAAGGATATGTAAATCACAAAAACATAGAATGATCTGCACATATATTTGGTATGAATAATAGCGGAGAATTACTTCATCAATAAATAGGACTCCTGGGACAAGCTCTGCCACACCTTCGTCAATATAACGGTTAACAACCTGTAATAGATAAACTTCATAGTTAAATAACACAACATTATCTCCTGAGCCCTTCAATCTATGGAATACTGCAGGTATAAAGAGGATGAAGAAGAGGTGGGAGGAATTCATAAGCTATCCTAAGACCATCATGTCCTAATAAGTAGGAATTAGGCATACAGTTATCATTAGATTACTATAATGATTCAGTAATAACAAAAACTACTAGACTTGGGTACAAATGAATTGGGTTTTGTGGGAAAGATTAAACAACTTAGTCAAATGATTAATCTGCTCTCAACCCTAGGTAACATAAAGTCCAGATAAATAGAAAAGCCTATGTTGACATCTCCATAAATTCATAGAATAATACCTTATTTATTTCTTGTCGTAACTTGTCTGTAATTTCAGTTTTCCTAGGCTTCATCATTTGACCCATAAGGGACAATATATCTTGTCCACCTTGAGGCCGTGCATTTGCAGCATCCAGATCATGTAGTGTAACATCCTGACAAGGCAAAAAAGACATACATTATAAACACAGAATCCATATAGATATTCAAGAACTTCATTTCCACCACCACTGAGAATGAAACTTTCTTAAAATGAAAAGGGGGAGAAGGAAAAGAAACTTCATTTTAATAACACCAAAACGGCGGTAACACGTTAAAGGCTTTAGAACACATTGGCTTTGAGAAGTTTCCAACAAAATTATGAGATAAATTATAGAACATTTAATATTTTATGCACGATATACAAAAGAGAAAGACTAAGGTGTTGTTTATTTTGCCTAAGGGTGTTTCTTTAGAGCTGAATGACTGAATCGGTCAATCATTTAGTACGTTTGTTTTGAATAAAAATCGTTTGAATGGCTGAATCAGTTAGATTTTTGGGTTGAATGGCAAAATGTATTTTTTTTTTGTTGAATAAGTTGAATGAATGCTTAATGAAGTATTTTATATTTAATTTTTTTTATAATATTAACTATTATATTAAGTAATATTAAAAAAATTTACAACAATTTTGAATTTTTTCAGAGAGGTTAAATAATAAAAATTTGTTATTCAGATGTTTCAGACACGTCAATTATCAAACAACTTTTTTCATTCAGTATTCAAAATTCTGCTTCATTCAGCTTATTCAGATTACTTAAACATTCAGAACTATTTCATTCAGTTTTATCAAACACCCCCCAAGTGATAAGGTCTGAATACTGAATACAAGTCTAAAACAAAAAGTAACATCTGGATGTTAAATGAGCAACAAAATAGCTAAAATTAATTTACACTAAAAATGAAAAAATAAAGGAGCGAAATCATAGTTTTGATAAAAATAAACAATGACTCAACTTTTGAAATCTTAAAAATGTAAAGAGCCGTCCATCTTGTATGGCCCAACACCTTTCAAATACATAATCTCGTTACTTAAACATAGATATGCCTGAAAAAATGACTGTCTTCGTTGAGAATGCAAAACAATTCAAATTACAATAATTACGTACAAAAGGAGATAAGTAAGAGGGACAACAGTTAAAAAATTAAGTCAACGCTAATTAAAATAAACATACCTCAATTGATTATCTCACATCAAAGTAAATTAAAGACTATTACCATCAGATTATGAACACTTGGTATATACATGCACACTCATAAATATATATTCTGTGCGAGTGTATAGAACCATACAGCATAAACCATATCCCAAAATACATAGAAACATACCTGAACTATCTCTTTCTTTTTATGAACCTCTCCTTTAGGAAGTGGAACATACTCTTCTGCCTCAAGATCAAATTCTGTAGCAAATGCATCACTTCTTCCTACCCTTTTGACTGCACCACTATTTGCTTCAATGTATATGACATCACCGGTAGCTACCTGCAGTTTGTCTCGTAAGAACCATTAGATGTTATCAAAGACCAGAGCCAATCATGGATCTTCAATCCAAAGTATGACACTATTCGAAGATATTAAAAATATTTTTTATATATTGGGAGATGCCAGACCCTCAAATCAGTTCAAAAACAATACGGATTATTATAATTTGTGATGAAAAGCAATGGAATCAAATATAATTTAGTTTTATGCAGGAAACCCAACATACAATGACCTTACCTTTTCCTTAATCAAGGCATCATAAATAGTCGGATCTAGCTTCAGTTGCTTGGTTCCTTTGACAGTTTTTAACCCAATAATTACGTGACTAATGCTTTTACCATATCCACCAGTGACGCTCTCCATTTCCTCTGGCGAGAGTTCAGTCACCTAAAACAAAAGTAGCAGAATAACACATCAAAAACTGACAGGAAACAGAAAAGACAGATTATATGCATATAAACAGCATTACTAGGCAAATTAAACACTAATAGAAAAATAAAAATCAAGATAATGTACTTGCCTCTCCTTCATAAACCTCCTTATTTTCTTTGATACGTAGACCAATAGCCCGTCTGAAATTTTCCATCAAAACCTCAGTTTTCTTTACTTCTGATGAATATACTTCTGATCCAACCATTGGACAGAATGGAACCTAAAAGTAAACAGGGATAAAAGTTTAATTAACACTAGATAAATTATAAAGTTTTAATACAAAGATCAAGAATCAAAACCAGATATTAAACTAATTGTTCCCTCAACAACACAATGAAATGAGCTGAAAAATATTGCAAAAACAAAATGAACATCACCACCAGTTACCACCTGCATAAAACAGCTAGATAAATATGTGAGGAGATGTACCTTGCTTCCAAGCTCCTGGGATACACCAAGGGCAAGTGCTGTCTTGCCAGAACCAGGAGGTCCAGCAAGTAGAAGAGCCCGACCAGCCATCTTCTTTTGGCGTATCATATCAACAACAAGGCCTGAAGCTTCTCTTGCTGCAGCCTGACCAACAAAGCCAGCAGCCAAAGGTATTGCATTTCCATTCGGCTACAAAAGAATCATAATAACAAGTAAAAAACTTCTAACCTTCAATCACCAAAATAAAAACTTATAAAGAGAACCCAGTTGACAATTTCATAACTAGCAGAGAAATTTTTAACATTCAATCAATTAAATACAATACTATCACAATCCCACCTCTGAATAATCACTAGGGTTTCACTAATAAAGCTTCAAGCAAATACAGCAAAACTCATGTACAAAAAGTACAAAACCCTAAACCCCTAGTAGGACATAAATCCAAAATCCTTAACCGGTTAAAACCCTATCGAATATAAAATTAACAATAACACAAAATTATTCAGAATATGAATGAATCAGAATAGAATTAAGTGAAAGATGCTGAGGAGCAGAAAAGAAGAGTGATACATATACATACATGTGTATATATACGTATATACGTACCTCAAGGCCAAGACCTTTGATGTGAGTATGGGTAGCAACCCTTTGCTTCTTTGTTGTTGATTGTACTTCTTCTATCTTCATTTGCTCTCTCTACTATTTTCTCTCTCTTCTGTCTGCTTCGTTACTAGTATGGTTTAACAGACGAAGGTCACTAGTTCTACACAATTTCTAAAGACAAAATGGAGTTGTATGGGTGGCCGGGTTTATAAATAGTTCGGGTTAAATCAGAATTATATAGGCCCAAAATTGTAGATGTAAACTGGACCTCCTACGTCTGTTTCCAGTAATCCTATTGCCCCAGTAGCATAATTATCATTTCCCTTTTATTGTAATGTGCATTTTATTATTAATTTTTAAAATAATATTATTAATGTTTCTAAGTACTCTGTTTCAAATTATCAATATTGATTTTTTAAAAATTTATTTCAGATATTTTTAATTTTAAAATTGACATGATTCATTAAATTTTGAAAATAACAAATCTTAGTAGTACAAATTCACCGGTGGTATGAATAATGGTTTTATTATGTTATTTCTTATGATGACCAGTTAAATGTAGGATAAATACTTAATTACAATTATAAGAAGATAATTGGAATTTTAAATTATATTACATATTAATTTGAATAATATCTTATAGGTTCCTTTGGTCAAATATTAAGCTAAACATTTAAATGTTGTATAGATTTATTTAGTTATGATTATAAGAAAATGATTATTTTAATTTTATTTAAGTTTGTAATGAAATTATAGTTATATTAGTGTTTATATTGACAAATTTTGATTGAAATTCTAATAGAACAATGAAACACAAGTTTTAATAAATTTTAATTTAGTTATGACAATTAGTTAGTAATGAATACATTATAGTTTTTGGACAAATTTTATAATTATTGTGTTTCAAAATAAAATTACATATATTCTTAATAAAATTATTTGATAAAATTTTAAGTTTTAATGAACTTCATTTATTTAGGACATTAATTTAGTAATAAAATTTATGACTGATATTAAAATAAAAAGACCTTGTCTCCCCGCCTGCGTGTTGACACTATATCAAAATTAACTCCATGCTAACCAGTCTAATTTAAAATTAAACAAGTTGATGTCACTTTTGAATTTAAAAATATTCCACATTAGTACAAGGAAGCAAACGGAATGGCAGAATGAACACCTAAACCTACATTGGTGAAGGCTGCTCTTGTGAATAATTAACATTGCTATCCATTTGTGCCGAAGGGTAAAAAACTCCCGGTCTCAGCTTAAAATGCATTGTTGCCTCCACAGTAAGGAAAAAGCTTACCAGAAAATAAATACTACCAATTTATCATATCCAGTTTATCCCCGAAAAGAAAGCTTGGGGTTTCCCAGCTTTCTAGTTGATTCAGAGTCTCTTAAAAAAGAAATCTCAGAATGTTTTGTACAAGCATGGAAAGCAAATTGTTATAAGCTACAGAGTTACATTTAAGACAAATTTTAGTAAATGCTGCATTGATCGGCTTCATGAAATTAACATATCGCAACATTGCAATTATCCATGAAAGAATTATCATGGCAGATTCAAGCTTTCTCACAATGTCTTCAGAGAATAAATATCATCAACCTACCGAAAGTCTCAAATTCTTAACAGTGGCAGTTTCTCAAAGAAATTGATGCATAACTCAAGTTGATATGGTCAAGTAACAGTTCCATCTTCTAAAAGAGAGTGTCTCTCGAGGACTGCGATAGTCTCTTCTTTGGCACTGCCAATACAAAAGAAAGTTGATCAATTTTTTTTGTCTGGCATGTTAAATACACAATTGAGGCCAAAAATTCTTGAGCAGTCATTAAGGTACTTGTCATTCCTTAATCCTTACATAACCATAGCAAATTGGAAAAAGGAATAATGTATGGAACCAACTTTCTGCAACCATAATCAATAATTAGAAAAGAATATACTTTTCTAAAAGACAAGATTGAACTCAGACTAGTTCTCAACAAGAGATCTCGATTAAGTAAAACACGGGGAATCCAGCAGCAGAACAAGCATGGTTCATTTCCACTGGATTGATACCTCAGAAATTTTGGATTGTCCCACAGTTTGACCGCTTGTGGCCAAAAATTAATAAGAAATAAGAAAAAACCATTGACAATCACTTCAAGTTGTAGTTTAGGATAGACTTCAGCAGATTTAATTATAATAATTTTATACTCCTAGATAATAAAATCAAGAATTGTTTTTCATGTTGATCAAGACCATGCATCTAGGATGCTTATTCTAATTTTCTTATCTATTTCTTATGCATTCAATAAGATAGTTTTTACTCAAATCTTACAAACAGCATCCAACCCACCAGGAATATTAGATGCTTACCTTCCAGGTCTCAGAATCTTGTACTTTCCTATGCTTGTAAGGTCTACAACTGTTGAACCCGCACGCCCAGATGGAAGAACGCCACCATCATACACGTATGCACAGTGTTCCCAGAGGTCCGCAAAGTCTTTGATGTCTACACTACTTGGCTTCCCACTGAGGTTTGCACTTGTCAGGGCCAGTGCACTTCCCAAACCACGGGCAATGACCCTGATAAAGTTACAATCAGGCACTCGAACTCCTATGCTATTTAATCCAGGGTTTAACGACCTCTCCAGAATGCTTGAATCTCCTGCAAAATATTCAAATTCAAATGTCAGATCTCAATGTATTTGAGAAGCAACTTAAAATAATTTCCAAGGAACAATATGACACAGTGAGACATTTATTGCAAATTAACTAGATGCTAGCAATATGGTCTTAAATTACATGAGCAGCTGTCTCTATAAAGGCTCAGGCGGAGTGTCTTCTTCTTAAAAACTGATTTTATATCAATTTAGGCAATGGACTTGAAAAAGTTAGATACTTCACAGAAAAATGCAATCTAGCTAGTAGCTCCCCTTTCTAAAATGTATTACCATTATTGAACATGCACGTTCACAGTTAACTTAGATTCCTAAAAACGATTAGGTACTTTGTTTACCCCTTCTTAACAATTCATAAAGAAAATAAAGGTTTTAGTAACATACCTCGCCTTAACACCACAGTTACAGGTCCTGGAAGGAGATAATCAAGTAAGCCATGAGGCAAATGATTCGTGACTGCAAACTTCTCTATGTCCCGCACATCCCCAACACAAATTGCAAAAGGACTCGTATATTTCCGCCCTTTAATCTCATAAATCCTATTAACTGCTTCGAGAGAGCTGCAATATGGCTCACAGAAACATAAACATGAGTTTATAATATTTTAAGGAAAAGAGTACATGGAGAATTAAGTAAGAACTTCCACATAAATTGTGTAGAACATAATGATGAGGGTTTTAGTCAAGTAAGAGGAAGTGAGGGTCATGAATTTTATATTCTTATTTTTCTCCATGTCCAGTCTTTATACCACAAAAATTTACTAAGTAGGCTATTTCATAAATACTGCGATGACGGAGAAACTCAAACTGTTTTCTCAAGGCAAGGAAGATCTGTAGTGGGATTTAAGTAACGAAATAACAATAAAAGGGTTAAATATATTTTTGCCCACTCTACTCAACCTTGTAACGGTTTACAAATGCATCACTGGACTGAATTTTTTTACGGTCAACTCATTGAACTATAATTTTTTTACAAAAATTGAAATTTCTGTCTAAAAGTGTTAAAAGTTAACGGAAAGTCTACATGGCAAAGCTTACGTGGAATATAAGACCCACCGTGAATTTTTTTTTAATAATAATAATAAAATAACTTTAGTTTAAAATTTTTTTTTATTTTCAAACTTGAATTCTCTCTTTTTTTAAATAACAAATAATTAAATTAATAAAAAATATATATTAATTAATAAAAATATTAATATATAATTTTTACAAATGTATTTATATAAAATTAATGAATACATATTATTTTTTTTAATTTTTAAATATTTGAAGTTAAGTTTAAAGATACAAAATTATCTAATATAATTCATCATCTTCTCCACCACAAATCCAAATATGAATTCATCATCTTCTTCATCACAAATCTAAATTCAAATCTAATTTATCATCTTCTTCACCACAAATCCAAATATAATTCATCATAGTAATTAGAATTAGCTGAAATACAAATCTAATTCATCATATTCTTCACCACAAATCCAAATAAAAAATAATTCGAAATCAAAAATCTAAAACTACTTTATCTTTTTCTTCTTCACCACAACCCAGATCCAAAATTTAGATTAAGTAACATACTTGGACTCATCACTACCCAAATACACCGCCGCTGGCACAACCCCTTTCAGATTCGCCGACGTGCAAAGTATTCCCTCCACTGTACTCTTCTCCAACCCCATTGCATTCCTTAACAATGGCGTAGCCACAGTGCCAGGAGAAATAGAATTAACCCTAATCCCATGATTTTAGAAGAATGATTTGAAGAACGGATCAGAGGGAGAGGCTTTTTTAGATCTGAACAACACAGATCCAGATCTGAACTTTTGATTTCCACCGATTTCTCCACTGATTGTTTTTCTCCTCTGTTTGTTTTTCTCCTCTGTTTTGAAGAAACAGATTTCGGGCTCCTGTAATTAACATGATCCTCTGTTTTGAATAAAAAAAATGGATTCATTAATTATATATAAATATATTTGTAAAAATTACACATTAATATATTTTATTACTTTAATTAATATATTTTATTTAATTACTTTACTTATTTGTTAATATATTTTTAATTACTTTACTTATTTGTTAATATATTTTTAATTAATTTAATTATTTGTTAATATATTTAATATTTAATATTTATTTAATGATTTCATAATATAAATAATAATTATATTAGTTTCAAAAATAAAAATAATAATTAATTTTCAAAATTTTAGTTATATTTTTGAAGTTTGAATTTATTTTTATAAATTTTAATTTTTAATTTGTGCTTATTATAAAATACTTATGAATACTCAAATTCAAAATTTACCCAAAATTTTCTTATTTTAATAATATATGTAATATATCTTAATACAATAACATGTCAGACATTTATATGTTATATTACTAATTTTAGTTTTATCTGAAGAGAGGTTAATTAAATTAATGGATTTAATGAGTTATTTAAATTAAAAGAAAATTATATAATTATATGTAATTCAGTGAGTCGAATGAAAAAAAATTCAGTTCAATGATTCATTTGTAAACCGAGGTCGAGTAGAGTGGGGAAAAGTATATTTAACCCAACAATAAAATCACATAATAGGAAAATTGTAAATCTGAAAGAAACATTCATTGAATCATGTAACTTACATTCATTTGTTTAATCATGAACAAGGCCAAAAGAATGTAAAATTTCTCATGTGTGGTTTTCAGATGATCACATTTGAAGGAGAATGACGATTTTCATGCGTACTTCTGAATTGCAGCAATGAGAGTTGATCGGGCACTTAAATTAGTTGTGCATATACATCAAAATCTTCCAAAAGTTAAAGTATTGTCATGGACTGGTAGAGGTAGAGTATTTCTATGTAAACTGTTGAGACTTTTTTGAGTTCTCAACAAATATATTCCAGAAATTTTGCACCCTTGTTATAGAAAGTAAAAAAAAATGAAATGTAGCCATAAAGCCACCCTTGCCATTGGTTATGTTTCGTGGACGCAATAGCTTTTTCCACATTTCAGAAGAATATTAATGCACTCTATCAAGATAATTTTACTTGCTTTTAAAATGTTAAAACTAAACTTTTAATCTCAACTTTATATTAAAATCTCAAAGTATAAATTAAGAAACCAAATCATCCAATGGTATAATTCAACTGACTTTTAATTCCGGCATATTCATGTAAACACAAAAATTGTAAAGATTGAAAAACAAAATAAACAAGAACGGTCCTGAAAAAATTAACAAAAATAAAGTACATACCAAGCATCACAAGAAAATCCGTAGAGTGTATCAGTGGGAACCGCTATGACTTTGCCAGCTTTAAGAGCTTCAACTGCTTCTTTGGCAAAATCATCTGTCGCTGGTCGAACCAAACCCAACTGAGTTTCTGAATTCGATTCACATTTCTCCAGATTCCAAGCCATCTTCTTCGTTAAGGCCCCTCTGAATCCTCGTTTATGTTGCCGAATTTTCACTAATCTAAACCTGGACACACCTGACACATATATAAGTATATGAATATCAAAGTAGAATAAAGTGTAGACTGGATATATATATATATATATATATATATATATATATATATATATATATATATATATATACACAGAGAGAGAGAGAGGAGAAGATTGACGATTACTAGCATGTAGGATGAGCACCTCGGATTGAATGTTGGAGAGAGAAGTGAGAGCAGAAGAAAGGCAATCTCGCAGCTATTTGTACCGGCACAATATTCATAACTTTCTTCTCTCTCTATCCTCCTCCACTTTCAATGGCTTTTTGCTCCCGGAGAGAGGGAGAGGAGGCAGCACACTACTAGAAAGAAGGGAGATTTTTCCTTTTTGAATACTGAATTTTGTGGGACTCATTAGATTATTCAGATATCTCTCTCTGCAGTGCTCATATAAGTGCAATTTTTAAAATGTTGTGATAAAGTGACGCAACAAAACAATTCAATTAATCCCTAAGATATTAGTATGCAGAATTTATAAACGTAATTTCACCTAACAGAGCATACATCAGAGTTGTTACACTGTTTAAACTAAAGAAAAGAGATAAAACAACTATTAATTTGATTTAAATCTATATTTGGTAAATTAGTACATCACTTTTGGAACCTATTCATAGGCTTTATAAAACTTGGATAATAATTAATAAGTCAAAATCTCTACACAATTCTCCTAACTTACATACTGACCTATTGGATTCAAACTTCACTATTTAGACCCCAAAAATAATCTAAACCGCAAGTACTTTTTGACATTTCCACAACATCTCTCTCTAAGATCTCTATTCATGTGACAGACCTTGGGAAAGTATAAAAAGTGCTTGTAGAAATATGAATTCTTAAAAGAATAAAATTTTCAATCACAAATCCACCAAACAGGAGTTAAGAAATTTGAGTTTAGTAGATATCACCACAAAAAAATCAACTTTATCAAATTAATACAATATACGGACATGTAAATGCACAACATCTTAAAAATTTTGTATTGGGTCTTTTCTCTAACTACGATCATATCCAATGTTCTAAAAGGAGCTAGGCGGGAGGCGGGCGGCCGAGGGGGGCCTAGCGCCTAGGGGTTTAAGCGGGGACTCAAAATTTGCCTAGGCGGGATTTTTTATTTTAAGCCAATTTTAATATTTTATCTTACATTTATCCAAACAAAACAATAATATAAAGAAAAACAATATATAATAAAGATAATAAAGGCCTTTGCTTAAAGTTCAAACACATATCCATATTGCTAATGTCAAAGTTCAAACACAAACATACAATTGTTCAAAGTTCAAACATATTTTTAACGTATTAGTTTTATTCATAAACAAGATTGTTATTCAATAATAAAATTTAAAATTTCAATTAAAACTTAAGAAACTAAACATAAATTTAAAAATTATATTGAATTAAATTAAATATTACAAATGTATCATCATTTATATAATTTAAAGTTGGTACAAGTTTAAAAATTACAACTATAATAAAATTATCCATTTTGACTTGATATTGTTCACTTCTTGTTGTGATTTGATGTGCTATAACATGTATTATGAATATGGTAAATCATTACAAAAATAAATATATCAAGATCTGGTTTGGGTAGTTATTAAAATAAAAAAAAACCTCTTCATCTTAGACCCGCCCAGCCTAATTTCTTGGAGGAATTTTTTTGTCGCCTTGGGCCTAGCTGAGGCGCCAGAAGGCCTAGCGCCTAGGCGAGGCGCCAAGGGAGGCCTAGCGTCTAGGCGGGGCCTAGGCGGACTTAGGCGGGAATTTTTAGAACAGTGATCATATCCGAATTAATTTCAAGGGCATTTTCTTTGTTAGGTTCTTCAACCAGACAAACCTTTGCTATAAAACTTTGGACTCCAAAATATCACATTTTACTTGAATTTCATCGTCTTTCTCCAACATATAATCAGTATATGTGTGTATATATATACAATATTACATATTTTGAAACGGAGGAAGTAAACAATTTCCTACTGTTAAATAGAAGAAAGACCTGGGGCTGGACTGGAGCTGGACGGCGGGAGGAGACGACGGGCGAAGGCGGCGGCGGAGAGAAGGGAAGAATAGGATTGTCTGTAGAGAAATTTTGGCGGGTCAGCGGAACAGGGAAGAAAAATAAGGGATAGACAGTAGACTACGAAAGAGTATATTTCTTTCTTTTCCTTCTTCCGGATCCGGTCTCCTATGGAGCATATTGTATTTAATAAAATACAATCAGCAAAAAATAAAGTTAAAAAAGTGCAATATTACATTTTTTTTATTTTTTTATTTTTGTAAACAATGTATGTATTAAGGAGTACTAAATTTGTACGGCAAAAAAGTCATCCTATAACTTTTGAAAAAAAAATCTTAAAATTATTCAAAATTATCAATTAATTAATAAAATTGTGTATAGTATAAACTATTCTAAAAGTAACACTAATTTTCAAAATTATATTTTTAAAACTTAAATAAATTCAAATCAATTTAAGTTTATAGTTATGCAAATTGATTTAGTCAAAATTGGACTTCTATAATTTCAATGAAACAGGGAGTAGAAGCATAAGTGATAAAATTACAACCTTGGTCTTGAAATAAAGGATCCTAGTACTACTTAAATTTTCATTTTTTATGTATATATTAAGATTTACATGTGAGGCACATCACCCAATATTTTTAGCTTTCATTTTCTCATAAATTTTTTTCAATACAAAATTTAGTCTTTTAAATTTAACATTAAAAAAAAAAAAAAGTCTTCAAAAGGAAAGATGGATGTCAAATTTGAATCTCATTGAAAGTTGATGAGAACATTTGAGGAACAAAGTATGTAAACTTACTCTTATATTTACAACACAACAAAGCAATACAACCAAGTTTCTTTAAATTCAACAATTAAGAATAAACCCAGCTTAAAACTCTATCACCCAGTATTGCTCCTAACAATTGAGACTCTAGGACAACTTCATAACATACAGAACCACCTAAACTCACACATGAACAACATTGTAAAATTTTATCTCCTTTCTTTTTCTCACCCCATATGAAGAAAGAGGAATCCAAAAGTGAGCTGCTCCAACATAAACAGCTTTTTTCGCAGCTATACAAGTTTTAAACTATTAGGTAACGCGGCGTATTACCTCCCACTAACAGTTTCTGGATTTTCCGTTTCTGTTTGGTTGAGTGGAGGACGGTCTACATGGGATGACACTGCAGTTTGCGGCCGTCTACTAGCAAATTGCAAATTGTCATGAAGATTTGATGATTCTTGCCACCTTCTCCTCCATCTCAAAACCTCGACAATAATAGAACTTCCACTCATTGCAACACCAAATCCCGCAAATGTTGCTAGGAGAATTGACAGAACTGGTTGCACATGAACCTATACACAACAGAGAAGGGGGAAATACCAAACCATTTATACTGTAATTATCTCTCAAGTACAATTAAAAAGGTTGGATTTATAATCAGTTTGACATGGCTCAATCAGTATAAAAACATATAAGTCGAAGAAATGGAACAAATTTACAGGTTTCAAGATTTATAAATATTTTTTGGAGGGAAGTTTGAAAATAAGCTGGAAAAACTATAATGTAGTAATCAAATTCCAGCATGTTATGGTTCAAATTTATATTTCATACTAGCAAATTACAAAAGTCAAATATACGATGTAGTCAAATTCACATTCTATCCTGCCTGATTTTGTAAAATAATAGTTTTTATACTTTCTTCCGGTAATTCACAAGATACAGTTGTGAGCAGAGAAACCCTTACCAAGTTGAAGAAAAAATGTGCAAAGATAACCACGAATGCGAATTGAATTGATGCATAAAGCCAGACAAACCTTCTCTTCACTATAAACAAAATTTAGAGTACTCGAGTCAGTACTGGGGGCAAAGAGAACAGTAAGTATCCTATAATTAACTCAACAACTATATTCCAGCATTTAAATGGGATTGGACCCATTAACAAGTTCATTAATACGTTTCCATTGAATTATTCGTAGGTGTGTGTGTTTGTGTGTTTTATGTACACTTTCAATGGATGATTTCTATATCATATGTGGGATCAACTATCTAGTTACTCATTATATTCAGTATTACACTGTATTGTATTATTATATATTAGATATGTTTTTACATAATAATCCTTTCTGTTTAAATTGTTTGCCAGCTTACCCATGGTTGAAGAGGTCATGGATGCAAGGAGACCCAGTACACAAGAAAATGGAAGTGAGAGAGCTATTGCACCCGTACCCATACTTGCAACCTGTTCATAACACATTATATAACCAAGGAAACTATTTCTAGATAAGAATACCAGACTAAATCCACATCAAATCTTACCAGAAGTTGCTCGAGAAAACAAAAGTAAGCAAGCATGCTGACAATAACAAGAATTGGCACCTCCTGCCAAACCCTGTAGACATCACTGCAAAGAAATTGGATTCAGATGGCAATATATGACAAAATAATTCTTAGTGGGTATAAATAGTTCTACCTCCGTCCAAAAATGAGAGCCTCATTTGAACTGTTGACTTTATTTTATGCATATTAAAATTTGCCTATGAGGCTATGACACACTTGAACAATTAACATTTTGTCCAATTATGACATTTGGACTTGAAGATAAAATTCAGTAAGACGAATGAGACTCCTATTTATGGATGGAGAGGGAGTATGACACACACTGTATACGAGAGTGAGAGGGAGTATAAGTCACACTTGCCTGAATCCATTAACTGCCATCTGTGGGGCTCTATTTGCTCCAGTAATTTGATTTTGAACACTTTGAATCCGCAAAAGCGTGACAGGTAGATTTTGAACCTCATGCTTGCACACTTCACAGGTTTTGTTACCTTTGATGCTAAACCATTTTACAGCGCATTCTTGGTGAGCCAAAGCAAGTTCACCTTTGCATTTGCATTCCATCTTAAGGGTTTCTCCACCTTCACATAATTCAACCATACAGATTCTACAAACAGCCTCTTCTTCTGGTATATCTTCCGCATCATCTTCATTATTTTCTAAACAATAAAACTAATATTAGAGACAGAACTTATCACAGCAAATACATACTGAACAAACATACCCAAACAACAGCATTAAAAAGTCCTAGAAACTTATTCTTCATTTGATTGCCACAAAAACTGATAGTGAAATATGCAATACTATCATTGATTAAAAAGAAAACAGAACTTTGTTTCAGATGTTATGAAAAGGGTTCCAGCATTTGCGATGAAAAAAAATAGAGAATCAATGAATTTTTAGTTACTCATGAGCTAGGAAAATATGATGTATAATAAAGAAAACAACAATACCATCATCTCCAGTTGTATCTGTAGTGGACATTGTGTCATTTACATCTCTTACTCGTGGAGTTGAGGGAATTACACGGATAAATGAATCCATTCGCCTCATGGTCGGGCCTTTCTTTATAACAGGGACTGAAAGTGAACGAGATATGTGCCTCTGGGCTGCTTTTGTCTACACGCAACAATGAAACGGAAGTTATAATGCCTGTTTGCCTATGAGCCTGATCTTGAACCAAAACCTAAAGAAGACTGGAACATCAGCTAAAAGTCTGACTGATTAAAGAATAACGAGTCCCTCAACAATAATGTAGTGAGTTTTAGTTTTCCTAAGTAAGTCACTAATGCTTCATAATGGTTAGACCTTTGTTAATAACAACACAACTGCTTTCCCATATATTTTTTGCAACAATTTAATGCTGCTCTAGAAAAAATCAAGATCACTAATGCAATAAGAACATGATTGATGTCTGTTATATTCGTAACATGTCCAATGCCAGAAAAAAAGTGGGGATTTATTGCCACTTCACCGCAACCCATTATATGCGTCCATACACCTTTCAGACAGGTGCTGCACTTTCCATCTTAAGAAGGTCAACTGCCAAAAACCAACTCGAAGGTAATACCAGCCAGCCAACTGTTCAATCCGACAAATCTCACACATAAATAACATGAAACAAGTACAATAAAGAATTTTTTATTGTTTAGAAAAAAAACACTAAATGACTCAACTTCCATGTTCTCAATGCATTCCTTTCAAGTTACCCTCTAAGTTAATTAAGATAAGCCTTTCAAAACCTTTTTTTATTTATTTATACTTTTTAGAGCAAGTCAATGTGATCACATATGCATGCAATCAGCAATCACTTTATACTTTTATAGGATTAAATTAGCTGTGTGACTAGATGCCTTAAGGTAATCACGGCACCTTGATTGGCCAGTCAAATCTGTTTTTCTCACCCTTTAGTTATTCTTTATTGTGGAATAGAAGCCATCTAATGTGCTGATAACTTACGTCAAAATTTAGTGAGCTGCTTAAGTTTCCTCCAGATATAGATTCTGAGTTGGACCGTGAAATTGGAGTAACAGGTAGAGACGATGTTCTCTTCATCCGAGGAGTAAATATCTTTGTAAGTGACCAAGATCTTGAGATAGTAGGCTTCTCCTGTGGCCCTCCTGGAACTAAGTTTGTGGCTTTCTCTACATCTGAACTAGAATTCTTGTACTTGAAGCTCAGCTTTGGCAAGAGTTGCTTCATGGATGATTTACCTCTGAATGGGGAAGGACTAGGAGACACATTAAGTCTTGTATTAGAAGGGCTAGGCGTCAGAAGGAAATTTACTTTCTTGGGAGTGGGAGTAGGGGTAGGCGGCATCTTTATTTGAACAAACTCTTGAGAGGAGATCTCCATGTTTCTTGATGGTATCTCCAGAAAAAGATTTGGCTTTTTCCAGTGCTTACAGTGTGGTGTTCCTTGACTTGATCCAGAAGAATCGTCACCCTAAAAAAAGAATAAGAAACATAAAAACTACTAAATTGGAGAGCATGCAAAGTAGGCATAAAATCTTCGTATTGTAGCAGAAAATTCTATTTGCACCTACTAATGTGTCATGGGTAGTCCTAAAATTAATTGAAATTTGAAGTCCTGTTTCTTTTTAACTTGAAGAATGACTAGATAGACCGTGTCATCAGGTTCACTTTTATCTAATTCCTAATTCATTTTTATCTAATTCAGAGTCTGTCACAAGGTGCTGAATAATTGATATTCGTACTGACAATGTCACTCCATCATTTAGTTATCATCTTATGTCTACATGTAGGAGTTGAATGGAAATGTTCACAAAATAAATTATAAAAAATCTAAAAATAAACAAATAAAACAAAATTGATGACAGAAGTAGGTGATCTAAAGCAGGTATTTACATAAAATTACCATAGTCTAAAATGAGCCACAACAGTGCCATTCACGTTATAGAGATTTATCCAGTACTTTACTAAATATTTGAATCATTTAGTATGAATTTCAGTTTGTCTTGGCTAGAAGTTGAGTAATTTACACTGTCCGGGAATTTTATTTATAAAGGAAAGGAAGAGTTACA
Source organism: Panax quinquefolius (assembly GCA_020205615.1). Taxonomy (NCBI): domain Eukaryota; kingdom Viridiplantae; phylum Streptophyta; class Magnoliopsida; order Apiales; family Araliaceae; genus Panax; species Panax quinquefolius. The sequence continues at coordinate 17,608,892 of CM035155.1, read as the reverse complement.
AAGGAAGATAATTATATCCAGGACATAAACTAACAAACCCAAATGTAAAAGCTCGAACCTGAAAATTATGTATTGACAAAGTAAGAAATGGCTCAAAATTTTCAAAGAAACCCATTAAAGGCTTCAACTTTCATACATATCTTACGGTAAGCCCACGTAATTAGGAAAATAACCAAATTCCCAGAAAAAGATTCAACCAAAAAAAAACAGAAAGAAAAGCACACACCTTGTCAATTGAAATAACAACCTCGATCTGGCATTCACCCCCATTACCCATTTCAGTTAAAGATTTATTATTCTCTTCAGGTTTCATCTTCTCTTGCAACAGTTTCTGCTATATAACTCCCAATACTAACAAAGAACCTGAAAAAATGGAAAAGAAGCTCACTCTTTGTGTGTGAAAGAGGAGAGAGAAAGAGAGAAACTAAATTTATGGGTATTTCTTGAGGTGGGTAATTACTGAAGATGGAAGGGGGAGCAATGAAGTTGGCATTCATTTATGGCAAAAGCCAGAGGAAGTGGGGAGAGCTCCTTGCCCACTCCACTCCATCAAGTTTGGTTGCTATCGGGGTTTCTGAAAAGTTTGTTTAACCGGTTTTAAGTCCTAAATTTGTGTTGGGGAATTATAAAAATTAAGTCCTTAAAAATTAAGTTAAAAAACATATTTATTTAAATAAGATTTTTAATTAAGCTTAAACTTTAAAATTAGAAAACTCTTAAAGTTTTAAACCAAAATGCACTTGCATACTACTGCAACATCATAAATACTACTCCCACTTCTCATAAATCTCACTCCCACTCCTTATATATCCCACTCCCATTCCTTATAGTGTGGGTGGGGTGATCACTTCATGTCCCAAAATATACTGACACTACATTATATTAAGTACTTATTGTTTCTTTTTTTAGTCCCACTTCCATAAGAAACTGAGAGAAGGAGAGGGTTTAAGTTAGTCAACCACTAAGTTTTTTCCCCTGTATTTAGTCAACCACTTAGTTATCAAAACTGGCGTGTAACCCATTATAGCTGAATTGCAGCATACTTACCCATAATTATATGTGCTTTTGTATTATCCAACTTATAGATTCTTTTCAAAAAAAAGTTCAAATTCTAGATGATTTTTATATTAGAATTAAACTGTACATAAAATAACTCGAATTAAATTCCAAATCCGAATCAAATCAAATCAAATTTGTCTAAACAAACTCACCAAAAAATATTGAATTATATTACAACTCAGGTCAATTTTTTCTTGTTTAAGAAGCCTATAAGAGCAAATCTACAATTATAGTACAACTTATGATATCTTACCCTTGCACTAACAAAGAATATTTAATTTTTTGGACAGGAAAATAACCACTAACAAAGAATATTGAATCTCTTGTTCTATTATTTAGCAAAAAAAAGAAGGCAAAGACAGATAGGATTCTGTGAAGAAGATTTACATGGTTAAAGATTTTACAAAATAATAAAAAATCACTAATATAGAAAATCCTCAACCTCAAAAGGGTTTTTTGAATTTTGTTCATGGCTATAAAAAAATGAAGTATTGGCTGCCAAAAAGAGTGTCAATAAATTAAGATTTAGATAAAGATGTTTGCTTTTTCTTTCCACAAAGATGTATTTGCTTTTTTTGCTGTCTGGCAACCTCAGTGACTGATCCTTGACCCCCTTCTATAATAAAGCACTGGAGCATTTTAAGGAAATAATACTTCTTTTTCTTTTTGTGAAAAAAAGTGGGCTTTTTTAATAAGCAGATCAAGATTACTTCTTAGCCATATCTTAAATTGAAGATTACCTTAAATTTGGGGTAAAAATTAGCAAAAGATAAATAGTTTAATGATCCTTAAAGAAGCCGAAGGCCGCTCTGCTGTATCATCAGTTCATCATAATCATTGCACCAAAAAAAAAAAACTAAATCATAATAATCATGTTTGTTGTCTGTCACTCAATTTCTTAATCAACACTCAAACAATGCTAACTTCATCAAAAGTAAAATAAACAGAATAATGTAAAGTTAAAAAATAGAATTAAGTTTAGCAAATGGGGAGAATAATAGCTTAAATATAATCTAGTTATTGATCAACAAGAAGTTGCAAAAATTTAAAATATAAAAAAAATTGTTGTTAACCCCCATTTAAAATGGAAATCTCACTGCTGTCTAATTAATCAGTTATGAAGGAGATTTTCATTTGGATCAAAAGAGATTATGTTAATGATTGGAGTGCTTAATGATCTCAGGAAATGATAGGTAGCACTTGTTTTAAATTTGAATAGGAATATCCACTCCCATGGTGGATGGTGGCAGTCCAATCTTCCAAACAAAGTATAACTTTATCATTAATACTTGGCATACATACCGCGCATGTATCTTTATATGGTACAGCAGATAGTACGCATCGTGTGATATAAAGATATATGTAATCTTTTTTATGTGATAGTAACATTATTTTAACTTTATTTCAGAGGCAAAAGGGGATACACATCACCTAGAGATAGATACTACTTCATCCCTCCCATAAAATAATAATAATAATAATTTTGTAAGTAGTTTAAAATATTAACTAATGCATTAATCAAAATCAATTATTTTCGCAAATTGACTAGGAAACATTTAAATGAGATTATTTTTGTACAACGGATGGAATAAATAAGTGTTACTTGAAACGCGGTACGTTTTGGTACAGAGTACGAATACGGGAATACGGGGATACGGGAACGCGATACGCTACATAATTAAAACGCGATACGCTATGATATCTTTCTAAAAAACTTTATAGTTAGGAATTCTCTTAAAATTTAAATGTAATAAACCTAATTTCTATAATTTGTTATAGTTAGGAGAATTTAAATGTAATAAATCTAAGTTTTATAAAAGATTTTTAGTTGAATTAACAATTTGATTGGTTTATAAATATTTTAAATCAAATGTAATGTTTGAGCATTTGGTACTAAGTTATAATAATATTAATATTTGTGCAATTATAGTTAAATAACAAAAATAATTTGGTGCGCTAAATTTAGAATATTGACAACCTTGTTTAGGTATACAAATACTAATACGTGATTCATTAGGTCTATAAAAATATATGGCAAGTCTGGAGTAAATCATAAGAAAGTACAAGAATTTAATTTTCCCTTTGAAGGCCTAGATGGAGAGAGAGCCTTACTATAAACAACAAAAGAATAGAAAAGCAAAATGAAGAAAAAGGAAAATAAGAGAGGAAAGCTTAGGTTGAACTTAAAGTAGAATTCCAAAGCTTTCAGTTAAAAAGGTGACTAGTATTATTTGGTTAAGAAAAAGGCAAAATCGGGTTTAGGTATTAGATATGATATATAAATGGTAGGTAAGGTTGCAGCTATAGAAACATAAACCTAAAAAAAGTTGCACTTATTTTTCTGATCAGATTTTGGGGTTGTCTGGGCAGTGGGGGAAGAAAGTCCCTTACCTATCCAATGATTCCAAGAAAAGATAGTGGAGTTAGGTACAATAATATGGTTTTTTAACAATATTTTACGAGAATTTAATCAAGCTATTTCAATACAATGAAAATGTGAATATAGGTGAATTTAAACAAGTTTCAAATTTCAATATGCATGTGTTAAATAAGTTGTCTTTTTGGTAAATTTTAAGGCAAAACTTTCTATACAACAATAAATCATTTAAAGTATTTAGAGGCAAGTGAAATAGAGATTTTTTTTCCCTTCTAATTATAAATGAAATAGGGACAAGTTGATTGATGAAGTTGTTGTGAAGAATTGATCTATTATCATTGATGGGTAGTTGGAAATTACTTTATGCAATATTTAAGGAAAAAGTTTGATGCTCTGTTCCATAATGATTTCTGCTCATGACAAAGAATTATTACTACATAAACAACTAGGCAATATAATCTATTATTATCATGATTAGATTAGAAACATATGCCTACGTTTGAGCTCAAATTGCATATTTAATTTTGAAACGGATGGATGGAGTATCATGATTAGATAAAATATAATTCATCTAATCAATTTAAAAGACTAACATAAAGGTTTGTCATCAAGCATTTACAATCTTGTAATATACACTTGTTGACCTACTTTTTCTACACCCCATGAAAGGAGAAATGAAGAGACCAGAGCAGGAATTTGCTAATTTTATTAAGTGATAGGTTGCCATTAGAAAATTTGTAGGCAGGTAAGAACTAAGAACCGACTAATCCCCTGTTTCTAGCATAGACTTTGGATAGAACAGAAAAAGAATCAAAACAACAATTAAAAACTCAATCCAAACTAAGGTGTTGTTAGATTTGATTAAGTGATACATGTCTGAATCAAGAATTAGTGAAATCTGAATGCTAGATGACCAATGAAATAGTTGAAAGTTATTGTATATAAAAATAAGACTCAAAATTCTGACTTAAGAATTAAGAGGTATCAAGTCTTATTCTGGCTTACAAAATAAATGATAAATTATGGTTGCTGATATTTCCAAAACAGAAATGATACCCCCATAACAAATATGCATTTAGTGACACTTTTTGTAGTTATTTTAACAATAATAATTAACACTTTAGGCGACACTTATTGCTCGGGCAACAATATTTTTGCTTTGGCAATATTAATCGCCTAAATTATAGGTCTGGATAAAAGAGATCTTGTACTAAAATATTGTCCAAACAAAATAAAACATCCAGATTATTTTAATTCAGATGATTCGGAAGAGACCTACCGGAATTTCTGGACAATAATTAAAGAGGGTAATCAATGCGCAGTTTATGACCTGAAAATACTCTTTAGAAACCAAATCTTTGTCTAGGGTCACCAGTCCATAATAATGCATCAAGTAAAATATATGTGCCTCTAAATTCAAAGAATGCATGAAGTGGAGGGAGCCTTTCACAAACTGTTTATATATAGCTATAGCTATTCAATAGAATATACCCCACAAGAGAAAGTATTCATTCAGCTGTTATTTCAATAGTTAACCTTTGAATTTAAGCAAGTGAAAACATAATTGTGAATAAGGCAGTACTTTGAACTGCACTAAGGAGAACCTAATTATGTAGACTGATAATGGGAACACAAGCATTATATGATTGTGACTGCAAAGATATTGGCTGCAAGCTCAGCTCAAACTTCTGTAAGACTTTAGTGCTACGGAGGAATGGAATTGGTGAAAGGAATAAAATAGAGAAGGGAATGTAATGGTGAGTGGAATTGTAAAGAAAGAGTTGCATTATATAGCCGCTTTTGGACTGTCATTGACACTTGACCTTTTTCAATAATCTCGTCCATCTTATTAAACCATTTACACTTTTGAATTTATCCTATGTGGAATTCATGTGAAATATCTCAATAGGAATGATTCATTCCATTCCTGACTAGAATGAGTCATTTCATACTATCGCCTAAGAAATAAAATTCACAAATTTGATAAGAATGAAAATGGTTCATTCCATTCCAACAGAACAACCAAATGCAAATTTTCCATTCCATGGGAATGAGTTATTTCATTCCCACCTTCATTCCTTCAATCCAAACATATCATAAAAGTTGAGCAAATTAAAACAAAGATCTTAGTTCTAGGTTCTAACTAGTATCAAAGTATACTTGGTGCGTGTTTGGCTTGAAGCTTTTGGAGCGTTTGGAGGCTAAACACACATGAAAATATTGCTTGTTTCACAAAGGCATTTCCAAATACAATTTATGGAACTCACAAACGCAACAAACTCCCCAGACCAAAAATAATGTGTCGTGTTTGGAGGTCCAGACACACTTCAAGCTCTATAAGCCAACGGCCCAGACACTAAACTAAACAAGCCTGGAAACTGTGAATTATTTTTATTGCAGCAATGCAGAAAACTCTACTTGTGTTGGGATTAACTGCGACAGCCACGCTTGCTAATTAGTGTTACTTTATTATCAGTCATTTTTCAAATTTTAAAATAATTCAACTTGGTTAAATATACTGCGAAGCTCCTCTACGTACCAGGATAGAATTCAATTAGTCATCCATGAACTCTCATCCTCTACCGGAACGTAGTTCTCATCCACTGATACTAAGTGTAGCTCATGATATACAACTCTTTTTTCTTTTTTGCTCATTTTTCTCACTATAATTATTTTATAGTAGTATATATAAGTATACATTGTGTATATATACAAGGTCAAAAAGTTCTCTAGATAAGTCATTCCATTGTCAAACGGGGCATGTTCAATAGTCTGGTTAAGAGAGTGAGGGACTGCAAACATGTGAGTGAGCAAAATGGACACAAAGTCAAAAACAGAGAATATCTTACTCACAATCTAACCGAGAGGCAATAGTGGTTAGTATATCCCAGAAACCATAAAAAAATTTGGAAAAAATAAAAATCTTATTTTAGAAAAAAATTAACTTCAATGCATCAATTAATAATAAAGGGACTGCATCACTTACCAAACTTTAATTGGGATGATTAGCCAAAGATTAAGCTGATGATAACGCCAGAGCAATAATTATGCTGCCAGAACAACTGTAAGGCAAACATAAGATTTTTCCTGAGTGACAATCAAGATGAAGCCTGATGAAAGATGGCTTTCGGCTAACTCACAAAATCCAGTTCAAGCTAACCAGACAGTGCCAACAAAATATGTGGTACCCGTTTGAAGTAAATTACCGTCATAAGAGATAATCTGCTAATTAATGAATATCCTGTTGTCAAGTGTGTTAAAAAGATGTAGCAAAATTGTTTAGAAACCCCCCACTGGGGGCATCTATTTCAATTCTATATAGCACGCAAGTTGCTTATTGGTTGAATCGCTTGTGCAATATATTTTATAACAGCAGAATCAACTCTTAAGAGCATTATAAGGTAACAGAAATGTGGAGCCTTATCCTGACATCCTGCTCCTAAGAGTTACAGGGGTATTGATTGGTGAAGCCATCAAACCGAACTTGCATAAGGTTTTATGATAAGATCATGTCTATTAAAACTTTTCAAACTCCAGCCTGAGGGTCAGACAATGGCCATGTTTAAAATTTCCTTACTACATTCAAGGGAGGTGAAATCATGGAGATGGGGGGAGTTGGCTACAATTAATCACCTCATCCACCATCTAAACTGTTAGAACAAACTATACAAAGACATAATCAACCACATAAAATAAAGACAAGAACACAAGATTTACGTAGAAAATTCAGATCGGGAAAAACCACAGACGAGAGGCAGAACTCAGAAGATATCAATCACTATATCAAAGTACGAAGAATACAAGCTATAAATCTCTATCTATAAGAAACTATTAACACTGAGAAGGAAAAGAATGCCGAAACCCTAGCTGTAATAACATAACGAGTTGAACCGAAGCGAATAAAGAGCTACTTGAATTCGACTCGAAATATTAAATTCATACTCGAATTCGAATTGTATTTGAAAAATTATACTCAGATTCGACTCGACTCGAATATTTATTACTCGAATTCGATCCGACTCGAATCGAATTATATTCAAACTATTCGTGAGCTTCAAATTCAAGCTCAAATTCGAGTATCCACAAAATAACTAATTTTATAATAAATATAATTATAAATTGAATTTGTTATTTTACTTAGAAATGAGAAAATATATTTACCATTACACTTTACAAATATAAAATCACAATTAAAATTAAAAGCAAAACAAAATAATAATAATTAATTATCCTAATTTGATTTAATTTTGTATATATTATAAGAGAATGTATCGAGTATCTAATCGAATCTGTATCAATCGAGTATGTATCGAATCATAATCGAGAATTCGAGTAGCTTGAATCTTAAACGAGTCGACTATAAACTTGCTCAAATTCTACTCTTATTTTATTTTTGAACTATTTTTTATGCTCAGATTTGGATCATATTATTAACGAATCCGAGTCTCGTTCATATTTTTCATATTTTTTCAAGTCGGGCACGAATCGAGCCCGAACGGTTTATCTCGTTTACTACCTTATATATATATAGTCGGGCTAAAAACATAATAGACCCCAAATAACATAAAAGATATCTACCTCAGTCCTCCGCTACCACCACTTGGCACTAAACGTCATATTTCTTTCATAAAATAAAATAAAATAAAGAGTCAAGAAAATTCAGATATTGTAGAGAATAGAGACAATTCCAATCATGAACGGAACAGTTTCATCATAATATACAACACCTTAGAATTTTTTTGACAAATAAAGTAAACTAAATGCATCAGCTCACAATGTGTGTGTATGAGGGAAAAGATCAACTCATGGTTTTGATGGGTTGCAAAGGCCCGAAATTGGGCACAAACTTGGCCCTATGGTGAGCCAAACCAGTACTTGCCCATATTCCACCATAGATCCTTTGTTATTCTTACTCCATCACAGTCTCACCCAAAAAGTCATAACTGAATGTATTATTGGTAGTAACTTAATTTCTTATATACAGATAAATTTTTTCAATATACCATCAGTCTTCGTGTGCCCAACTCCAGTAACCCGATCGGATGATCTGACCCGACCTTCTTTTCGAGAGTCAACTTTGATATCATATGAAACAACTCGAGTCAAATTCCAAGTCCGAAATAAATTTCGGGACAAATCCTAAGTCCAAATAGAATCAAATCCATCCAAATAATACCTTAAATTACTGACTCAATAATATCTTCTTGGGTCATATTAGTCTACCACATACTCACCCAATCAATGTGGGAATGGGGTGTTATATTATCAGCAAATGCTGTGCAGCTAAATAGCTTTCAGGATACATAAGATGTACTGCAGTCTGCAGAAGACTAAATTTGGTAAATCAGGACCGAGACGATAAAGGCATCAACAGTAAAGCAAGAATACAAGAAATGCAGTGTATAGAACTAATACAAGCCTTCGCAAATAAGGTTGAGTCCTTAGTATTGATAACATGCAGTTGATAATTCGACCTCAAAAGTAATTGAGTTTATAAATTATTATTTAAACTATCTAATTACATATAATATAAATTTCAAAATTATTTTTCAGTCAGAATACAAGACTCCTTTGACACGACTAATTTATACAGTTTGACTCCATCAAAAATTTAAATCATTTTAAATACAATTAACCCAAATTAAAATACTTCTAAATACAATTTACATTAATAATTTACAACTTACAACTTCTAGTGCATACTAATAATAATCACAAAAACTGCAAACTAATAATAATCAAAGTTTATATGCATACTAATAATAATGCAAACTGCCTAATTTTCCATTCCTTTTACAGAAACTTAAACATCAATTTGTTCCATATCAAAAATATTAAAACTTTGGACTCATAACATAGAAACTAATGAAAAAGGTTAGTACAGAACGTAGCGGAGCGGAGCGAGTGGCTAGCTGCAGGTATGGCGCGGGGAGCGCCGATACAAGACTGGGAGGGACGCGAGGCGCGCCCAGATCGGTGCAAATTCTGCACATGTGACGCGGGGCTCGCCAGTGACAGCTTGGGAGCGGCGCGGGCCGTGTTGGTTAGCGGACTGAAGTTTAATGGTTTGTTTTTTGGAAGAACATTATAGGTATTTGAGCCATAATATGAAATAGAGTTGAAATATGATTAATTATTATAAATACTATCTATTGTAAAGCTCTATATAACAAAAAATTATCAATAAAACAACAAGTTGCATGTTAATTTTCTATTGTCGTGTGCGTGTGTGATCCTAATTATAATAAAAAAACATATCACAAATAAAATTAAAAAAAAGAGGCTCAAACTCACCTGATCATCAGCAATTAAAGAAAGTTCTTTAAATTATCTGAACTTCCACTTTATGGGTCAATAGACAAAGCACATTTGGCCCGTGGGCAGTGGCTACATGACCCGCTGGTCTACAGGAAGTACAATCAGAGGCTCATTTTGGGAATGTTTCTAAATAGTTTTTCTATATGGCGGGTTTGGACTCAAATTCGGGTTTTGCTCTTCTTACCCTTTTCGATTTCTTCGTTAATGATCCTGGTCGGTGTTAGGAGAGCGCGGTGCGATTTTAAGCTTTCACCGCAACTGTAATATGGAGTACATTTTTTAACTTTTAGCAATTTGTGAGATCTCAGATTTTATGAATAAAGATTTAAATTTTTTAAAATATTTTTTTAAATATTATGGAGTGGATTTGATATAATATTATAGTTGTGGGTAGTATTTATAAATTTTGCAAAGTATGCAAGTTGTTGTATTATATTCGATTGGTGTGGAATATTCTTTCGTTGTGTCGGGGAATATTAAATGACGACGACAAGACAATCGTTAGTGGGCCCCATGATAAAATTATTGTCGGATTGAGAAAACGACAAAAATATTTTATTGAAAATAACTAATGGAAGTTTTACCGTTATCTTTGTTGAACTACTTTCAGTAGTAAAGATAAAGAATATGTCTGGCATTAGTTGCGTAGTACCAGATTGATTATTAATCTTTACGTGAGAAGTCACCCAGTTTTGTTCAATTATTGATATTGTAAGACCAAAAATTTTTTTTAAATAAAAAGGAATTTCCTTTATTTATTATTTTGAAATAGTAAGGGTTGATTTGATTAATGTGGATAGTTAAGGGTTAAATACATGAAATATTTCAAAATAAGCAGTGGTTATAAAATATTCATTTTATCGGGGAATATTAGTTTGGTAAATGGAATATTAAATCTTTTCGGGGAATATTAAATGCGGCCAGTAGACCGTGTGTGTGGGCCCCATAACGAAGCGATTGGATGAAGAAAGCGACAAATATAAGTTGGTTAAAAATAACGGCGTGGTTATTCAGAATTAAGGCATTTGGAATACCGGTTGGTTAAAATACGATGTCTACGCGTGGTTGCAACGCGATGGCACTGCAGTATTACATATTGTTGTTGAATTATTGATCCTTACGTAAAGAAGGCCTACTCGATAATTTTTACGATGAATTCTTATTCGATATTTTATTTTATTGATTCAATAATTCTTTGCGTTGATATTTTATATTATTGTTGTTCAATAATTGTCATCATGCATTATTATCTCCATTATCGGATCAATAATTCATATTATTTAAATAATATTATTAGATAGCATTATTAGCGATGTCTAGAAAGTTACATCGAGGAGAGGTTTGGTCACCTAATTAATTGCGCGCCATGAGGAGAAATCCTTATCGGAAGCCCTCTTTCTGAGGAGCGGCTGGTTGTCATAATTGTGATTACAGTAATATTATTTGTGAATTATTAATTATTGATTCATATGATAAAAAAATATTTATTTTATGTGGATATAAATGATGGATTTATTTATGTGGTTATAAATGAAGAAATTATTGTTGAGGTGTTTTATCGGTATTTTACTAGATTGGAGTATTAAAAATTAAATCGGGGTTTTGAGATATATTGCGGGATTATAATTTTTAATCCGATGGTTGGATTAATAGTAATTTTTGGGTATGTTATACATACATAAGTTGAGTATATGTCCACAAATTTTGAGCCGTTAAAAATGCACGAATGATTTGTTATGAATTTTAAGAGGTGTCGATTCTAAATTAGGGTTATAATTGATTTTGGTGGAAAATTCTAGAATTGAGTGGGCCCCACTTGTGGTTGGTGAAGAAATGTGCTGAATTTTATTTCAAATGTGGTGGGTGGCAATAGTAGCGGTAAAAGCCATCGGTGCTTGGTCGAAATCTGCTTGGGCCTAACATTTTCTATAAATAGAAATTTAAGTTAGAAATGAAAATCACACCGAAACAAAAGTTTTCTCTTTTCTCTCTCTATATTATTGAGGCGTATTTTGTGAGTATTTAGATACTTTGAGAGTTCTTTATTAGGTCTGAATTTCATTCAACATCACTTGACCTTTTCCTTAAAATCTTGATTCTTTGAGGTAAGGGATATTTTTTTTTTTCGTAATGATATTATTTCTTGATATCATTATGTTTGAAATGTTGATCTGAAGTTTTATCAAATTTGGAACTTTTTCATGTCGGGGTTACTATTCATGAGTTCTTATTCACGAGTTACTATTCATGAGTTCTTATTCACGATTCTTATTCACGAGTCTTATTAAGCGAAAAGCGTGAAGATGTTTTTTGGAATTTCTATCTTTTGGTGTGGATTCTTATTCATGTATCTGATCTTATTCACGTATCTGACTATTCACGATATCACACGCCTTATTCACCAAAAAATAAAATTTCTTCTTTTGTCCAAAACATCTATTTTGGATACTAGCTTTGATTGTATCCATGTTTTGATCATTCTTGAATTTTACACCACTTGTGATTATTTTTGGGGTATTGTTGGACATGGATAAAACAAAATCTGAATCCTTAATCCTTAATCCTTGTCATTTTGTTTCCTTTGGATTAGTTTCTTTAAAAATATTTTCATCATCCTCGGTCTTAAATGATGATATTATTGAATATCTTTGGCACATAGTGCAAAGATGAATGATTTCTGAAGAATATCTTTGGCACATGGTGCAAAGATGAGCAGTGTTGAGATGAACATAACAGGCGATTAATATCTTTGGCACAGTAGTGCAAAGATGAGCAGTGTTTAAATGAACATGACCAATGATGAATATCTTTGGCACATAGTGCAAAGATGAATATTTGATTCCGATGTATATTGATTGTTGTTACGAGGATAAAAGATGATGATGAACTTTTAAATTCATACATAGAAGATAGTAGTTTGCATTCTCTACTTAACTCTTCTAATGAATTATTATTTCATTGCGAATATTGATTGAAAATTTGTTGTCTATTGTATTACATTAAATTTTTCCTGTTGAAGACTAACGATAATTTGTTGTATATTATCTTAGTCATAATATTCTTCTTGAGCTAGTTGAGCTCACCCTTTTCCTTTTGTTCCATTCTTCTCGGGAGGCGAGAATATAAGCGAGTGCAGTCGGGGTATGGAATGAAGGTTTTAGAAAGGATTGTTTAGTAGTCCTCACCATTTTGTAAAATAATGTATCAATAAATGTGATGAGGATTTATGTGAGTATAAATATTATCAGAAGATAATATTTGTATTTAAACTCACAGATTTCTTGTTGTAATAATAAAGTTGTAGTTGTTTACATACCATGTATTGACAACTTTCGGAATGGGTGATGTATACTATTTTGGGGCGTCACGGTTGGTATCGAGCTTAGGGATATGATCTCAAGCGGAGATCGGGGAATAGAACTAGGAGGGAGAGCGAGTAAATCCTTGTTAGTGTGTCTACTAAGCTTATTTGTTAGTTGGTCGATATATAGGGATATTATGTGATATATTGATTTCCTTAATTAACCCTTGTTTTATGGCGGTATTTGAGAATGTCGTGAGAATATTAACGATGGAGAGTAATGAGGCCGTGGAGATGCTGTCTTTACCAACTGAGGAGAGCGTCTGACAGTGGCAATGTTCCTCCCGTGAAACAACACCACCGGCGAGATGATGAGCGAGGGGATGTTTAGAAGCTTTTTGCGATTCATGCAAAATCGAGACGAGGAGACTTGTGTTCAAAATCTGAGGAGAAATGATAGCAATTCACGGGTTGTCACGACCAAGATTCAAAGAGTTGGGACCACGAATTTAAGGAAAGCGAGATCCGATCATGGCGGAAACATGGGTCAAAAAAATTACCAAGATATTCGATGTCTTGGGATGCGGAGGAGAACGAAGGTTCTATTCGCCACCTTTATGTTAAAAGTGGCGAAGCGGATCTTGGTGGGAGTCGTGAAGCGTACCCATCCAGTACTTTTCGGCGTATGTCTTGGGAGGCGTTTGAGAGAATATTTAATGACAAATACTTTCACGAAAGTGTTAAATATATGAAGGAAGTGGAGTTCATCGATTAGAGCAAAACAACATGGCGGTGTCTCGATGCGAGGCAAAGTTTGCGAGTTATCGAGTTTGCACCTCATTTGGTGGAGAATGAGGAGCGTTATGGCGCGGATGTTTCTTAGAGGTTTGAAACCCGGCGTACGTCGATATCTCATTTCTCATAAACTTTCTCTTTATTCGGATGTTGTAAGCAGGGCTCAATTATTAGGCGAGATAACGAATCTGCAGTCAACTGAGGACCATAACCGAGGATCGTACGAGAGATGGCGATCAGCGAGAATAATGATAACTGCGGAGAAAAAAGCAGACGGACGAAATGGTAACCACTCTGGTGGTAATCATGGTCGTGAAAAGCGAAGAAGCGAGTCGGAGGAGATTTTAAAAAGAGGAGATTTAACAACGACTATGTGAAGACGAGCGGTCTTGGCGTGAATCGGTTCTAAGGGAGGAGAACGACCACCGGTCATATCTTTACAAATCACGGAAAAGAGGGACATATCGGTCAAGCGCCTACATGAGTTCAAGGTATGCTATAGTTGTGGAAAGGAAGGACATATCGCTTCGAGATTATGCGATGGCGAAACCTAGTTCAATGAGGACGGTGACTCAAAAAATCATCCCGAGAAAAGTCAAAGTCAACGATTAGGGAAGAAGCGTTTGTTGTGGTTGGTCATAATCGCGAGAACCCAAACGAGGTGATCACGGGTAAGCTATTTATAAATTCTTGCGAAGTTTATACCTTACTTGATCTGGTGCTACCCATTCATTTATCTCTCTCGCATGTGCTCAACGTTTAAACTTGACTCAGGAGAAATTAGACTTTGACCTATCTGTGGAAACTCCGTTAGGAGAAACTTTCATCACATCCATTGTTTATAAATCTTGTTTGATTCAAGTTGGCACCATCACCTTACCATTGACCTTATCTCTTTAAAGATACTTGCTTTTGATGTGATTTTAGGGATTGATTGGTTAACTACTCATCATGCCAAAATTGATTGTTTTCGTAAGGTTGTTAGTTTTCATATTCTAACCAACTGTTGTTATGCAATTCAAGCAACTAAACCATTAAAATCAATCACTATCATATCTAATCATAAAGCTATTCGTTTATTGAAAAGCGGATGTCAAGCTTTCTTAGCCCATGTTATGGATTTGAATAAAGACACGTCAAATTTGAATAATATTCTGTTGTTATTGACTTTCTGACGTATTTCAGAAGAACTTCCGATTACCCCCGAGCGTGAAGTTGAATTCTTTATTGATCTTGAACTGATACAAAGCCCATTTCTAAAACCCCATATCGAATGGCTCTATTGAACTTGAGGAGTTAAAGGTCCAACTACGAGAATTGTTGGACATCGGTTTCATTCGTCTAGTACATCTCCTTGGGGTGCTCTGTTTTATTTGTAAAAAAGAAAGAAGCGGGAGTATGCGACTTTGTATTGACTATCGGGAATTGAACCATGTCACCATCAAGAATAGGTATCCTCTACCTCGTATTGATGACTTGTTTGACCAGATTCTGCAGAGGCACAATTCTTTTCAAAATCGATCTTAGATTACGGATATCATCGGTGAAAATTAGAATCGAGGATATTCAAAAGACGCCTTGAGAACTCGGTATGGGCATTATGAATTCTTAGTCATGTCTTTCGGACTAACTAATGCTCCTGCGACTTTCATGGATATGATGAGCCAGAGTATTCAAGAATATTTGGATCGATTCGTTGTTGTCTTTATTGATGACATCCTTATATATTCCAAAAGTCGTGAAGATCATGAGCACCATTTGAAGCTTTGGTACTCCAAAGGCTTCGTGAAAACCAACTATATGCCAAATTGAAGAAATGCGAGTTACGGCTTGAGGAAGTAGCCTTTCTTGGGCATGTGGTGTCAAAACATGGAGTATCTGTTGATCCGTGAAGATTGAAGCAATCTGAAGTTAGGAATGGCCAAAGTCGGAGACTTAAGTCGTAGCTTTTGGGCTTAAATGGTTATTATCGGAGATTCGTGGAAGGGTTTTCTCGAATCGCTACTCCATTAACTTCGGCTAACTTTCGAAAGGATCTGAAAATTCGTTTGGGGCGAAGAATCGAGAAAAGTTTCCAAGAGCTTAAGAGGAGACTTATTTATTTTTGTTCTAACAATACCATCGGTTCGGATGGATTTGTTATCTCATGATGCTTGAGGCAAAAGGGTTAGGATGTGTTCTCATGCAGCGTGGGAAAGTCATAGCCTATGCCTCACGACAACTTAAAAGAGTATGAGAGGAATTATCCTACTCGTGATCTAGAGTTAGCGTGATCGTTTTTGCTTTAAAAGATATGGAGGCACTATCTATATGGGGAGAAAGTGGAGATATATTCGGACCATAAAAGCCTTAAATATTTCTTCACTCAAAAAGAACTCAACATCTTGGCGGCGGACGTTGGCTCGAGCTATTGAAGACTACGACCACCTTTATTGAATACCATCCCAGTAAAAGCGAGCGTGGTAGGCGGCGCATTGAGTGAGAAGATCATATCTTGAGGAGCGAGTGCGATGATGTCAAGTATCTGGCGTAGAGCCAACTTTAATAGAAAAAGTTAAGGTTGCTCAAGCCACCAGGCCGAGATGTCATTATGAAGAAGAAAGTACAAGAAGGAGCTATTAGGAGCGAGAATTGATGAAGAAGGAATACTTGAGTCCACTCTAGACTTTGTGTTCTAACGACTCTAATTTGAAGTACAAGATTATGATGGAAGCACACAATACACCATTTGCAATCCATCTGGAAGTACTAAAATGTATCGTGATCTTGACATACATTTTGGTGGAATAATATGAAGAGAGAGATTGCAAAGTTTATCTCGATGTGTTTAACTTGCCAACGTGTAAAGGCGGAGCATCTAGTACCTAAGGGTCCGTTGCAACCACTTGAGATTCCGGAATGGAAGTGGGAACACATTACTATGGATTTAGTTCTGGGGTCTTCCTACGGTTTCTCAAGGCATCAATGCTATTTGGGTTATTGTTGATAGATTAACCAAATCTGCTCATTTCTTGCCGAATCACGGAGACTTATTCACTTGAGCGTCTTGCTAGTATATGCGTAAATGAGATTGTGAGGTTGCATGGCATGCTGTATCCATAGTTTGGATCGTGACCCAAGATTCACTTCAAGATTTTGGGTTAGCTTGCAAAAAGCTATGAGCGCAGTTTGCGATTTAGTTGACGCCACCATCCCCAAACGGACGGACAATCGAGAGGACTATTCAAACTCTTGAAGATTTATTAAGACTACGTGTCCTAGACTTCAAGGGCGGTTGGGATAAGTATTTACCATTGGTGGAATTCTCCTACAACAACAGTTATCGAGCAAAAGTATAGGTGTGGCTCCATTCGAAGCATTATATGGGCCGAAAATGTCGTTCTCGATATGTTGGGATGAGGTGGGTGAAGCAACATTGTTGGGACCCGAGTTAAAATGCGTATATGACTACCGAAAAGATCCAATAATTCGACAACGTATACAAAGCGGCTCAAGATCGACAAAAGAGTTATGCGGATCTTCATCGAAAGGGCGTGGAATTTAATGTAGGGGATCATGTATTGTTGCGAGTTGCTCCATGGAAGGGAGTTACAAGATTTGGGAAGAGAGGAAAGCTCGATCCACGATTTATTGGTCCATTTCAAATTCTTGACCGAGTAGGAAATGTAGCCTATAGACTTGCGTTACCTCAAGTATGTCTCGTGTTCATAATGTGTTTCACATATCTCATACTTAAATAAATATGTGAAAGACCAGAACCACGTTATTGAGTTAGAAACCCAGGACGAGATAGCCAAGACTTAACGTATGAGGAGGTACTATCAAGATCTTGGATAGGAAGGAGCATGTCCCTACTGCCATGAAAATTCATACCACAAGTTAAAGTTTTGTGGAGGAATCATGCTATAGAGAAATGACACAGGGAATTGGAAAGCGGAAATGAAAGCGAGGTATCCTCACCTTTTGAAACACACAGAATGCGTCGTCGATTTCGAGGACGAAATTTCATAAGGAGGGAGGTTGTAAGACCGAAAATTTTTTAAATAAAAGGAATTTCCTTTATTTATTATTTTGAAATAGTAAGGGTTGATTTGATTAATGTGGATAGTTAAGGGTTAAATCATGAAATATTTCAAAATAAGCAGTGGTTATAAAATATTCATTTTGTTCGGGAATATTCGTTTGGTCGTGGAATATTAAATCTTTGTCGGGAATATTAAATGCGACGTAGCGACCGTGTGTGGGCCCCATAACGAAAGCGATTGGATGAAAAAAGCGACAAATATAAGTTGGTTAAAAATAACGGCGTAGTTATTCTGATTAAGGCTGTTGGAATACCCGTTGGTTAAAATACGATGTCTGGCGTGGTTGCCGCGATGGCACTTGCGGTATTGCATGATATTGTTGAATTATTGATCCTTACGTGAAGGCACTACTCAATAATTTTTACGATGAATTCTTGTTCAATATTTTATTTTATTGATTCAATAATTCTTTGCGTTGATATTTTATATTATTGTTGTTCAATAATTGTCCTTTACGCATTATCTCCATTATCGGATCAATAATTCATATTATTTAAATAATATTATTAGATAGCATTATTGGCAATGTCTAGAAAGTTACATCGAGGAGAGGTTTGGTCACCTAATTGCGGCGCCCGATGATGAGAGAAATCCTTATCGGAAAGCCCCTTTTCTGAGCAGCTACTGGTTGTCATAATTGTGATTACGTAATATTATTTGTGAATTATTAATTATTGATTCATATGATAAAGAAATATTTATTTTATGTGGATATAAATGATGGATTTATTTATGTGGTTATAAATGAAGAAATTATTGTTGAGGTGTTTTATCGATATTTTACGGATTGGAGGTATTAAAAATTAAATCGGGGTTTTGAGATATATTGCGGGGATTATAATTTTTAATCCGGCCCGATTGGATAATGGTAATTTTTGGGTATGTTATACATACATAAGTTGAGTATATGTCCACAAATTTTGAGCCGTTTAAAAATGCACGAATGATTTGTTATGAATTTTAAGAGGTGTCGATTCGGAAATTAGGGTTATAATTGATTTTGGTGGAAAATTCTAGAATTGAGTGGGCCCCACTTGTGGTTGGTGAAGAAATGTGCTGAATTTTATTTCAAATGTGGTGGGTGGCAATAGTAGCGAGTAAAAGCCATCAAGTAGCAGTGTCAAGTCTGCTTGGTGGCCAACTAACATTTTCTATAAATAGAGGGCTAAGTTAGAATTGAAAATCACACGAAAACAAAGTTTTCTCTCTTTCTCTCTATATATTATTGGCGTATTTTGTGAGTATTTAGATACTTTGAGAGTTCTTTGTTCGATACAAATTTCATTCAACATCACTTGAGCCTTTCCTTACAAGTCTTGATTCTTTGAGGTAAGGGATATTTTTTTTCGTAATGATATTATTTCTTGATATCATTATGTTGAAATGTTGATCTGAAGTTTTATCAAATTTGGAACTTTTTCATGTATGGGTTACTATTCATGAGTTCTTATTCACGAGTTCTTATTCATGAGTTACTATTCACGAGTTACTATTCACGAGTCTTATTAATGAAGCGTGAAGATGTTTTTGTGGAATTTCTATCTTTTGGTGTCGGATTTACTATTCATGTATCGGTCTTATTCACGTATATCTGACCTTATTCACGATATCTGCCTTATTCACGATATCTGGCACTATTCACCAAAAATAAAATTTCTTCTTTTTGTCCAAAACATCTATTTTGGATACTAGCTTTGATTGTATCCATGTTTTGATCATTCTTGAATTTTACACCACTGTGATTATTTTTGGGGTATTGTTGGACATGGATAAAACAAAGTACTGAATCCTTAATCCTTAATCCTTGTCATTTTGTTTCCTTTGGATTCGTTCTTTAAAAATATTTTCATCATCCTCGGTCTTAAATGATGATATTATTGAATATCTTTGGCACCAGTAGTGCAAGATGAATGATTTCTGAAGAATATCTTTGGCTGTGTAGTGCAAAGATGAGCAGTGTTGAGATGAACATAACCGATCGATTAATATCTTTGGCTGTGGTGCAAAGATGAGCAGTGTTTAAATGAACATGACCCGGTGATGAATATCTTTGGCACATGTAGTGCAAAGATGAATATTTGATTCGAGATGTATATTGATTGTTATTACGGGGATAAAAGATGAGCGATGAACTTTTAAATTCATACATAGAAGATAGTAGTTTGCATTCTCTACTTAACTCTTCTAATGAATTATTATTTCATTGCTGCGAATATTGATTGAAAATTTGTTGTCTATTGTATTCTATTAAATTTTTCCTGTTGAAGACTAACGATAATTTGTTGTATATTATCTTAGTCATAATATTCTTTCTTTCTTGAGCTAGTTGAGCTCACCTTTTTCCTTTTTGTTCCATTCTTCTCGGGAGGCGAGAATATAAGCGATGCAGTCGGGGTATGGAATGAAGGTTTTAGAAAGGATTGTTTAGTAGTCCTCACCATTTTGTAAAATAATGTATCAATAAATGTGATGAGGATTTATGTGAGTATAAATATTGTCAGAAGATAATATTTGTATTTAAACTCACAGATTTCTTGTTGTAATAATAAAGTTGTAGTTGTTTACATACCATGTATTGACAACTCGAGAATGGGTGATGTATACCTATTTTGGGGGCGTCATGAGATATAGTAATTGTTGCATAAGTATCTCATCGTTATTTGATTCAATTATTGTCGATATTTTATATAATCAATAATTGAAATAGCAGAAAGTTATTAATATTATAAATTGCAATATTAACGATGTCTAGAAGTTACATCGAGGAGAGGTTTGGTCACCTAATTGCGCCATGATAGGAGAGAAATCCTTATTGGAAAGCCCTCTTCTCGGGAACGACACAGTCGATTAATATTGTGAATTGTAATAAAGATGATAAATGTTGTTAAAATTATTAAGGTAATTTTTTTATGAAGTCTGCTTATTTTATGGATTCCTATTTACCCATTTTTCAAAATAATCGGTAGAAATTTTTTAAAAGTGGGGCCCACATGTGGCCCGGGAAAATGATTTTGAAAATTGAAGAGTATACGTATGAAAGTATATTTGTGTATTGAGTATATGGTGAGAGAAAATGAGATGTAAAAGTGATGAGTGTGTGATGGGCGTGTGAGTGAAAAAAGGTAGAAAAGTGGTAGTGTGATAGTGTGATAGTGATGTGTAAGAGTGTAGTGAATTTGATTATTGGGTGGGTGGGGGATAGATGTTAGTTATGGGGGAGAAAAATTAAGTGGTGTATATATAATATTGATATATATAAGTTGAAAACATGTGTTTATATATATGTATTATATTTTAATTTTTGTTGTGATTTTATTGGTTAGTAATTGACTTTATTGTATTTGGTTGAAGAAATAATTACTGCAAATAATTGCTCATAAACAATTACACTTCCATTCTCCTATAAATAAAGCTCATTCCTTCATTATTTCTTACAAATTCACTTGAAACTCCGGAGAGAGAAATTATGGAGAAACTATAGAAAAGTATTCTGCTACTTCCCTACTCTTATATTCAGTTTTTTTTTACGGTAAAGGGTGTTATTTCTTTTATATTCAAGAAGAGAACTTCAGTTATTCCATTTCTTTATTATTACATTGGAATAACTTTGTATAATGCGGACTACCCTATACTTGGTGACATTCTTCTATTATTACATCTTTATTATTACATTGGAATATCGTATACGTGTGTTTTACACCGGACTGGTTCCATTATTTATTATTAAAATTCTTTATTATTCTCGTCTGTAATATCACATGCGTGCATGCGTTTTCTGTGGGACTGGGGTTCCATTATTTATTATTCCGTACTTATTATTACATTTGAAACATCGTGTAGGTATGAATTTCACGACACCGTTCCGTTATTATTATTACATTGGAATAACTTTGTCATCACGAAATACCGCATGTATGGTGATTTCTTTTGTTATTTCATTCGTTATTATACTCGGTTAAAAATTTGACTTCTATACTCCATGAAATTAGTGAAATATCTTTGATATTTAAGCTTCATCCAAAGATTTTTCGTGAAAATATTCTTACGAGCATTCTTGAATTTTACTCTGGCAAATATCATGTTGACAATTTGGACGTTATTAGTTCTGAATAAATTAATTCGTGAACTTGTTTTATTGAATTATTATATCATTGTCATCATCCTTATGTTTATATTTTTTTTTGAAAGTCATCTGTGGCCTGTAGAGCATGGATGGACTTGGTATGATTATGACCAGGGATTATTCGATGTAATCATGACCGTAATGTTACAAATGATGTGGTAAAAGTCCTCATTGGCCCGTAGTGCATTGATGGACAGTTGTTGGCATGATCATGACCATTGATGAATACACAAATATCCTTGGCCGTAGTGCATGGAATTTGTGGTCGTAACCCTAATGAATATCCTTGGCCGTAGTGCAGGGATGATGTGAATTATTTATTAAGCTGAGTCCCAGCGATAAAAGTGATGAAAAACCTTTTAAAACATGAAAGATAGTAGATTTTATTCCCTACTTGACTCTTTTAATGGATTGCTTGATCTGCGGCAGTTAAACTTGATGTCTATTGTATTTTATCAGTTTAACATTGTTGAAGACTAATGATAATTTATTTTGCATTATCTTAGTAATAATATTTCTTGCTGGGCTAGTTGAGCTCACCCTTTCTTTCACTGTTCTCTTCAGGAAATGAGAACGTAGCTGAGACTAGTCGGGGAACGGAGTGATGGTCCGAGATGGTGTCTTAGTAGTCCTCACTATTGTGACGCCCCCAAAATAGGTATACATCACCTATTCTGAGTTGTCAATACATGGTACAAAAACAACTACAACTTTATTATTACAACAGTAAAACTGTGAGTTTGAATACAAATATTATCTTCTAGACAATATCTATACTCAAATAAATTCTCATCACATTTATTGATACATTATTTTACAAAAATGGTGAGGACTACTAAACAATTCTTTCTAAAACCTTCATTCCATACCCACTCGTACTTCGCTATATTCTTCTCGCCTCCCGAGAAGAAAATGGAACAAAAAGAAAAAGGGTAAGCTCAACTAGCCCAGTAAAAGAATATTATGACTAAGATAATATACAACAAATTACCGTTAGTCTTCAACAGGGAAAAATCTAATAGAATACAATAGACAACAAATTTTAAATCAATATTCGCAGCGAAAATAATAATTCATTAGAAGAGTTAAGTAGAGAATGCAAACTACTATCTTCTATGTATGAATTTAAAAGTTCATCGTCTATCTTTTATCCCCTAACAACATCAATCAATATACATGGAATCAAATATTCATCTTTGCACTACACAGGCCAAAGATATTCATCGATTAGTCATGTTCATCTAAACACTGTTCATCTTTGCACTACTACCGAAAGATATTCTTGAAAATCATTCATCTTTTACACTACTTCTGGGCCAAAGATATTCAATAATATCATCATTTAAGACCGAGGATGATGAAAAATATTTTAAAGAAACGAATCCAAATGAAACAAAATGACAAGGATTAAGGATTAAGGATTAGTACTTTGTTTTATCCATGTTCAAAAAATACCTCAAAAATAATCACGATGGTGTAAAATTCAAGAATGATCAAAACATGGATACAATCAAAGCTAGTATCCATAAGAGATATTTTGGACAAAAAGAAGAAATTTTATTTTTAATTGAATAGTCAGATATATCGTGAATAGTGCAGTATCGTGAATAGTAACTCAGACACCAAAAGATAGAAATTCCACAAAAACATCTTCATGCTTCATGAATAGTACTTTTGAATAGTAACTCGTGAATAGTAACTCATGAATAGTAACTTCGTGAATAGTAACTCATGAATAAGTAACCCCAGACATGAAAAAGTTCTAAATTTGATAAAAGTTCCAACCAATATTTCAAAGATAATGATATTGAAGAAATAATATCATTTGAGAAGAAAATAACATCCACTTACCTCGAAAGATTAGTACTTACAAATTGGAATCTGGGGTATAGTCTTTGAAGGAACTTGCACTCAATCTAACAATACTCAAAGTATACTCACAAGAATATGCTCAATATATCGAGAGAGAAATAGAGAAAACTTGATCTACATTGTGATTTTCAATTCTAACCTAAGCACCTATTTATAGGAAAATGCTTAGAACACCAAAGCGAAAAAATTGAATATAATATTAATATATTTTTCACATTTTCTTTAGCCCACCTTAGACAACTGATCTCAGCCCATTTGAATCACATGTGAGGCCAACTTAGTTGCAAAAAAACGTTTTTCTCAAAATAATTAACTAAAACTCCCAAAATTAATTATTTGAACTTGAACTTCAATAATTCATAATAAATAGCCCTTTTATCAGAAAATTCAAATCTCACTTGAGTTTTTATAGGAAATTCAATTCTCTACAAATTTGCAGAAGAAAGTTTTTCAAATTCCAAACAGAAATTGACCAAAAATCCACAAACAGACGATTTTACAAATATATAATCAAATTTGATCGATAATTGTGTCCACCAACACACAAAACATGTATTAAACATTTAATGCCACAAAAATACTCTTCCTCCTCATATACTCATATATCACACATTCATTGTAAAAATATCATCGTTAATATATTATTAAAATAATATATTTAAATGAATTATTTTATCGAGAAAAAGATAAAATATTAATTTTCAACAATTGTCGCATTAAAATTTTCTCCATCTATATCCTCATAAAATCAATATTTTCTCATCATATAAATCAATAATTAATTATTCATAAATAATATTACATAATCACATTTTTGACAACCAGGTGGTTCCTGGATAGAGGGGCTTTCAATAAGGATCTCTCTTCTTGGCGCATGATTAGATGACAAAACCTCTCCTTAGACCGAACCTTTCTAGACATTGTCAATAATGTTATCTAATAATATTATTCGGATAATATGAATTATTGCTCTGATAATGGAAAATACGATTGTAATGACAATTATTGAAACAACAATGATATAAAATGTCAACGTAGCAATTATTGAATCAATAAAATAAAATACTAAACGATAATTCACATAACCATTATTGAGTAGTGCCTTCAATAATTGGTGCAATACTGCAATGCCTTCTTGTGCAACAACGCCAGATTCGTGTTTTAACCACCGTATTCCAACAATGTTAATTGGTAATAACTTCTGTTATTATTTTTAAACAACTTATATTTGTCGTTTTCTTCATCCAATCGCTTTCCGTTATGGGGCCCACATTATGCATTTTGCGTAAGTCGTCACGAATATTCCCCGAATAGCCCGATGCGAATATTCTCAAACAACAATGAATATTTTATAACCACTTGCTTATTTTGAAATATTTGCGTATTTTACCCTAACTATCCACATTAATCAAATCAACCCTTACTATTTCAAAATAATAAATAGAAAATTAAATTTCATTAATAATAAGTTGGGGTCTTAAAACCTCCCCTCCTTATGAAATTTAAGTCCTCGAAATTGGCGTACGTACACAGTGTTTGAAAAGGTGAGGATACCTCGCTTTCATTTCGTTTCCAATTCCCAGTCATTTCCTCTATAGCATGATTCCTCCACAAAACTTTAACTTGTGGTATGACCTTTCTTGGCGTAGGACATGCTCCTTCCTATCCAAGATCTTGACAGTACCTCCTCATCGTTAAGTCTTGGCTATCTCGTCCTTGTTCTAACTCTATAACGCGTGGTTGGTCTTTCACATATTTACGAAATGCGATATGTGAAACACATTATGAACACGAGACATACTCGAGAATAACGCGAGTCTATAGGCTACATTTCCTACTCGGTCGAGAATTTGAAATGGACCAATAAATCGTGGATTGAGCTTTCCTCTCTTCCCAAATCTTGTAACTCCTTTCTATGGAGCAACTCACAACAATACATGATCCCCTACACTAAATTCCACGTCCTTTCGATGAAGATCCGCATAACTCTTTTGTCGATCTTGTGCTTGGTTTTGTATCGTTGTCGAATCATTTGGATCTTTTCCGTAGTCATACGTACTGACTCGGGTCCCAACAAAGGTGTTGCTTCACCCACCTCGTCCCAACATCTTTGGAAGCGACACTTTCGCCCATATAATGCTTCAAATGGAGTCACACCTATACTTGCACGATAATCATGTTGTTGTAGGAGAATTCCACCATGGTAAATACTTATCCTAATCGCCTTGAAGTCTAGGACACGAGTCTTAATAAATCTTCAAGAGTTTGAATAGTCCTTTCGATTGTCCGTCCGGTTTGAGGATGGTATGCTTAAAGCAATCGTAAATCCGTGCCCATAGCATGCAAGCTAACCCAAAATCTTGAAATGAATCTTGGGTCACGATCCGAAACTATGGATACAGGCATGCCATGCAACCTCACAATCTCATTCACGTACATCTGTAGCAAGACGTTCAAGTGAATAAGTCTCCGTGTCGGCAAGAAATGAAAGCGGACTTGGTTAATCTATCAACAATAACCCAAATAGCATTGATGCCACGAGAAACCGTAGGAAGACCCGTGAACGAAAATCCATGGTAATGTGTTCCCACTTCCATTTCGGAATCTCAAGTGGTTGCAACGGACCCTTAGGTACCGGATGCTCACTTTACACGTTGACAAGTTAAACACATTGAGATAAACTTTGCAATCTCTCTCTTCATATTGTTCCACCAAAATGTATGTCAAGATCACGATACATTTTAGTACTTCGAGATGGATTGCAAATGGTGTATTGTGTGCCTCCATCATAATCTTGTACTTCAAATCAGAGTCGTTAGGAACACAAAAAGTCTAGAGTGGACTCAAGTATTCCTTCTTCATCAATTCTCGCTTCCGGAATAGCTCCTTCTTGTACTTTCTTCTTCATACGCGCATCATTTCAGATTGGGTGGCTTGAGCAACCTTAACTTTTCTATTAAAGTTGGCTCTGTCGTATACTTGACATCATCGCTTTCGTTCACGTGATATGATCTTCTACTCAACGCGTCACTACCACGTTCGCTTTTCTAGGATGGTATTGAATAGTGTGGTACGTAGTCTTTCAATAGCTCGAGCCAACGTCATTTGCCGCGTGTTGAGTTCTTTTTTGAGTGAAGAAATATTTAATGCTTTTATGGTGCGAATATATCTCCACTTTCTCCCCATATAGATAGTGCCTCCATATCTTTAAGCGCTTGGCATTGCTGCCGACTCTAGATCATGGTAGGATAATTCCTCTCATACTCTTTAAGTTGTCGCGAGGCATAAGCTATGACTTTCCCACGTTGCGTGAGAACACATCCCAACCCTTTTGCACGAAGCATCATTTGTAGATAACAAATCCATCCGAACCGGATGGTATTGTTAGAAACAGTCTTAGAAATAAGTCTCCTCTTAAGCTCTTGGAAACTCTTCTCGCATTCTTCGCTCCAAACGAATTTTGTATCTTTCCGGAGTTAGCTAAGTTAATGGAGTAGCGATTAGAAAACCCTTCCACGAATCTCCGATAATAACCAAATAAGCCCAAAAAGCTACGTGCTTGATCATGACTTGGTTGCTCCCAACTTTGTATTGCTTCAATCTTCGTCGGATCAACAGATACTCCATGTTTCGACACCACGTGCCCAAGGAATGCTACTTCCTCGAGCGAACTCGCATTTCTTCAATTTGGCATATAGTTTGTTTTCACGAAGCCTTTGGAGTACCAACTTTAAATGGTGCTCATGATCTTCACGACTTTTGGAATATATAAGGATGTCATCAATAAAGACAACAACGAATGATCCAAATATTTCTTGAATACTCGGTTCATCATATCTATGAAAGCAGCGCGGAGCATTAGTCGATCCGAAAGACATGACTAAGAATTCATAATGCCCATCTAGGGAGTTACGAAGGCGGTCTTTGGAATATCCTCGATTCTAATCTTGGTGATGATATCCGAGCGAAGATCGATTTTGAAAAGAATTGTGCCCCTTGTGAATTGGTCAAACAAGTCATCAATACGAGGTAGAGGATACCTATTCTTGATGGTGACATGGTTCAATTCCGATAGTCGATACTGAAAGTCGCATACTCTGTCTTTCTTCTTTACAAATAAAAGCAGAGGCACACCCCTGAGGAGATGTCTTGGGGCGAATGAAGCCCGATGTCCAACAATTCACATAGTTGGACCTTTAACTCCTGAAGTTCAATAGGAGCCATTCGATATGGGGTTTTAGAAATGGGCTTTGTACAGAGGTTCAAGATCAATAAAGAATTCAACTTCACGTTACGGGGTGAGCGGGGAAGTTCTTGAGAAATCGTCGGAAAAAGTCGATAACAACGGAATATTATTCAAATTTGGCGTGTCTTTATTCAAATCCATAACATGGGCTAAGAAAGCTTGACATCCGTTTTTCAATAAGCGAATAGCTTTATGATTAGATATGATGGTGATTGATTTTAATGGTTTAGTTGCTTGAATTACGTCTACACAGGTTGGTTAGGAATATGAAAACTAACAACCTTACGAAAACAATCAATTTTGGCATGATGAGTAGTTAACCAATCAATCCTAAAATCACATCAAAAGCAAGTATCTTTAAAGAGATAAGGTCAATGGTAAGGTAATGGTGCCAACTTGAATCAAACAAGATTTATAAATAGTGGATGTGATGAAAGTTTCTTCTAACGGAGTTTCCACGAGATAGGTCAAAGTCTAATTTCTCCCGAGTCAAGTTTAAGCGTTGAGCACAAGCGGAGAGATAAATGAATGGGTATGCAAAATTATCAAGTAAGGTATAAACTTACAAGAATTTATAAATAGCTTACCCGTGATCACCTCGTTTGGGTTCTCGCATTATGACCGATCCAACAAACGCTCTTCCGGAATCGTTGACTTTGACTTTTACGGGACGATCTTTTGAGTCACCGTCCCTCAATTGAACTAGGTTTCATTCTGCATGATCTCGGCGATATGTCCTTCCTTTCCACAATTATAGCATACCTTGAGCTGATTGAGGACGGTTTGGTGATATGTCCCTCTTTCCGCATTTATAGCATATAATGGGTGGTCGTTCTCCTCCCTTAGAACCGATTCTTTGCTTAAGACTTTGTCGTCTTCACATGGTCATTGTTAAATCTCCTCTTTTTAAATCTCTCCTCGACTCGCTTCTTCTTTTTTCATGGCCATGATTACCACCAGAGTGGTTACCATTTTGTCCGTCTGTTTCTTTCTCCACTTGGTTATCATTATTACATTGTGCTATTATCTCCGATACGATCCTGGTTGTGGTCCTCAATTGGCCGTACTTTCGTTATCTCGCTTCTAATAATTGAGCCTGCATTTACAACATCTAAATAGAGAGAAAGTTTATGAGAAATGAGATCTTGACGTATCTGGGTTTCAAACCTCTAAGAAACATCCGTGTCACATACGTTCCTCATTCTCCACCAAATGAGGTCTGAAACACGGATAACTCTGCAAACTTTGCCTCGTCTTTGAGACACCGTCGTGTTGTTTTACTCTCTAATCGATGAACTCCACTTCCTTCATATAATGAACACTTTCGGGAAAGTATTTGTCATTAAATAGTTCTGAAAGCGTTTCCCCGAGACATCTTTGAGGAGTGCGGTTTGGATGGAGTGCGCCTTCGAGACTCCCCGATGAATCTCGCCTCGCCACGGAAAATAAAGGTGGCGAATGGAACCTTCTCATTCTCCGTGCATCCCAAGACATCGAATATCTTGGTAATTTGTTTGACCCATGTTTCCGCCATGATCGGATCTGGCTTTCCCTTAAATTCTGTGGTCCCAACTCTTTGAATCGCTGCTATGACAACCCGTGAATTATTATCATTTCCTCCTGTATTTTTGAACACGAGTCTCCTCGTGCGATTTTGCATGAACTACAAAAAGCTTCTAAACATCCCTCGTTCATCATCATCTGCGCTGGTGGTGTTGTTCACGGGAGGAACATTGCCCGACTGTTACACGCGTTAAATCGTTGGTGAGTACAGCGTCTCCACGGTCTCATTTCCATTGTTAATATTCTCGGTCGACATTCTCAAATCTTTATCGTAAAAAATAAGGGTTAATTAAGAAATCAATATATCACATAATATCCTTATATCTTGACCAACTAAAAAAAAAAGCTTAGGTAGGACACACTGCGAAAGGATTTACTCGTCTCTCCCTCCTGGTTCTATTCCCCGATCTCACCAGGAGATCATATCCCTAAGCTCGATACTACCAACCGTGGCGCCCCAAAAATAGGTATACATCACCCATTCGAGTTGTCAATCATGAGTATGCGAAACAACTACAACTTTATTATTACTGGCAATAAATCATGAGTTTGAATACAAATATATCTTCTTACAGCGATATCTATACTCAAATAAATCCTCATCACATTTATTGATACATTATTTTACAAAATGGTGAGGACTACTAAACAATTCTTTCTAAAACCTTCATTCCATACCCAGGCTAGTACTCTCGCTATATTCTCGCCTCTTGAGAAGAAAAAAATGGAACAAAAAGGAAAAGGGTGAGCTCAACTAGCCCAATAAAGAATATTATGACTAAGATAATATCAACAAATTACCGTTAGTCTTCAACAGGAAAAATCTAATAGAATACAATAGACAACAAATTTTAAATCAATATTATGTGAAAATAATAATTCATTAGAAGAGTTAAGTAGAGAATCTGAACTATCTTCTTGTATGTATTTAATTTAAAAGTTCATCGTCTCTCTTTTATCCTGTAACATCAATCGATATACATCCGGAATCAAATATTCATCTTTGCACTACAGAAGATATTCATCGATTAATCAAGTATTAAATCTAAACACTGTTCATCTTTTGCACTACTACCAAAGATATTCTTCTTCAAAATCATTCATCTTTGCTTTTGGGGCCAAAGATATTCAATAATATCATCATTTAAGATGAGGATGATGAAAAATATTTTAAAAGAAACGAATCCAAAGAAACAAAATGACAAGGATTAAGGATTAAGGATTTGTACTTTGTTTTATCCATATTCAAAAAAATACCTCAAAAATAATCATAGTGGTGTAAAATTCAGAATGATCAAAACATGGATCTGATCAAAGCTAGTATCCGGAATAGATATTTTGAATGAAAAGAAGAAATTTTATTTTTCTATTGAATAGTCAGAGTATATCGTGAATAGTCTTTGTCTGTACGTGAATAGTAACTCTCAAACACCAAAAGATAGAAATTCCACAAAAAAAACTCATGCTTAATTAATAGTCTACTTAATAATAATTCGTGAATAATGAACTCATGAATAAGTAACTCCGACATGAAAAAGTTCCAAATTTGATAAAAGTTCCAACCGATATTTCAAAGTAATGATATTGAAGAAATAATATCATTTGAGAAGAAAATAACATCCCTTACCTCGAAAGATTAATACTTCTAATTGGAATCTAGGGTATAGTCTTTGAAGGAACTTGCACCGTCTAACAATACTCAAAAGTATACTCACAAGAATCGCTTTCGATATCGAGAGAGAAATAGAGAGAAACTTGGGTTTACATTGTGATTTTAATTAAACCCAAGCACCTATTTATAGGAAAATCTTTAGAAACAAAGTTAAAAATTGAATATAATATTAATATATTTTCACATTTTCTTTAGCCCACCTGAGACAACTGATCTCAGCCCATTTGAATCACATGTGAGGCCAACTTAGTTCTGGCGTTTTTCTCAAAATAATTAACTAAAACTCCCAAAAATTAATTATTTGAACTTGAACTTCATAATTCATAATAAATAGCCCTTTTTATCAGAAAATTCAAATCTCGCGAGTTTTATATAGAAAATTCAATTCTCTACAACTTTGCGGAAGAAAGTTTTTTCAAATTCCAAATAGAAATTGGCCAAAAATCCACAAACAGGCGATTTTACTGCGCTATAATCAAATTTCGATTGATAATTGTGTCCACCAACACACAAAACATGTGTTAAACATTTAATCTTGCCAAAAATACTCTTCCTCCTCATATACTCATATATCCCACATTCATTGTAAAAATATAAATACGTTAATATATTATTAAAATAATATATTTAAATGAATTATTTTATCGAAAAAAGATAAAATATTAATTTTCAACAATTATCGCATTAAAAATTTTCTCCATCTATATCCTCATAAAATCAATATTTTTCTCATCATATAAATCAATAATTAATTATTCATAAATAATATTACGAATCACATTTATTGATAAACGGCGGTTTCCCAAGATAGAGGGCTTTCCGATAAGATCTCTCTCGCTTCTTGGCATTGATTAGATGACCAAACCTCTCCTTGAAGCGAGAACTTTCTGGGCATTTGTCGATAATGTTATCTAATAATATTATTCAGATAATATGAATTATTAACAGATAATGGAAAATACGATTGTAATGACAATTATTGAAACAATGAATATATAAAATGTCAACGTAGCAATTATTGAATCAATAAAATAAAATCTTAAACGATAATTCATGTATAACCATTATCGAGTAGTCGTTCATAATTGGTGCAATCTGGTGTCTTCTTGTCTGCAAATGGCGCAGACATTCTTGTGTTTTAACCAATTAATTATTCAACAAATGTTAATCTTAATAACTACGCCAGTTATTTTTAAACAACTTATATTTGTCGTTTTCTTCATCCAATCGCTTTTTCCGTTATACAATTTTTTGCATTTGCATTTACTGGCATTCGTCTAATATTCCCCGATGCATTTAATATTATAAAATGACAATGAATATTTTATAACCACTTTTATTATTTTGAAATATTTGCGTATTTTACCCCTAACTATCCACATTAATCAAATCAACCCTTACTATTTCAAAATAATAAATAGAAAATTAAATTTCATTAATAATAAGTTGGGGTCTTACAACTAATCAGAAAATAGTGTGATAATAAATGTAACGAGGACTTATTTGAGAATTGATATTATACATAAAACAATATTTGTATTTAAACTCACAAAGATATGTTTTGTCATATTTTACACGATAACTTTGTATTATTAGTTTGTATTTGAATTTTGTACCATGTATTTGGCGATTCAAGATGGGTGATGTATACCTATTTTGAGGGCGTCACAATGTTAATGAGGTTTCTTGCAGTTGTGATGCGGTTTCTTGCAGTTGTTTATTAATTAGTATTATTTTTATTCAAATTAAATTAACAACAAATTAATATTTTTCTTAACAGTAACTAGAATGTTTCAAATAAAGAATAACGATTAACAACATAGTTTATAAAACATTGCTCTTTGAAGTCTTTTAGTTATATTATCTTCCTTCTAATTTTGTGAAATGTAAAAACGAAAATGAACTAAGTCATGAATATGAATGACTTATATTTATTTTACTTTTTAACAAAAATTAAAAATATATATAAATAACATAATTGTATTTCTAAACTTTGGAATGAAATTGATTTCTCAAAAACATATTAATTATTAAAACATTAAATATAAAATGATTTTTGTATTACATATACTTATATTTATTCGGTAATATGTTTGTTAGTATATATAAAAATCTATATGCAAATATAAATATATAAAATTGTATATATATATATATATATATATATATATATATATATGTGTGTGTGTGTGTGTGTGGTTTTTGTCGGTGAAGTTGAGTTGCGGTTCCTAGATACAACAAGAAGCGTAAACGTGTGGTTCCTAATTTTGCGGTTTCTAATACTCACACCTACTCAGTGTTGTTTGGACGTTGTGATTGGATTGGTTGATAGGAGGAGAAATCGTTTTTGTTTCTTCTAAATATGTATTTAGTATTATTATTCTTTTATTTACAAAATTTATTTTTCCATATTAATTGATTTTAAAAAACTGTGAAGGTGTATGGTAGTATTTAATACATGTATAGATGTACGCATGTTTTTCTATTTTATTAAGGGATTCGACAATTTTTTAACTTTTTCTTAAAGTTGAGTAATTTTTATTTTTAACTCCTAATTACTCTTATGATTAAAAAATTACCTTTTATATATATAATCTCTTAATCCTCCTCCTTCATTCCTACATAATCTCTCCAAAAATAATATTGAATAGAAATTACGTAAAAAAACACTATTCGTAAATAAATCGTAACACTTTAATTCAATTTTATATCGAAACATGCAGTAAGAATAATTATTTGTATATAAAAATTAAACTACTAATAATAATATTATAATGACTTAAAAAGATATTATAATTTAAGATCTTGTTTAATTAAGATTTAATACTTGACTAGAGTACCGTCTTACTATTATTAAATTGCACATTGTACACAGCATGTGTGACCACAAAGACTAATACGTAATAAAAGAATTGCATTATTTTTTTCAAATGTCTTTCTCCACATAAATTGCATATTTCATTTTCAATTAAAGTGACACTGACATCAGTTGGGACTCGAATATATTACATGGCTGTTAACACATACACTTACAACAATAATTAATAAGTCGATCTCAATCACAGCTAGCTCTTATTCCCCATTATTTGAGTTAAATTTTGGCACCTCTTAAATAACCATAAAGAGCTGAATTCATTCACCTACTTTTTATAATTAATAATTATAATATAATAATCAGTAATAATCCTTATACATATATTATTTTATTAATTAGTATTATTGATAATCCATATAAAAAATGGTGATTGAGTTTATATAATATTTCTACTCACAAACAAATTACGTAGTCAACTAATACTCCCAAATTAATTAAATAGTCAAGTATTATTCTTTATTAGCATTCACAACAGTTTCTTTATTTTTATTCCTATTTTGCAGTACTATTGGTCATTATATAAAATAGGGATTCAATTTCATTACCATGTATACTTAAATGAGTTCTTATATTGATTCCTTAAATAATGAAATTTAAAATTTAAAAATTAAATGATTGAAACATCAAATTAATAATAATCTTATATATAATTTATAAAAGAGAGTATAATTTATCAATTATATTCCAACATAAAATAATTTTTATTTTATTTTAAATTTTAAGTAATTTATGGAGTGAATATTGAATGGATTGTGAATTCTGAATATATATAAGATCAATATTAAATTTTAAAAAGTTAATTTGTGATATTTTTAAATTTAAATTTAATATGATTAATTTAAATTTTAAAAATAATAAATTTTATAATTAATGGTACTTTTATAATATTTATAATTGTATTGATATAGAATTAAATAAATTTATATCAATTTTAAATTTGAATACTGGTTGAAATTATTATTTTTTTAAATCAATATTAAGTTTATAATTTGAAAATGAAGTAGTAAAAAATGTCAAGATGTGTATGATTTGTGACGCCTCAAAAAATAGGTACATCACCCATCTTGGGTAATCGGATACGTAGTATAAATTTAAATCTGACTTCTTAATATAAGCGTATGCAGATAATCTGACGTAAAATGTGAAATTTGAATC
Source organism: Panax quinquefolius (assembly GCA_020205615.1). Lineage (NCBI taxonomy): Eukaryota > Viridiplantae > Streptophyta > Magnoliopsida > Apiales > Araliaceae > Panax > Panax quinquefolius. The sequence continues at coordinate 17,573,451 of CM035155.1, read as the reverse complement.
TGATATTGTCTACTTAGAGATCATACAAACTCAAAAGGAGTCATCATTCTGATTATTATCACATTATTTCACGAGAATAGTGAGAATTACTAATGTTATCCTCCTGACGATTCTTTCCTGCATCTAGGACTACGTGCGTCAAAATTATATTACCGTTTCACAAGAATAAAATGAAAGAAAGGGTGAAATTCAACTAGGCTCAAGAAGAAATATTATGACTAAGATAATGCAGAATAAATTATCATTAAGCTTTCAAATGATGTTAAACTTATAAAATATAATGAACATCGAGTTTAACTACAAATGAAATCAAAGAATCCATTAAAAAGAAATCGAGTAGAAAATAAAATCTACTATCTTTTATGATTTTAAAGGTTTTTCATCATTTTGTTATAAATTTGAGGCTCGAACTTTAATAAATATTCCACATCATCGAATCACCCTTCACTACTACCCAGGATCTTCTTTAAGATCGCGACCACGATTATTCAATGCTTACTACGGTAAAGAATATTTGTGTATTCATTAATAATTAAATGATCGATCACGCCAACAATCGTCCATCAACGACTACTGGTATAATCGGCGATTTTTACTGCATCATTTGTAATATTACGGTCGTGATTCTACAATGAATAGTTTACGGTCGTAATCATACAAAAGTCAATCTATCTTATTACGGTAGACGTATGACTTTCAACGTAATATAAATATGAGGATGATGTGATGATATAAAATTGATAAAACAAGTTCAAGAATTAATTTATCTGGGAATCAATAACATCCAAATGTCGACACGATATTAACTTTGTAGAAAGTAAAATTCAGAATCTTCGAGAAGAATATTTCCATGAAAGAATCTTTGGATGAAGCCTTGAATATCGAGAATATCTGGCTAATTTAAATGGAGTATAGAAATCGAAAGTTTTAACCAACCCAGGTATAATAAAGAATGGAATATGAAAAGAAATCACCAAATGCGATGATAGCGCATGCGCGAGGTTATTCCAATGAAATAATAAATAATCGGAACTGGTCCGTAAAAGCCTTGATGCAGGATATTCAGCCGAATAATAAAAAAGAATGGAACCAGAATCCGGCGTAAAAACACATGCATGAACAGATGTTCCAACGGAATAATAATAAAAAGCGGGCAGGTCACGGGTGTAAAAAACACATGACGGGGATGTTCCATAGAATAATAGAAGAATGTCATAAAGATAGAATTAATGGCGTTATCTGAGTTATTCCAATGAATAATAAGCGATGGAATAACACAGCTTTCTTCTTACGTGAATAAGAAAGAATAACACCCTTACTTTTAGTAGGAGATTGAATCTTTGCGATAGTGTAAGAACAAAATCTTATTCTTCTTTCTCTTATTCTCTACTATCTTTTCTCTACATAAACTGAATGAATTAAGTGAAAATAATAATGAAGCAGGCGCTATTTATTGAAGATTTACTAAACTTAGCTTAGTATGAAAAAAGCGAGTGGGCGGCATTTGGTGATGTGAAAAGAAAAGTGGTTTGACAATTGTAATGTGAAGCGACAAGTGGTTCGCTCGCATTGTAATGTGAAACGACAGTGGTTCGACGCGCAGTAATGTGAAATAATGAAGTGGTTCGACGCTTGTAATATGAAACGGCAAGTGGTTTGGCGTCTGGTAAAGGTAATTCTTATTATGAAGGTAATTACTATTCACAAAGTAAATTACTATTAACGAAGGTAATTCTTATTGAAAGAGACTTCTTAGATGATGACATATATATACCCATAAAAAATAATCAAACTTACTGGCAAATGTCTATATGTGTATTCTTTATATCATCAGGATTGAATAAATATTCTGTAAATCATTTTATTTTTAATCAACACATATTTAATCTTTCAACAATTATTAATCGTTTATAAACGTAAATACCGATTATTGATTTAATCTTATAACATATTATATCGAGATGATCTTTGTGACCATAATTGAATCAATAATATAAGAGATATGATCGTGATTCTTTATATGATAATTGATCGTAGGTGAGTGACTTCTCACGTAAAGATCAATAATCAATATCGTGTCTTCTTATCTGTTACACGTATTATTCGTCTTCTTTTACTAAGGGGTAGTTCAACTTGTTTTAACGATAACACTTCTGCCGTTATTTTTATAGAAAGATAATTTTGTCGTTTTCTAACTACGACAATACTTCCGTTAATGGGGTCCACTAATGATTGGTAGTCGTCTAAAATATTCCCCGACAAAATAATATTCCCTACCAAACGAATATTTTATAACAACTTTTACTTTGCAAAATTTATAAATATTACCCACAACTATAACATTATATCAAATTTATTCCATAATATTCAAAAATAATATTTATAGAAAAATTCATCTTTATTTATAAAAGTTGGGGTCTTACATGATTGATGAGTTGTCCACTTAAATAAAGGTGTGAAATATCATTTTGTATATATAGAGAACGGTCTTTTGATTCTCTCACACTAGGGATTAAAATAGAGATCGAATAAGGATAAGAAAAGCATTGGATAATAATTTATTGATGTATTCTTCAAAATTGGGAATAGAGAGTTGATTAGGAAGCTGTTGTTAATCTTTCTTTGTGGCGCTTTAAAATAGGTCCATTCCATCCAACCCATTCTGAAATTCGCCAAATACATGATGTAAATAACTTCTGACTTTATTATTATAACATATAAATCATGAGTTTAAATCTGAGATATTGCTTCTGAGACGATATCCATGCGAATAAATCCCCATCATAATTATTGATACATTATTTTACAAAAATAGTGAGGACTACTAAACAACTTCTCTGTAACCTTCATTCCATAATACACATTACTAAGATTTCGCTACATTCTCGCCTCGCGAGAAGAAAAATGGAGCAACAGAAAAGGTGAAATTCAATTAGCCAGGTAAAGAATATTATATTACTAAGATAATATACAACAAATTATCGTTAGTCTTGACGAGAAAAAAATCTAATAGAATCTGATAGACAATGGGTTTTAAATCAACAATGCAGTGAAACAACAATTCATTAGAAGAGTTAAGTAGAGAATCTGAAACTACTATATTCATATATGAATTTAAAAGTTCATCGTCGATATTTTATCCTCGTAACATCAATCAATATATATCTCGGAATCAAATATTCATTCTGCACTATAGGCCAAAGATATTCATCACTTAATCATGTATTAAATCTAAACACTGCTCATCTTTTTGCTCATGCCAAAGATATTCATCGAAATCATTCATGCTTTTTGCACTACTGGTAGAAGATATTCAATAATATCATCATTTAAGGTGAGGATGATGAAAAATATTTTAAAGAAAAACGAATCCAAATGAAGCGAAAAGAACAAATATTAAGGATTCGTACTTTTAAAAAATTCCCATTCAAAATACTTCATAAATAACCAGGGTGGGGTAAAATTCAAGAATGATCAAAACATGGATCTGAATCAAACCTAGTATCCATAATAGATATTTTGGACGAAAAATGAAAATTTAATTATTACGTGAATAATAGTAATGCATTATTAAGTGAATAGTCAGAGTATATGTGAATAGTTTACAGTATCGTGAATAAGAATCTCGACACCAAAAGATAGAAATTTCACAAAAAATCATCATCACGCTTACGTGAATAGTACTTTCGTGAATAATAACTAATGAATAGTAACTTCGTGAATAGTAACTCATGAATAAGTAACCCAAAATCATGAAAAAGTTTCAAATTTGATAAAATTTCCAACCAATATTTCTAAGATAATGATATTGAAGAAATAATATCATTTTCGAATAAAATAACATCCCTTACCTCGAAAGACAAGATCTTAGTTGAAACACCTGATATAAAGCTATGACTTGAACTTGCAGCCAGTATAGCAATATTCAAAGTATACTCAAAATACTCACAAGAATACGCCGATAATATAGAGAGAAAAAACTTGAGTTTACGGTGTGATTTTCAATTCTAACCTAAGCACCCTATTTATAGGAAAATCTTTAAACACCAAAAGTAGAAAATTTAATATAATAATATTATTATTATTTCCACAACTTCCTACGCACCTAGAATCTGATTCAAATTAAAACACATGCAAGAACCACACTCAAATCACCAAAACGTTTTTCATATTAAAATATTTTAAACTTCAAAATTAATTATTTTGGAGCTTTGGAACTTCAATAATTCATAATAAATAGCCTTTTATCGGAAAATTGAATCACACGAGTTTTTATAGGAAATTCAATTCTCTACAACTTTGCGGAAGAAAGTTTTTCAAATTCAAAGCGAAATTGACCAAAATTCACAAACGGACGATTTTACAAGCTATAATCAAATTTCGGTCAATAATTGTGTCCACCAACACACAAAATATGTGTTAAACATTTATTGCCACAAAAATACTCTTCCTCCTCATATACTCATATATCCCACATTCATTATAAAAATATCACCGTTAATATGTAAGACCCCAACTTATTATTAATGAAATTTAATTTTCTCTATTTTGAAATAGTAAGGGTTGATTTGATTAATGTGGCTAGTTATGGGTAAAATCATGAAAATATTTTAAAATAAGCAAGTGGTTATAAAATATTCATTGTTGTTTGGAGAATATTAGTTTGGTGGTGGAATATTCTTCTTTGTCGGGAATATTAAATGCGACGGTAGCGCGATCTTTTATGGGCCCCATAACTGAAAGCGATTGGATTAAGAAAAGCGACAAATATAAGTTGTTTAAAAATAACAACAGTAGTTATTACTGATTATCTCTGTTAAAATACTTTCATGGTTTAAAAAACACAAGAAGACACCGGTATTGCACCAATTATTGATTCTTACGTAAAAGGCCTTTACTCGATAATGGTTACGATAATTACTTTATTCGATATTTTATTGATTTAATAATTGTTGTGTTGATATTTTATATTCTTTGTTGTTTGATAATTGTCATTACACAAGTATTTTTCATTATCGAAGCAATAATTCATATTATCTGAATAATATTATTAGATAACATTATTAGCGATGTCTAGAAAGTTACATACAAGGAGAGGTTTGGTCACCTAATTGCAATTAGCAAGATGAGGAGAAATTCTTATTGGAAAGCCCCTCTTTCTGAGGAACCGCACGGTTGTCAATATTGTGATTACGTAATATTATTTGTGAATAATTAATTATTGATTCATATGATGAGGAAAATATTGATTTTATGTGGATATAGATGGAGAAATTTTTAATGTGACAATTGTTGAAAATTGAAATTTTATCTTTTACGATAAAATAATTCATTTAAAAATATTATTATATTTTAATAATATAATAATGGTGATATTTTTACAACTAATGTGGGATATATGAGTATCTGAGGAGGAAGAGTATTTTTGTTGCAATAAATGTTTAAAACATGTTAAACATGTGGCGCCCCAAAATTAGGTATACATCACCCATCTTGGGTAGTCGGATACGTAGTGCGAAATTTAAATACAACTTACTAATATAACTATCGTATGCAATCTGACATAAGCGTGAGTTTGAATACAAATATTGTCTCTTAGATATTATACAAACTCAAAAGGAGTCCTCATTACAATTATTATCACACTATTTCACGAGAATAGTGAGGGACTACTAATGTTATCCTCCCGGACCATTACTCGCGTTCCCAGGCTAGTCCCGGTATGTTCTCATTTCACGAAGAGAACGGTGAAAGAAAGGTGAGCTCAACTAGCCCGATGAGAAATATTATGACTAAGATAATGCGAATAAATTATCAATAGCCTTCAACATTGTTAAACCGATAAAATATAATAAACATCAAGTTTAATCTGCGGTGAACAAGCAATCCATTAAAAGAGTCAAGTAGAAAATAAAATCTACTATCTTTTATGATTTAAAAGGTTTTTCATCATTTATTATAGTTTGACTCGACTTTAATAAATAATCCACATCAATCAATCACCCATTATGAACGCCCCCAAAATAGGTCCATTCCATCCAACCCATTCTGAGTCGCCAAATATATATGATGCGAAAAACAACTACAACTTTATTACAACAATTGTCGTGCAAAATACAACAACACATATCTTTGTGAGTTTGGATACAAATATATACCAAGTGTAGACGTCACAATGACACCTTACATAAAGGTATAGTCAAAAACTATTTTAGAAATTAGAATCTTTGGGAAGTGCTCAAGAAACCTTCGTATACATGGGAGGCCATGCTTTTAGGTTATGGTAGATATCATATGACCACGAAATTATCCTTGGTTGACCCAATAGACCCTAAAGAAAAAGCGAGAAGATTACTATCATATTCTTCCCAATGGTGAGTCTTCTCTTGACATATCATTATCTCCACTTGTCTCTAATTGGTTATTATACTCCAAACAAACACCAAGATTATATAGGTAGTGCTTGTAAATATACTCGGCAAGTGGATGAAACACAACCATGTCTTATGATAACACGAGTTTGTATGTCATTAGACATCTTGTATGATAGTGACAAAACACCCTTCCAAAGTTGGGTTAACCACCCTTATTTAATTCACCAAAATAACTATTAAATGATGTATAAAATCTGACACACTAAAGTCCTCAATAAAATTATTTCCATACTCTTTAGGGAGAACCTCAACAACTATAGACCACCGCTTCTATTCCTTGTTATCCCCGGGCGAACCCAAATACTACACTTTTATTACCTAAAAGGAATTGTGAAACAAAAGGGTGAGCACAACTAGCTTCGATAAAGAATATTATAACTAAAGATACATAAATTATCAATAGTCTTCATCAATAATAAATCGAGATTTAGAACATATGGTAGATGATAAAACTTTTCAACCATAGTTGCGGTGAACGAAGCGATCCATTAAAAGAGTCGAATAGACTATAAAGTCTATTGTCTTCTCCACGTTAAAAGTCCACCAACAATATTTTATCCTGTAACATCAATCAACAGTTCCTTTCCACAATCATATGAATAACTCATAATCATAATTGTGATTCTAAATTCCTCTTCTCATCCGGAATGAAGATAATTTTCATCACTGTCTTTACGAAACATCAAATATCATGGTTATACCAAATCACAGTTCTGCTCATAATCATACTAATAAATTCATCTTTACTTACACTGGCAAAGATATTCATCAACAGTTCATCTTTACACTACAAAGCAAAGATATTCAACAACAGTCATCTTTGCATTCTGAGCCAAAGATATTCATCCATAATTCATCTTTTGCACTTCAAAGCTAAAGATATTCAACAACAGTCATCTTTGCATTCTGAGCGAAGATATTCATCAATAATTCATCTTTTTCTACACTGATTTAAGATATTCAACAACATGTTATCTTTGCTGCAACGAGCCAAAGATATTCATATATCAAAGAAATACATAATCATTTGAAAGTTATATAACAATAATTATAACCATGTTGATCGATTCACCTTTGCACTTAAGCTAAAAATATTCAATTGTAAATTCAATGGTCATGATCATACCAAATAACAATTCAACTTTTGCACTCTTTGCCAAAGAGAACCTATAGTCACGATCATACCAATAATCTACCCATCTTTATACTCAAGTCGAAGAGAAATATCATCATTAAAGTTATAAGAATGTTATATAAAATAATATAATCAAAACATGGTTTTAATTTCAAGAGTAAGATTCATAAATCAACGATAATTTGGTGGAAGAAGAAACCAATTTGTCGTGAATAGTACTTCGTGTTAAATACATATAAGTACCGTAGTATCGTCGTGCGTAAGAATCCTGATACGAAAAAAGATAAAGTTTAATAATAAAATTCATATCAATATTTATAACACCTTAATCCAAATGTTATAAAATCACTTAATAATATCAAAATCTTAGTATTCTTAATATTACAATAATATTTAATAATTTCTAAAACTTATAAACAATTTAATTAAATTGTTTACACTTTACTAATTAATGCATTTAATCATCATAAAATGCCAAACTCATAAGATTTCATCACCAATAACCAAAACCCTCATCAAAAATCTGCATATACCTCATATATGATTCTCAAGCCATAAAATCATATTTTTCAATTTTTTTACTTCACATAACATATTTAATTCATTTACTCATAACTAGAATATTTTCATGAAAAATACCAAATCAGTTCCAAAAATATTTCTTTTCTGGGATTTAGCATAACATAGTCCCATATTGAACATATATTTTTCTCAAAATTTTAAAAATTCATTTACTATTTTTCATATGGCCAAAACCATCGAATATTTAAACATTTATCATAAATTATACTTTTATCCAAAAATTCTGAAATTTACACGGTATTTTGATATTATATAGATGTACTCCCAATAAAAATTTCATCAATTTTGGAGTTAATCACAAGGAGTTATAAATAGTTACTTTTAAAATAGTCTTTTCTCATAAAATCCATAACTCCTAATCTATACATCCAAAAATCGCCATTTTTTGACACACTCTACAAAACTCATCAAAATATCATTTCAAATTTTTCCAGAATTTTTGAAGGTACAGAAAATTTCTAAACTAAAAACATAATAACCCTTAAAATCCCTTACTATCCCTTACTCAAAAAAGCGATCTTACGACTAGAATAACTTATTTGAAACGAACTTGCACCGTATAGCAATACTCAAAGTATACTCAAAATACTCACAAGAATAAACTCGATAATATAGAGAGAAAACTTGAGTTTACGGTGTGATTTTCAATTCTAATCTAAGCTTTCTATTTATAGGAAAATCTTTAGAAACATTAAAAGTGAAAATTTAATAAAATAATAATATATATTATAAATTCTCTACGCACACTTTTGAATCCAGAATTCAGCAATTGCACACATGCAAAATGAGGCCCACACATTGAAAAAACGTTTTTGTTAATATAAATATTTAAAACTTCCAAAAATCAATTATTTTGGAACTCCAAAACTTCAATAATTCATAATAAATAGCCTTTTTGTCAGAAAATTCGAATCTCGCGAGTTTTTATAGGAAATTCAATTCTCTACAACTTTGCAGAAGAAAGTTTTCCAAATTCTAAAATGCAATGGCCAAAAATCCACAAACGGACGATTTTACAGGCTATAATCAAATTTCAGTCAATAATTGTGTCCACCAACACACAAAATATGTGTTAAACATTTAATGCCACAAAAATACTCTTCTTCCTCATATACTCATATATTCCACATTCACTGTAAAAATATCACCATTATTATATTATTAAAATTATAATAATATATTTAAATAAATTATTTTATCAGAAAAAGACAAAATATTAATTTTCAACAATTGTCACATTAAAATTTTCTCCATCTATATCACACATAAAATAAATATTTTCCTCATCATAAAAATCAATAATTAATTATTCACAAATAATATTACATAATCACAATATTGACAACCAAGCGGTTCAGGAAGAGGGGCTTTCAATAAGAATTTCTCCTTCTTGGCCAATTAGGTGATCAAACCTCTCCTTGAAATTAAGAACTTTCTAGACATTGCCAATAATGTTATCCAATAATATTATTCAGATAATATGAATTATTGCTCGAATAATGGAAAATCTTGTGTAATGACAATTTATTGAAACAACGGTAATATAAAATATCAACGCAACAATTATTGAATCAATAAAATATAATATTGAGCGATAATTCTTTGTAACAATTATTGAGTAGTGCTTTCTTACGTAAGAATCAATAATTCAAAAATCTTTATGCAAATCTGAGTGTTCTACTTTGCATGCAACAACGCGTATTACTTTACTTTACCCAGGGTATTCCAATGATGTTAACGGTAACAATTACTATTATTTATAAAAACTCCCTTTTATCGTTTTCTTCATCCGAGCGGTTATTACATTATGGGGCCCTGAATAGGCTACTGGCGTCAGTAAATGCGAATATTTCCCGACAGAAAGAATATTCCACGACCAAACGAATATTTCCCGACAATAATGAGTATTTTATAACCACTTGCTTATTCGAAATAATTATATATATCACCCTTAACTTTAACTTTTATCAATTTAACCATTTACTGAATATTAATTATAAGAAAAATTGAATACTTTTATTTCATAAAATTCGGGGCCTTACACCTGCACTACGGCCAAGGATATTCTTTAGTATCACGACCACAATTATTCCTGCACTACGGGCCAAGAATAATTGTGTATTCATTAATGGTCATGATCATACCAACAATCGTCCATCAATGCACTACTACCAACGAGGACTTTTACTACATCATTTGTAACATTACGGTCATGATTACATAAGAATAATCCACACAGTCATAATCATACCAAGTCCATCCATGCTCTACTGCCAATACGATGACTTTAAAAAAATATAAACATGAGGATGATGACAATGATATAAGAATTCATTAAACAAGTTCAAGAATTAAGTTATTAGGAACTAATAACATCCAAACTGTCGACATGATCTTTGCTTTGTAGAGTAAAATTCAAGAATGATCGGAAGAATATTTCCATGAAAAGATCTTTGGATGAAACGCAAATATCGAGGATATTCTACTAATTTCATGGAGTATAGAAATCAAAGTTTTAACTAATTTGGGTATAATAAAGAATGGAATAACAAAAGAAATCACCATGCATTCGATGAATCCTTACAGGCGAGTTATTCCAATGAAATAATAAATAACGGAACCGAATCGGTGAAATTCACAATCAAGCGGGATGTTCCAACAGAATAATAAAGATGGAACCCGGATCCGGTGTAAAACACACGATAGGATATTCAAATGTAAATGATAAAAATGGAACCAAAGGTCGGTGAAATTCACCAAGCGGGATGTTCCAACAGAATAATAAAGATGGAACCGGATCCGGTGTAAATAAATAATCCACATCATGAATCACTTTACACTTTTCTACGGCGAGGATATTCTTTAGTATCACGACCACAATTATTTTGGCCCGTAGTGCGAGAATAATAATGGTGGTGTGATACTAAAGAATATCCTTGGCCGTAGTGCGGGGGTGATTCGATGATGTGGATTATTTATTAAGGTGAAATCTCAACTATAACAACGATGAAAACCTTTTAAATCATAAAAGATAGTAGATTTTATTTTCTACTTGACTCTTTTAATGGATTGCTTGTTCATTGCAGATTAAACTTGATGTTTATTATATTTTATCGGTTTAACAATGTTGAAGGCTATTGATAATTTATTACGCATTATCTTAGTCATAATATTTCTTCTTCGGCTAGTTGAGCTCACCCTTTCTTTCACCGTTCTCTTGAAATGAGAACATAGGCCGGAGACGAGTCGGGGAACGGAGAGTAATGATCCGAGAGGATAGCATTAGTAGTCCTCACTATTACGTAAAAATAGTGTGATAATAATTGTAATGAGGACTTCTTTTGAGTTTGTATAATATCTAGTAGACAATATTTGTATTCAAACTCACAGTTATGTCGTATTATACAGCAGATTATATTAGTAAGTTGTATTTAAATTCTGTACCATGTATCTAACTACCCAAGATGGGTGATGTATACCTAATTTTGGGGGCGTCACAAAACATGTCGGTGGAACTCATTTATTGACTGAATTTGATTATAGCCTGTAAAATCGCCTGTTTGTGGATTTTGGTCAATTTCTGTTTGGAATTTGGAAAAACTTTCTTCTGTAAAGTTGTAGAAAATTGAATTTCCTATAAAAAAAAGTGAGATTCAATTTTTCTAACAAAAGGGCTATTTATTATGAATTATTGAAGTTTCGGATTAATTGATTATCATTTTTTTGAAGTTTTAAATGGTTTAAGTGAGAAAAACGTTTTTGTTGTTTTTATTGGGGTGTGGTTGATGGTTTGAATTCAGGTTAGTATCGTAGGAAAATTTAGAAATAATAATAATAATATTAAATTAAATTTTCTACTTTTGGGTGTTACTAAGCATTTTCCTATAAATAGGGTCTTAGGTTAGAATTGAAAATCACACCGAAACTGAAGTTTTCTCTCTATATTATCGGCGTATTCTTGTGAGTATTTTGAGTATACTTTAAGTATTGCTATCTGATGCTGAAGTTCAAGTCATAGCCTTTATATTCGATTGTTTAAATTTAGAAATCTTGATCTTTTCGAGGTAAGGGATATTATTTTTTCAGAATGATATTATTTCTTCAATATCATTATCTTTGAAATATTGATCTGAAGTTTTATCAAATTTGGAACTTTTGGTGTTGGAGTTTCTTATTCACGTATCGACACTATTCACGATATCGACCTTATTTACTGAATCTGGCACTATTTATCGAAAAAATGAAAATTTTCTTTTTTTGTCTAAAATATCTATTGTGGATACTAGCTTTGATTGTATCTATGTTTTGATCATTCTTGAATTTTACACCACTATGATTATTTTTTTGAGGTATTTTTGGACATGGATAAAACAAAGTACGAATCCTTAATCCTTAATCCTTGTCATTTTGTTTCACCGGATTCGTTTCTTTAAAAATATTTTCATCATCCTCGATGCTTAAATGATGATATTATTGAATATCTTTTTATGCATAGTCTGAAAGATGAATGATTTACGATGAATATCTTTGGCCCGTAGTGTAAAGATGAGCAGTGTTTAGATGAACATGACCAATGATGAATATCTTTGGCTGTATTAGTGCAAAGATGAATATTTAATTCGGATATATATTGATTGATTTTACGGGGATAAAAGATGAGCGATGAACTTTTAAATTCATACATAGAAGATAGTAGTTTGCATTCTCTATGTAACTCTTCTAATGAATTATTATTTCATTGCGAATATTGATTTAAAACTTGTTGTCTATTGTATTCTATTAAATTTTTTCTGTTGAAGACTAATGATAATTTGTTGTATATTATCTTAGTCATAATATTCTTCTTGGGCTAGTTGAGCTCACCCTTTTCTTTTTGTTCCATTTTTCTTCTCGGGGAGGCGAGAATATAGCGAGTGCAGTTGGGGTATGGAATGAGCGTTTTAGAGAGAGTTGTTTAGTAGTCCTCACCATTTTGTAAAATAATGTATCAATAAATGTGATGAGGATTTATTTGAGTATAGATATTGTCTAGAAGATAATATTTGTATTCAAACTCATAATTTCTTGTTGTAATAATAAAGTTGTAGTTGTTTACGTACCATGTATTCACAACTCGGAATGGGTGATGTATACCTATTTTGGGGGCGTCACGGTTGGTATCGAGAACTTAGGGATATGATCTCTGGCGGAGATCGGGAATAGAACTAGGAGGGAGAGACGAGGTAAATCCTTCGCTAGTGTGTCCTACCTAAGCTTATTTGTTAGTTGGTCAAGATATATAGGGATATTATGTGATATATTGATTTCCTTAATTAACCCTTGTTTTATGGCGATGTTGAGAATGTCGATTGAGAATATTAGCAATGGAAATGAAACCGTGGAGAGCCTTTGTACTCACCAACGAGGAGAGCGTGCAACAGTGGCAATGTTCCTCCCAACAACACCACCGAAGCGAGATGATGAGCGAGGGGATGTTTAGAAGCTTTTTGCAGTTCATGCAAAATCAAACGAGGGAGACTTGTGTTCAAAATATAGGATGAAATGATAGCAATTCACTGGTTGTCACAGCCAAGCAGTTCAAAGAGTTGGGACCACCAGAATTTAAGGAAAAGCCAGATCCGATCATGGCGGAAACATGGGTCAAGCAAATTACCAAGTGAAAGTAGTATGCACACAAGCCAATCATATTTGATGATAAAGCATATACTTTGTAACAATCTTATTCATTTATTAATAAAAAGTATTAATTTATTAAAGGCTTTTAATTATCTACATGATGCTGTTTTATAATATGTGATAAACCCATAGTTTTAAGCAATGCTTTTAGAATAATGATGATGATCATTCTAATGAGATCTAAATTCTTTGAAAGCTTAAAACTAAAATAGTTCCCAATCATTGGATTACTAAATTGGGGATTAGTGAATCCGGATAGATTGGTACATCGTTGCTTGCTTTCATTGGATGAGGATGATTGATCTCATGATCATTTGTGTGGAGACACTAAAGCAAGTATGTAGGTGCTTATTGGAGAATAAGTTCACTTGAACATGGCTCGCTAAGGAATACCTAATGGAGTTTTACTTGTGCATCGATAGGAATTCTGTAGTGATAGTAATCTAAGTGATCCTTGGACTTGAGATCATCATAGTATCTTGTGTATGATGAGTTATACTTTGACTTATTCCTTAAGACCCTTAGGGTATATCAAAGGGTATGCTTGGGTATAATAAGTTATGCATGGAGATAATGTATGATCGATAAAGAATCTACCACTTATTAAAAGAAGAAATGTCTATGTGATTCGATAAATGACAACCCAAATGATCCTTGGCAAGGCGAATGAAATTAGAAAGGAGTTTCTAATTTGCATTATTTAGTGTTGTGCATTTAAGGATCGAAATACATATAATTAAATAAAATAAGACTTGACGATAATTCCATGTCTTATATTTAATTGGGACATTGTATGGTGGAAGGATTGAATTATACGGTAACTATTTACTCAAAGGTTCTTTTATGATTAATGTTGAAATCTATATTATCCGGAAAGTCGTTGATCATTAGGGAGGCTTATCCTATTGTAGAATAAATATTATTTATTTAAATAAATTAATTATTTAATTTATTTATTTAAATAATATTAAATTATTTTAATTGATTTATTCACAACCGGTTTAATATGGAGAACCTAAAGGGTCACACCATAAAAGAAAGAATAATTATTTAAGAAGTTAATGGCATAATCGTAATAATATGTTAAGTATATTTAATTTAATCTATGGTGATAGAATAAATTAAATAGCTTAATAATTATTATTTAATATTTTAGAAATATTAAATATAAATTAATAAGAGGAGTCTTATTAATATTATTACAATTATTATTATTATTTTAATTTCTAAAAGAGTTTAGGAATTAATTTAATATAAGTACTCTCATTTATTCCTAATTGGATTAGGAAGGAAAATTAGTTAAAGAAGTTTAATTAATTATCCCTAATAAGATTAGGGAGCTCATTTAATTAAAAGAATTTAATTAAATAATACCTTATTTTAATAGGGTTACTTGATATCTATATAAGAGGAGTCTTATATCAGATATCAAATATACGTTATTCCAAGAGTTGGAGAATACGCTATTTTTCTATAGAGATAGAAAAACTAGGGTTTAGCCAACCACCCATTTTCTTGAATCTTTATTATTCCTTGGTGGATCACCTCTAGAGGCCAAACACTTGGGTGGCTAACGTTGATCAAAGGAAGGAACCAAACCCGATGGATTCAAGTTGAACGAAAAAAGGATTGGAGGTGAACTTGTACTAAGGAAGCTTCGGATCTTCAGGTATGTTTCTTATTCATCTTTTTCGTTTAATTAATAATTGTGCATAAAGGGTGATCCGGGTATATGGTTTGTAAAATTTTTAAACTCTGATTTTTTACACGTTTCCGCTTATTTTTTGCAATTTGATTGCGTTCTTGAATATTACAAACCTTACAGTGGCATCAGAGCCAAACCTTTATGCGAATTATTAATTATTTTAATTTGATATGTATTGAGGGTAATATAGTTTGAAGAACCTTACAGTGACATTAGATTTTGCCGAACTATATATATTAAGGGTAATATAGTTTGAAGAAAATAGTGGGAGATACCAATTTAAAACAAGACCTAATTTATTTTGGTAATTAATAAAAGAATGTATGTTAAAATGTTGTTAATTACAAATTCATTTACTGAATTTTACAATGTCTAAAATTACTATCATTTGCGAAGCATATTAGATGCTAAATTAACGGAATCAAATTAAGCGGATTGGTTAAGGAATTTGAGAATAGTTCATAATGAAAAAGCTATCTTATGTCATTAATCGCTTTATCCTGCAATAGTTGCGAGACAATGCCTCTGAGGAAGAGATTGCTTGCTTTTAGAAAGTGGCGAATCTTTGCGATTGGCTCAATGCATCATGCTTTCGCATCCATGAAATAACGAGCTTGATCGTCGGCATGAAACTATGGATGCTCCTACTATATTCTGCACATCAAGTAGTTGATGGTGAGAAAAGTAGGGGTGATAGATATCGAGATATCTAAGGAGCTCTTTCGATCTAGAATGGGCAATGTCACTATAAATGCAGACAAAAAGTTCTTAACATAATCAATTTGATTGATCAATTAGGACAACCTGTTTTTGTCGTGGATGGAGAGTTGAGCCAAGATTTGATCTTGCACTCACTCCGGACTCCTTTCACAATTGTTGTGAATTTTTCATATAAACAAGCTAGATATCGGCCTCGTTTGATTTGCTTAACATATTGAAAAATGTTGAGAGTCACTTTCAACCAAGAAAGATCAAGTCTTCTTGGTAGGGGCCAAAGGATCTTCCGAAAAGAAGAACGATTCAAAGAAGGTAAATAGAAAGGCATAAACAAAGGATAATAAGAACAAAAGCGTCACGGATAGCAAAGGAGCTTGCTTCCCTTGCAATAAGCACGGACCTTTGGAAAGAAAGCTGAGAAGCATCTTGCGAGGCTAACCAAAGAAGCTTAGTGAAGTTTGAGTTTCTAATCTGAGTTTTGTTCATGATTGAAATAAATTTTCTTTAAGTCGAGTTCTACTTGGGTATTGGATACTGACTTTGGTTATCATAAATATAGATTTATGAAGGGACCAAGCGAAGTAAAGCTAAACAAATATAAGTAATCCTATGTGCGGAAATGTAACAAAGGTTGCCATATTAGCCATAGAAACTTATAGTTTAGCAATGCCTATAAACCAAATCTGTTAAGTCGATAAGTTGTTATTGTATTCCGGTTTTTGTTAAAAATATTATTTCCATTTTATTGTTGAATGATGAAATCTTTGGTATTATAATTAAGAACAATTGTTGTTCTATTTATAATAATAA
Organism: Panax quinquefolius; assembly: GCA_020205615.1. Taxonomy (NCBI): domain Eukaryota; kingdom Viridiplantae; phylum Streptophyta; class Magnoliopsida; order Apiales; family Araliaceae; genus Panax; species Panax quinquefolius. Next base: position 17,556,392 of record CM035155.1, on the reverse strand, counting down.
TGTTTTGTATATAACTGGAATATTACTTAATAAATTTTGTATACTTGACTTACATGAAAATAATTTTGCATATTGAACAAATTAGTATAAGAAAGGAGATGATCATTCAAAGAGTTGAATGTGTGTATTTCTTTGAAATACAAGTATGAATTATTTGAAAGGTTTAAAGAATTCAGAAGTGAAACAAATTGACAATGTATTAAGATTCTTTGATTAGATCAAGGAATAAATACTTGTGCAATAAGTTTCTAGATCTTCTCAAATGGTTTTCTCATAATGGACACATCCTGATACGCAATAATTGATTGATGTATCTGAATGAAAAATCGTACCTTGTTGGACATGGTGCGGTCCATAATGATTTTACCGACATTCCAGTATCCTTCTAGGATCATGTCATAGAAATGGCTGCATATCTACGAAAAGGTAACCTCAAAATCCATTTTCAAGACTCCATAAAAGTTATGGATGGGGAGGATTCCTAATCTTAAGTATGTTAAGATAAGGGGGTTATCCAACTTATGTGAAAAGGTTTGAAGGATAAGCTTGGGAAAATATTTGACATATACTGATTTGTGGGACATCCTAAAGTAAGTTTAGGGTATATGTTCTATAATTCTACTTAGCAAAAGGTGTTTGTTACAAAACACGCCGCCTTCAAGATAAAGGTGTTTATCATTAAAAGGGGCTAGTGGGAGGATAATAGATCTTGAAGAGTTCAAGAACCACAAAATACTATAAAGTCAAATAAGAGGAACACAGAGATAGACCTATTATACCTGGCCCAATCAGTAAATGCGGAATAATGCAAGAGAAGATACACAGGAGGTATGGATTCATCATAGATGATGATGATGAGGTACACATCATGAAAGATGATGATCCATTACATCTGATGAGGTAAGTGTTATAGACACTTTCGGAGAAATGGATTGAAGCAAGTTTCTCAAATATGGAACATTACGTTTTGATGGGGCAATCAAAGGAGTTTGATTTTATTAAAAATAAGAATGAACCTGAGTGTGTACAAAAAGTTCGATTGGGAGCATCGTGACATTCCTAATACTATATGTTGATATCTACGGATAAAGAATGACATACCAATGTTATAATCAATAAAGATAAAGTTGTCTAAACATTCCTCCATGAATGATTTGGAAGAGTATCTTAATTGGGGATAAAATCTATATAGATAGATTCAAGAGGATGCTCGACTTAACCCAAGGAATGTATATTCATTTGATCTTAAAAGTCGTTTAGCATGGCAAGCTCGAAGAGATGTTTCATGTTGATGAGCCATGGAGTGTATCTCTCTTAATAGTCCCCACAAACTATTAAAGAAGAGAGATCGCATGAGTGACAATCATGTATGCAATGAAATATCTGAGACTGATGTTGATCGGTCGTATTATGGAGAAGTTCACTATGAGTCGATGAAAAACATCTTAAAGTGCTTAACCTAGGCACTAAGGATGTGATCATATTCATGGTGTGTCTAAATTAAAACAAGAGGGCTTAACAGACTCAAGTTTTTCGAGACGCAGACCAAGATGACGAGAAAAATCCACTTTAAGGTAAAGCGTTATCTTGAGCAATGGTGCGATGAATTGGAAAGGTTCCAAACAATGAAAAGAGTTCTTTGGTTTAGTGATAAAGACAAAGTATATAGCTATAAATGAAGGCTATGAAGTTGATTGTTTGGATTAAAGTTCATTCTGAAACTAGGAATAGTTCTTAAGTCTCATCTTGGATCTAAACATGTGTTGTGGCACTTTCATTTGATTATTAGAATCATTGAAAGATGGAAAATCACTATAGAGATAATGGACTCTCATGAACAACATTACATATCCATTAACTAAAGCTTATCCAACAAAGGGATAATCGTCACTTAGAAGAAAGAGTATGAGATACCATGGCGATTGGCTTTTAGTGCGTGGGGAGATTGAAAGTAGTATGCACAAAGCCAATCATATTTGATGATAAAGCATATACTTTGTAACAATCTTATTCATTTATTAATAAAAGTATTAATTTATTAAAGGCTTTTAATTATCTACATGATCTTTGTTTTATAATATGTGATAAACCCATAGTTTTAAGCAACGCTTTTAGAATAATTATGATGATCATTCTAATGAGATCTAAATTCTTTGAAAGCTTAAAACTAAAATAGTTCCCAATCATTGGATTACTAAATTGGGGATTAGTGAATCCGGATAGATTGGTACATCGTTGCTTACTCATTGGATGAGGATGATTGATCTCATGATCATTTGTGTGGAACACTAAAGCAAGTATGTAGGTGCTTATTGGAGAATAAGTTCACTTTGATGGCTCGCTAAGGAATACCTAATGGAGTTTTACTTGCTGTCGATAGGAATTCTGTAGTGATAGTAGTACTAGTGATCCTTGGACTTGAGATCATCATAGTATCTTGTGTATGATGAGTTATACTTTGACTTATTCCTTAAGACCCTTAGGGTATATCAAAGGGTATGCTTGGGTATAATAAGTTGTACATGGAGATAATGTATGATCGATAAAGAATCTACCACTTATTAAAAAGAAGAGAAATGTCTATGTGATTCGATAAATGACAACCCAAAGTAGTCCTTGGCAAGGCGTAATGAAATTAGAAAGGAGTTTCTAATTTGCATTATTTAGTGTTGTGCATTTAAGGATCGAAATACATATAATTAAATAAAATAAGACTTGACATAATTCCATGTCTTATATTTAATTGGGACATTGTATGGTGGAAGGATTGAATTGTGCGGTAACTATTTACTCAAAGGTTCTTTTATGATTAATGTTGAAATCTATATTATCCGGAAAGTCGTTGATGTGAGACCCCAGTTTTTATCAATAAAGATTTAAATTTTGTCAAAATAATTTTTAATATTATGGTGTGAATTTGAGATAATATTATAGTTGTGGGTAGTATTTATAAATTTTGCAAAGTATGCAAGTGGTTATATTATATTCGATTGGTTAAGGGAATATTCGGTTTAGCGAGGGAATATTCGTACAATGGCTCAATCATTGGTGGACCCCAGCAAATTATTATCGGATTGAAAAAGCGACAAAAATATTTTATTGAAATAACGGCGGAAGTTTTACTGGTTTCTTGTTGAACTACTTGGTAGTAAAAAATACGATGTCGTGTGGTTGTATAGTAGCACCGGTATTGATTATTGATGCTTATGTGAGAAGTCACTCGGTTTGATTCCATTATTGTCGATTAATAATATGAATTATTATAGCGATAATGATGTTTTGTTTTATTCAGATTATTAACGTAATAAAATGCGAAACATCTTTTATATAAAATAGAATACTTTATTAAAGTTATTACATAAATAGAATATATTATATTTTATTATGCATAGTGTTGCGTAGTGTTTTTACATAGTGTTTTGCATAGTATTGCATAGTGTTTGCATAGTAAAATGTTTTATATAAATAGAATATATTATATTTTATTTAAAAGATTTTTGTTTAAATATGGATAAATCGATTAAAGTAAATCAATCGGGCGGACCGTTCATGGATTAATTACTATGCATTCCATTTTCCTATAAATAGAAGCTCATTCCTTCATTATTTTCTTTACGAATTCATTGAAACTACAGAGAGAAATTATAGAGAGAAGCTATAGAGAAAAGTTATAGAAGAAGAAGAAGAGTATTATTTACTTCACTACTTCTATATTCGGTTCTTTTACGGTAAGGGTGTTATTCTTTCTTCTTGAAGAGAACTTACATTATTCCATTCATTATTATTACATTGGAATAACTTTTTAAAAAGTGGCATACCCTATACATAACTTTTATACTCTGCACACCTATACTTGGTGAAATCTTTATGTTATTCCATTGCTTATTATTACATTGGAATAACTTTTGTATCTGTGGTTACTGTTTACCCTATACTTGGTGACATTCTTCTATTATTACATTGGAACATCACATGCATGTGTTTTACACCCACTTCGGTTCCGCTTTTTTATTATTCTGTTGGAACATCACATGCGTGTGTTTTACACCGGCACGGGTTCCGTCTTTATCATTCTGTTGGAATATCCTGTATCGTGTGTTTTTACAGGATCTGGTTCCATCTTTATTATTCTGTTGGAACATCACATCGGATGTGAATTTCACGACTGGTTCCGTTATTATTATTACATTGGAATAACTTTGTCTATCTGCGAATCGCATGCATGCATGGTGATTTCTTTTGTTATTCCATTCTTTATTATACCCAGTTGGTTAAAACTTTGACTTCTATACTCCATGAAATTAGTAGAATATCCTTGATATTTGCGTTTCATCCAATATCTTTTCATGGAAATATTCTTCCGATCATTCTTGAATTTTACTCTGAAAAGCGATATCATGTTGACAATTTGGGCGTTAATAATTCATGGATTAAATAATTCTTGAACTTGTTTTATTGAATTACTATGTCATTGTCATCATCCTCATGTTATATTATGTTATCTTTGGCTTACGTGCATAGATGAACTTAGTATGATTATGACCGAGGATCATTCGGTATAATCATGACTTGATATAAATGATGTGACAAAAGTCCTCGGTGGCACATGTGCGGTGATGGATAGTTTTGGTATGATTATGACCGGGGGTGATTCGGTATAGTCATGACCATTGATAATTTGATGAAAATCCTTGGCCGTAATGCGGGGATGATTAAATGTGGTGGTTTATTTATTAAAGTTGAGTCTCGTGATAAAAATTGATGAAAACCTTTTAAAACCTAAAAGATAGTAGACTTTATTCTCTACTTGACTCTTTTAATGGATTACTTATTCATTGCTGCAGATTAAACTGGTTGTCTATTGTATTTTATCGGTTTAACAACATGAAGGCTAATGATAATTTATTACGCATTATCTTAGTCATAATATTTCTTCTTGGGGCTAGTTGAGCTCACCCTTTCTTTCACTTTATTCTCTTGAAATGAGAACATAGCCGGGACGACGAGTTAGGGAGCAAGTAATGGTCAAGAGGATAGCATTAGTAGTCCTCACTATTACGTGAAATAGTGTGATAATAGTTGTAATGAGGACTCCTTTTGAGTTTGTATAATATCTAGTAGACAATATTTGTATTCAAACTCATAGTTTATGTCGTATTGTACCTGACAGCTTATATTAATAAGTTGTATTTGAATTTATGTACCATGTAAGTGGCGACTCAAGATGGGTGGCGTATACCTAATTTTGGGGGCGTCACGGTTGAGTATCGAGCTTAGGGATATGATCCTGGCTAAGATGTGAGAATAGTACTAGGAGGGAGAGCGGGGAATACCTTCGCTTAGTATGACCTACCTAAGTTTATTTGGTATTTAATTGGTCGGTCGAGTATAGGGATAATATGTGATATGTTAATTAACCCTTATTTTGTGGCGGTGTTTGAGAATGACATCCGAAAATCTTTGAGATAAGCAATGAAGCACGTGAGAGTGTTGATTCATTTCAAACAAAAGGTAACGACCAACAATACGATAATAATCATCTTTGGTGTGGCAATTTATCGAACAATGATAACCATCGTGGGGAAATTATCATGCTAAGAATGGTAACCACTTGGTGGTAATCATGGCAAAGATAATAGAAGTGGAAATTGCAAGAAGAGAAGGTAATTTAGCTCAATTTTGTTGTGCACCAAAAGTCAAGTCTAGGTTTGGGACGGTGGCACCAAAGGTGGATATGGACAAAACAAAGTCGTTGGTTTTAGGAAGTGCATTTTTCATGACTTCTCAAAAGCGAGTAAACCGAGCGAAGTTAGCACGTTAGTTAATTATAAATTGCGAAGTCTATACCTTATAAGATCTGGGTTCTACCCATTATTTTATCTCTCTTGCTTGCGTTCAACGTTTAAATTTGACTCGGGAAGTTAGACTTTGACTTATTGGTTGAAACTTCGTTAGTAGGAGCCTTACGTTCTCGCTACTATTTTTAAATCTTGTTTGATTCAAATAAACACTTTCACGTTACTGTCGATCTTATCTTTTTGAAAATACTTGCCTTTGATGTGATTTTAGGAATCAATTGGTTAACTACTCATCATGCTTTTAAATAAGGTTGTTAGCTTTTATATTCATAACCAACTTTGTTATCTGAATTCAAAGTAACCAAACCCTAAAGTTAATCATTTGTTATATCAAGCCATAAAAGAAAGAGCCCCGAACCTTTCGTTGTTGACTTCCTTGTGTGGAATGCACCAAGCCGAGACTTTACGTAGGCGACATCGTGAATGAAGATGGCAAGTTTATAGGTATCATTGTGAGGTCTTATCCGGGTTAAGGGATAGAAGTCACGGTTGGTATTAATGTGACGTCTTATTCAAGTCTTGGACGAGAATAACAGCTTTGAATAATATTTCTATCATTAATAAATTTCTTGGCGTATTCTTGAAGATTTCCTAGCCTACCCTAGGCGTGAAATCGAATTTTGTATTGACCCCGATCTGAAAACCCATTTCTTAAACTCTCAAATATTTCTTCAACTAAAAGGATCATTTACGAGGATTATGATGAAAGTCATAATAAAAGCATTGGACTAATGAAAATCATGGGTATATGAAGTATTAGTAAGTTTTATGATGAGTTATGTTGGTTATTATGTGAAAACATGAAAGTTTCTTAGAAATCACAAAGAGTTGAAAATCAGATTTTGGTGAAAAACGTAACATTAAATTCAATAGACCATATCTCCTATTATATTTTGAATTTTTGAATGTGGTCAAGTCCTAGAGTTAGATCTATGAGTTACCTAACTAATCCAAGTGGAATTACTGGAAAAGGTGTTGTAGATTTTTGTGTGGACTGATTTTAGCAAAGGAGTGCAAAGCTGCAAAAACCGAAAAAAGCTTCTGCCATGATTTTAGAGAGGCTGTTTCGGCCACTTAAATTATGAGAAAAATTCTGGCCTTTTGGGACATGAAGGTATATGGTATAAAGTACCTCCTGTCCAAAAATGAGCTCATTCTGACTTAAAATGAGCAAGTTATGACTATTTCAATATTTAGGTTTTTCCGACGAAAAATGCTATAACCGAAGTTCTATAACTCCGATGACCATGAAATTTAAACTAGAAGCTCACGTTAACATGTGTAAGGTCCTGCCAAGATTTGGGAATTTTGGAGTTAAACTTGAGGTAGCTAATTTCTTAAGGAATTAATTAGAAATTAATTTTTAAAAATAGTAAATGAATTTTAAAAATTCGAGAAAAATATATTTTCATTATGGGACTATATTATGCTAAATCCCAGAAAAGAAATATTTTTGGGACTGATTTGGTATTTTCATGAAAATAGTTTAATTCTGAACATATGAGTTAAATATGTTATGTGAAATAACAAAGTTGAAAATAGGATTTTATGGCTAGAGAATCCTATATAGAGTATATGCATATTTTTTTGATGAGGATTTGATAATTGGTGATGATATTTTATGAGTATGGCATTTTGAATGATTAAATGCATTATATGGTAAAAGCGTAAACAATTGAAAAAAATTATTTATTTATTTAAGTGATTAAAATATTATTATAATATTAATGTTATTAGATTATGAGATTATTAAGTGATTGATAACATGGGGATATTCTTGAATCTGGATAAATTATATTATAAACGTTTAATATTTATCCTTTATCTCATGTGATTGATTCTTTATATCATTATCCTCATGTTTATATTATGTTGAAAGTCATCTCGTGGCACATAGTAGTGCATAGATGGACTTGGTATGATTATGACCGGGATTGTTGGGTATAATCATAACCGTAATTGAAAACACAATTTTCTTTGGTAGTAGTGCATAGATAATTTGTGGTCGTGATACTTAATGAATACACAATTATCTTTGGTAGTAGTGCATGGATAATTTAATGGTCGTGATACTAATGAATACACGATTATCTTTGGTAGTAGTGCATGGATAATTTGTGGTCGTGATACTAATGAATATACAATTATCTTTGGTAGTAGTGTATGGATAATTTGTGGTCGTGATACTAATGAATACACGATTATCTTTGGTAGTAGTGCATGGATAATTTGTGGTCGTGATACTAATGAATACACAATTATCTTTGGTAGTAGTGCATGGATAATTTAATGGTCGTGATACTAATGAATACACGATTATCTTTGGTAGTAGTGCATGGATAATTTATTAGGTCGTGATCTTAATGAATACACAATTATCTTTGGTAGTAGTGCATGGATAATTTGTGGTCGTGATACTAATGAATACACAATTATCTTTGGTAGTAGTGCATGGATAATTTGTGGTCGTGATACTTAATGAATACACGATTATCTTTGGTAGTAGTGCATGGATAATTCGTGGTCGTGATACTAATAAATATCCTTGGCACGTAGTGCGAGGATGATTCGATGATATGGATTAATTATTGAAATTTGAGTCTCAAAGAATGAAATATTAATTCATGGATGTGGTAAAAGTCATCTTTGGTAGTAGTGCATTGATAGACTTGGTATGATTATGACCACGGATTATTCGGTATAATCATGATCAGTAATTGAAAACACGAATATCCTTAGCGATAATGCATGGATAATTCATGGTTGTTGTAAGACCAAAACCCAAAATTTTTTTAAATAAAAAGGAATTTCCTTTATTTATTATTTTGAAATAGTAAGGGTTGATTTGATTAATGTGGATAGTTAAGGGTTAAATCATGAAATATTTCAAAATAAGCAAGTGGTTATAAAATATTCATTTTGTCGGGGAATATTCGTTTGGTGGTGGAATATTAAATCTTTGTCGAGAAATATTAAATGCACTGGCAGCGACCATGTGTGGGCCCCATAACGGAAAGCGATTGGATGAAGAAAAGCAGCAAATATAAGTTGGTTAAAAATAACAGGCGTAGTTATTCTGAATTAAAATTTGTTGGAATACCCGTTGGTTAAAATACGATATCTGGCGTTGGTTGCTTGATGCTGCACGGTATTGCACCTGATATTGTTGAATTATTGATCCTTACGTGAAGGCCTTTACTCGATAATTTTTACGATGAATTCTTGTTCAATATTTTATTTTATTGATTCAATAATTCTTTGCGTTGATATTTTATATTATTGTTGTTCAATAATTGTCATTGCACATTATCTCCATTATCAAATCAATAATTCATATTATTTAAATAATATTATTAGATAGCATTATTGGCAATGTCTAGAAAGTTACATCGAGGAGAGGTTTGGTCACCTAATTGCGCGCCCGATGGAGAAATCCTTATCGGAAAGCCCCTCTTTCTGAGGAGCGGCTGGTTGTCATAATTGTGATTACGTAATATTATTTGTGAATTATTAATTATTGATTCATATGATAAAGAAATATTTATTTTATGTGGATATAAATGATGGATTTATTTATGTGGTTATAAATGAAGAAATTATTGTTGAGGTGTTTTATCGATATTTTTACAGTTGGAGGTATTAAAAATTAAATCGGGGTTTTTGAGATATATTATGAGGATTATAATTTTTAATCCGAAGTTGGATTGGATTGTGGTAATTTTTGGGTATGTTATACATACATAAGTTGAGTATATGTCCACAAATTTTGAACCGTTAAAAATGCACGAATGATTTGTTATGAATTTTAAGAGGTGTCGATTAGGAAATTAGGGTTATAATTGATTTTGGTGGAAAATTCTAGAATTGAGTGGGCCCCACTTGTGGTTGGTGAAGAAATGTGCTGAATTTTATTTCAAATGTGGTGGGTGGCAATAGTAGCGAGTAAAAAGCCATCGGTGGCGGTCGAAATCTGCTTGTAGTTGCTAACATTTTCTATAAATAGAGGCTAAGTTAGAATTGAAAATCACACGAAACAAAGTTTTCTCTCTTTCTCTCTATATTATTGAGCGTATTTTGTGAGTATTTAGATACTTTGAGAGTTCTTTGTTCAAGTACAAATTTCATTCAACATCACTTGAGCCTTTCCTTAAAATCTTGATTCTTTGAGGTAAGGGATATTTTTTTTTAATAATGATATTATTTCTTGATATCATTATGTTTTGAAATGTTGATCTGAAGTTTTTATCAAATTTGGAACTTTTTCATGTAGGGGTTACTATTCATGAGTTCTTATTCACGAGTTACTTATTCATGAGTTCTTATTCACGAGTTCTTATTCACGAGTACTATTAAGCGTGAAGCGTGAAGATGTTTTTTTGTGGAATTTCTATCTTTTGGTGTCGGATTTACTATTCATGTATCACGGTCTTATTCACGTATCTGGCACTATTCACGTATCTGGCACTATTCACCAAAAATAAAATTTCTTCTTTTTGTCCAAAACATCTATTTTGGATACTAGCTTTGATTGTATCCATGTTTTGATCATTCTTGAATTTTACACCACTTGTGATTATTTTTGGGTATTGTTGGACATGGATAAAACAAAGTCTGAATCCTTAATCCTTAATCCTTGTCATTTTGTTTCCTTTGGATTCGTTCTTTAAAAATATTTTTCATCATCCTCGGTCTTAAATGATGATATTATTGAATATCTTTGGCACATAGTGCAAAGATGAATGATTTCTGAAGAATATCTTTGGCTGTAGTGCAAAGATGAGCAGTGTTGAGATGAACATAACCGATGATTAATATCTTTGGCACATGTAGTGCAAAGATGAGCAGTGTTTAAATGAACATGACCAATGATGAATATCTTTGGCTGTAGTGCAAAGATGAATATTTGATTCGGATGTATATTGATTGTTGTTACGGGGATAAAAGATGAGCGATGAACTTTTAAATTCATACATGAAGATAGATAGTAGTTTGCATTCTCTACTTAACTCTTCTAATGAATTATTATTTCATTACGAATATTGATTGAAAATTTGTTGTCTATTGTATTCTATTAAATTTTTCCTGAAGAAGACTAACGATAATTTGTTGTATATTATCTTAGTCATAATATTCTTTCTTGAGCTAGTTGAGCTCACCCTTTTCCTTTTGTTCCATTCTTCTCGTGGAGGCGAGAATATAGCGAGTGCAGTCGGGGTATGGAATGAAGGTTTTAGAAAGGATTGTTTAGTAGTCCTCACCATTTTTGTAAAATAATGTATCAATAAATGTGATGAGGATTTATGTGAGTATAAATATTATCTGAAGATAATATTTGTATTTAAACTCACAGTTTCTTGTTGTAATAATAAAGTTGTAGTTGTTTACATACCATGTATTGTAACTCGGAATGGGTGATGTATACCTATTTTGGGGCGTCACGGTTGGTATCGAGCTTAGGGATATGATCTCTGGTGAGATCGGGGAATAGAACTAGGAGGGAGGCGAGTAAATCCTTCGCTAGTGTGTCCTACTAAGCTTATTTGTTAGTTAGTCGATATATAGGGATATTATGTGATATATTGATTTACTTAATTAACCCTTGTTTTATGGCGGTATTTGAGAATGTCGTTGAGAATATTAATGATGGAGTAAATGAGGCCGTGGAGATGCTGTCTTTACAGCGAGGAGAACGTCAACAGTGGCAATGTTCCTCCTGTGAACAACAACACCATGGCGAGATGATGAGCGAGGGATGTTTAGAAGCTTTTTGCGATTCATGCAAAATCGAGACGAGGAGACTTGTGTTCAAAATCTGAGGAGAAATGATAGCAATTCACGGGTTGTCACGACCAAGCGATTCAAAGTTGGGACCACGAATTTAAGGAAAGCGAGATCCGATCATGGCGGAAACATGGGTCAAACAAATTACAAGATATTCGATGTCTTGGGATGCGGAGAGAACGAAGGTTCCATTCGCCACCTTTATGTTAAAATGGCGAAGCGGAGACTACTTGGTGAGAATGCGTGAGCGCGTACCCATCCAAACACTTTCGGCATGTCTTGGGGAGAGCGTTTGAGAGAATATTTAATGACAAATACTTTCACGAAAGTGTTAAATCATATATGAAGGAAGTGGAGTTCATCGATTAGAGCAAAACAACATGGCGGTGTGTCTCGATGCGAGGCAAAGTTTGCGAGTTATCGAGTTTGCACCTCATTTGGTGGAGAATGAGGAGCGTATGGCGCGGATGTTTCTTAGAGGTTTGAAACCCGGCGTCGTCGATATCTCATTTCTCATAAACTTTCTCTTTATTCGGATGTTGTAAAATGAGGGCTCAATTATTAGAAGCGAGATAACTTGATACGGTCAACGAGGGACCATAACCGAGGATCGTACGGAGATGGCGATCAGCGAATAATGATAACTGCGGAGAAAAAGCGAGATGACGAAATGGTAACCACTCTGGTGGTAATCATGGTCGTGAAAAGCGAAGAAAGCGAGTCGGGAGGAGATTTTAAAAAGAGAGATTTAACAACGACTATGTGAAGACGAGCGGTCTTAAAGACAAGCCCGGTTCTAAGGAGGAGAAACGACCACCGGTCATATAATCTACAAATCTGGGAAAGAGGGACATATCGATCAAAGCGCCCTACAAGATTCAAGGTATGCTATAGTTGTGGAAAGGAAGGACATATCGCTCGAGATTATGCGATGGCGAAACCTAGTTCAATGAGACGGTGACTCAAAAAGATCCCCCCGAAAAGTCAAAGTCAGCGATTAAGGAAGAAGCGTTTGTTGTGGTAGGTCATAATCGAGAACCCAAGCGAGGTGATCACGGGTAAGCTATTTATAAATTCTTGCGAAGTTTATACCTTACTTGATCTGGGTGCTACCCATTCATTTATCTCTCTGCATGTGCTCAACGTTTAAACTTGACTCGGAGAAATTAGACTTTGACCTATCTGTGGAAACTCCGTTAGGAGAAACTTTCATCACATCCACTTTGTTTATAAATCTTGTTTGATTCAAGTTGGCACCATCACCTTACTGTTGACCTTATCTCTTTAAAGATACTTGCTTTTGATGTGATTTTAGGGATTGATTGGTTAACTACTCATCATGCCAAAATTGATTGTTTTAAATAAGGTTGTTAGTTTTCATATTCTAACCAACTTTGTTATATGCAATTCAAGCAACTAAACCATTAAAATCAATCACTATCATATCTAATCATAAAAGCTATTCGTTTATTGAAAAGCGGATGTCAAGCTTTCTTAGCCCATGTTATGGATTTGAATAAAGACACGTCAAATTTGAATAATATTCTGTTGTTATTGACTTTCTGGCGTATTTCTGAAGAACTTCCGGTCCCCCCAGGCGTGAAGTTGAATTCTTTATTGATCTTGAACTTTGGTACAAAGCCCATTTCTAAAACCCCATATCGAATGGCTCTATTGAACTTGAGGAGTTAAAGGTCCAACTACGAGGAATTGTTGGACATCGGTTTCGATTAAATCTAGTACATCTCCTTGGGGTGCTCTGTTTTATTTGTAAAAAGAAAGACGGGAGTATGCGACTTTGTATTGACTATCGGGAATTGAACCATGTCACCATCAAGAATAGGTATCCTCTACCTCGTATTGATGACTTGTTTGACCGATTGCAAGGGGCACAATTCTTTTCAAAAATCGATCTTAGTTTACGGATATCATCGGTTTGAAAATTAGGCGAGGATATTCAAAAGCGCCTTGAACTTCGGTATGGGCATTATGAATTCTTAGTCATGTCTTTGGGACTAACTAATGCTCCTGCGGCTTTCATGGATATGATGAACCGAGTATTCAAGGAATATTTGGATCGATTCGTTGTTGTCTTTATTGATGACATCCTTATATATTCCAAAAGTCGTGAAGATCATGAGCACCTTTTTTGAAAATTTGGTACTCTAAAGGCTTCGTGAAAACCAACTATATGCCAAATTAAAGAAATGCGAGTTACGGCGAGGGAAGTAGCCTTTCTTGGGCATGTGGTGTCAAAACATGGAGTATCTGTTGATCCGTGAAGATTGAAGCAATCTGAAAGTTAGAACAACCAAAGTCGGTGGTTGAAGTCACGTAGCTTTTGGGCTTAGTGGTTATTATCGGAGATTAGTGGAAGGGTTTTCTCGAATCGCTACTCCATTAACTTCGGCTAACTTTCGAAGGATACAAAAATTCGTTTGGAGTGAAGAATGCGAGAAAAGTTTCCAAGAGCTTAAGAGGAGACTTATTTATTTTTTGTTCTAACAATACCATCTGGTTCGGATGGATTTGTTATCTCTGACGATGCTTGAGCAAAAAGGTTAGGATGTGTTCTCATACAACGTGGGAAAGTCATAGCCTATGCCTCGCGACAACTTAAAAGAGTATGAGAGGAATTATCCTACTCATGATCTAGAGTTAGCGGCGATCGTTTTCAAGCGCTAAAGATATGGAGCCACTATCTATATGGGGAGAAAGTGGAGATATATTCGGACCGTAAAAGCCTTAAATATTTCTTCACTCAAAAAGAACTCAACATCTGGCGGCGACGTTGGCTCGAGCTATTGAAGACTACGACCACACTATTCAATACCATCTGGTAAAAGCGAGCGTGGTAGGTGGCGCGTTGAGTAGAAGATCATATCTTGAGGAGCGAGTGCGATGATGTCAAGTATCTGCGTAGAGCCAACTTTAATAGAAAAAGTTAAGGTTGCTCGAGCCACCGGCCGGGTGATCGTATGAAGAAGAAAGTACAAGAAGGAGCTATTAGGGCGAGAATTGATGAAGAAGGAATACTTGAGTCCACTCTAGACTTTGTGTTCCTAACGACTACGATTTGAAGTACAAGATTATGATGGAAGCACACAATACACCATTTGCAATCCATCACGGAAGTACTAAAATGTATCGTGATCTTGACGTACATTTTGGTGGAATAATATGAAGAGAGAGATTGCAAAGTTTATCTCGATGTGTTTAACTTGCCAGCGTGTAAAGGCGGAGCATCTAGTACCTAAGGGTCCGTTGCAACCACTTGAGATTCCGGAATGGAAGTGGGAACACATTACTATGGATTTAGTTCTGGGGACTTCCTACGGTTTCTCAAGGCATCAATCTTATTTGGGTTATTGTTGATAGATTAACCAAGTCTGCTCATTTCTTGCCGTCTGGAGACTTATTCACTTGAATGTCTTGCTAGTATATACGTAAATGAGATTGTGAGGTTGCGTGGCATACTGTATCCATAGTTTGGATCGTGACCCAAGATTCACTTCAAGATTTTGGGTTAGCTTGCAAAAAGCTATGGGCACGCAGTTTGCGATTTAGTTCGGCATACCATCCCCAAACGGACGGACAATCGAGAGGACTATTCAAACTCTTGAAGATTTATTAAGACTACATGTCCTGAGACTTCAAGGGCGGTTGGGATAAGTATTTACCATTGGTGGAATTCTCCTACAACAACAGATTATCGAGCAAGTATAGGTGTGGCTCCATTCAAGCATTATATGGGCGAAAATGTCGTTCTCCGATATGTTGGGATGAGGTGGGTGAAGCAACATTGTTGGGACCCGAGTTAAATGCGTATGACTCTGAAAAAAGATCCAAATAATTCGACAACGTATACAAAGCGGCTCAAGATCGACAAAAGAGTTATGCGGATCTTCATCGAAAGGGCGTGGAATTTAATGTAGGGGATCATGTATTGTTGCGAGTTGCTCCATGGAAGGGAGTTACAAGATTTGGGAAGAGAGGAAAGCTCGATCCACGATTTATTGGTCCATTTCAAATTCTTGACCGAGGAGTAGGAAATGTAGCTATAGACTTGCGTTACCTCAAGTATGTCTAAGTGTTCATAATGTGTTTCACATATCTCGTACTTAAATAAATATATGAAAGACCCGAACCACGTTATTGAGTTAGAACCGGACGAGATAGCCAGAAGACTTAACGTGTGAGGAGGTACTATCAAGATCTTGGATAGGAAGGAGCATGTCCTACTGTATGAAAGTCATACCACAAGTTAAAGTTTTGTGGAGGAATCATGCTTTATAGAGGAAATGACACAGGAATTGGAAAGCGGAAATGAAAGCGAGGTATCCTCACCTTTTGAAACACTGGTCGTCGTCGATTTAGAGGACGAAATTTCATAAGGAGGGAGGTTGTAAGACCAAAAATTTTTTAAATAAAAGGAATTTCCTTTATTTATTATTTTGAAATAGTAAGGGTTGATTTGATTAATGTGGATAGTTAAGGGTTAAATACATAAATATTTCAAAATAAGCAGTGGTTATAAAATATTCATTTTGTTAGGGAATATTAGTTTGGTGCGTGGAATATTAAATCTTTGTCGGGAATATTAAATGCGGCGGTAGCGACCATGTGTGGGCCCCATAACGAGCGATTGGATGAAGAAAACGACAAATATAAGTTGGTTAAAAATAACAGGCGTAGTTATTCTGAATTAAAATTTGTTGGAATACCGGTGGTTAAAATACGATGAATATGGCGTTGGTTGCTTGTGATGTAGCACACGGTATTGCCTGTATTGTTGAATTATTGATCCTTACGTGAAGAAGGCACTACTCGATAATTTTTACGATGAATTCTTTATTCAATATTTTATTTTATTGATTCAATAATTCTTTGCGTTGATATTTTATATTATTGTTGTTCAATAATTGTCATTTGCACATTATCTCCATTATCGGATCAATAATTCATATTATTTAAATAATATTATTAGATAGCATTATTGGCAATGTCTAGAAAGTTACATCGAGGAGAGGTTGGTCACCTAATTGCGGCGCCCGATGGAGAAATCCTTATCGGAAAGCCCCTTTCCTGAGGAGCGGCTGGTTGTCATAATTGTGATTACGTAATATTATTTGTGAATTATTAATTATTGATTCATATGATAAAAAGAAATATTTATTTTATGTGGATATAAATGATGGATTTATTTATGTGGTTATAAATGAAGAAATTATTGTTGAGGTGTTTTATCGATATTTTACAGTTGGAGGTATTAAAAAATTAAATCGGGGTTTTTGAGATATATTGCGGGGATTATAATTTTTAATCCGACCCAGTTGGATAATAGTAATTTTTGGGTATGTTATACATACATAAGTTGAGTATATGTCCACAAATTTTGAGCCGTTAAAAATGCACGAATGATTTGTTATGAATTTTAAGAGGTGTCTGATTAAAATTAGGGTTATAATTGATTTTGGTGGAAAATTCTAGAATTGAGTGGGCCCCACTTGTGGTTGGTGAAGAAATGTGCTGAATTTTATTTCAAATGTGGTGGGTGGCAATAGTAGCGAGTAAAGCCATCGGTGGCAGTCAAAATGCTGCTTGGTAAATAACATTTTCCTATAAATAGAGGCTAAGTTAGAATTGAAAATCACACGAAACAAAGTTTTCTCTCTTTCTCTCTTTATATTATTGGCGTATTTTGTGAGTATTTAGATACTTTGAGAGTTCTTTATTGAAGACAAATTTCATTCAAAGATCACTTGAGCCTTTCCTTCAAAATCTTGATTCTTTGAGGTAAGGGATATTTTTTTTTTCGTAATGATATTATTTCTTGATATCATTATGTTGAAATGTTGATCTGAATTTTTATCAAATTTGGAACTTTTTCATGTCGGGGTTACTATTCATGAGTTACTTATTCACGAGTTACTATTCATGAGTTACTTATTCACGAGTTCTTATTCACGAGTACTTATTCATGAATGAAGCGTGAAGATGTTTTTGTGGAATTTCTATCTTTTGGTGTCGGTTCTACTATTCATGTATACGGTCTTATTCACGTTATCTGACCTATTCACGTATACTGACACTATTCACCAAAAAAATAAAATTTCTTCTTTTTGTCCAAAACATCTATTTTGGATACTAGCTTTGATTGTATCCATGTTTTGATCATTCTTGAATTTTACACCACTTGTGATTATTTTTGGGGTATTGTTGGACATGGATAAAACAAAGTCTGAATCCTTAATCCTTAATCCTTGTCATTTTGTTTCCTTTGGATTCGTTCTTTAAAATATTTTTCATCATCCTCGGTCTTAAATGATGATATTATTGAATATCTTTGGCACATAGTGCAAAGATGAATGATTTCTGAAGAATATCTTTGGCTGTGGTGCAAAGATGAGCAGTGTTGAGATGAACATAACCGATTGATTAATATCTTTGGCACATGGTGCAAAGATGAGCAGTGTTTAAATGAACATGACCCGGTGATGAATATCTTTGGCTGTAGTGCAAAGATGAATATTTGATTCGAGATGTATATTGATTGTTGTTACGAGGATAAAAGATGAGCGATGAACTTTTAAATTCATACATAGAAGATAGTAGTTTGCATTCTCTACTTAACTCTTCTAATGAATTATTATTTCATTGCGAATATTGATTGAAAATTTGTTGTCTATTGTATTCTATTAAATTTTTCCTGTTGAAGACTAACGATAATTTGTTGTATATTATCTTAGTCATAATATTCTTTCTTGAGCTAGTTGAGCTCACCCTTTTCCTTTTGTTCCATTCTTCTCGGAGGCGAGAATATAAGCGAGTCTGAGTCGGGGTATGGAATGAAGGTTTTAGAAAGGATTGTTTAGTAGTCCTCACCATTTTTGTAAAATAATGTATCAATAAATGTGATGAGGATTTATGTGAGTATAAATATTATCTAGAAGATAATATTTGTATTTAAACTCACGATTTCTTGTTGTAATAATAAAGTTGTAGTTGTTTACATACCATGTATTGACAACTCGAATGGGTGATGTATACCTATTTTGGGGCGTCACGGTTGTGATACTATTAAGTCGAGTCTCGAATATTATTGGTTTTACTGATTATATATCCTTGGCACAGAAGTGCAAAGATGAATTGTTAATGAATGTCTTTGGTAGGATTGCAAAGATGAACTTAATATTTTCAACGATAAAGGTATTCAAGGTATCCTCACCTCTTTATCATACCAGTATACCCTAATTTCGAGGCGAAAATTCCATAAGGAGGGAAATTGTGAGACCCCAGTTTTTATCGATAAAGATTTAAATTTTGTCAAAATAATTTTTTAATATTATGGTGTGAATTTGAGATAATATTATAGTTGTGGGTAGTATTTATAAATTTTGCAAAGTATCACAGTGGTTATATTATATTCGATTGGTGGGGAATATTAGGTTTAGCGAGGGAATATTAAATACAACTACTCAATCATTGGTGGACCCTAGCGAAATTATTGTCGGATTGAGAAAAGCGACAAAAATATTTTATTGAAATAACGGCGGAAGTTTCTAGTAGTTCTTGTTGAACTACTTGGTAGTAAAAATGCGATGTCGTGTGGTTGCATAGTAGCATTACGGTATTGATTATTGATGCTTATGTGAGAAGTCACTCGGTTTGATTCCATTATTGTCGATTAATAATATGAATTATTATAGAGATAATGACGTTTTGTTTTATTCATTATTATTAATGTAATAAAAGCGAAACATCTTTTATATAAAATAGAATACTTTATTAAAGTTATTACATAAATAGAATATATTATATTTTATTATGCATAGTGTTGCATAGTGTTTTGCATAGTATTTTGCATAGTATTGCATAGTGTTTGCATAGTAAAATGTTTTTATATAAATAGAATATATTATATTTTATTTAAAAGATTTTTTGTTTAAATATGGACCGTCAGATTAAAAGTAAATCAATCTGGACCGTTCATGGATTAATTACTTATGCATTCCATTTTCCTATAAATAGAAGCTCATTCCTTCATTATTTTCTTTACGAATTCATTGAAACTCTAGAGAGAAAATTATAGAGAAGAAGCTATAGAGAAAAGTTATAGAAAGAAGAAGAGTATTCTCGCTACTTCTTTGATTCTTCTTTCTATATTCGGTTCTTTTACGGTAAGGGGTGTTATTCTTTCTTCTTGAAGAGAACTTACATTATTCCATTCATTATTATTACATTGGAATAACTTTTGTAAAAGTGGCATACCCTATACATAACTTTGTATCTGGCGGCATACCTATACTTGGTGAAATCTTTATGTTATTCCATTGCTTATTATTACATTGGAATAACTTTTGTATCTGTGATTTACCTATACTTGGTGACATTCTTCATTATTACATTGGAACATCACATGCATGTGTTTTACAGGACTGGTTCCGCTTTTTATTATTCTGTTGGAACATCACATGCATGTGTTTTACACCGAATGGTTCCGTCTTTATCATTACATTGGAATATCCTATCATGTGTTTTACACCGGATCCGGTTCCATCTTTATTATTACATTGGAACATCACATCGGTGTGAATTTCACGACACAGTTCCGTTATTATTATTACATTGGAATAACTTTTGTCATCTGAACCGCATGTGCGTGGTGATTTCTTTTGTTATTCCATTCTTTATTATACCCAGGTTGGTTAAAACTTTGACTTCTATACTCCATGAAATTAGTAGAATATCCTTGATATTTGCGTTTCATCCATATCTTTTCATGGAAATATTCTTACGATCATTCTTGAATTTTACTCTCTGAAAGCAAGATATCATGTTGACAATTTGGGCGTTAATAATTCATGGATTAAATAATTCTTGAACTTGTTTTATTGAATTACTATGTCATTGTCATCATCCTCATGTTATATTATGTTATCTTTGGCTTACGTGCATAGATGAACTTAGTATGATTATGACCGAGGATCATTCGGTATAATCATGACTTGATATAAATGATGTGACAAAAGTCCTCGGTGGCACGTAAATGCGATGATGGATAGTTTTTGGTATGATTATGACCGAGGGTGATTCGGTATAGTCATGACCATTGATAATTTGATGAAAATCCTTGGCCAGTAGTGCAGGGGATGATTAAATGTGGTGGTTTATTTATTAAAATTTGAGTCTCGGTGATAAAAATTGATGAAAACCTTTTAAAACCTAAAAGATAGTAGACTTTATTCTCTACTTGACTCTTTTAATGGATTACTTATTCATTGCAGATTAAAGCTGTTTGTCTATTGTATTTTATCGGTTTAACAACATCTTTGTTGAAGGCTAATGATAATTTATTACGCATTATCTTAGTCATAATATTTCTTCTTTGGGCTAGTTGAGCTCACCCTTTCTTTCTTTCATTCTCTTGAAAATGAGAACATAAATTTGAGACGAGTCGGGGAGCGAAGTAATGGTCGAGGAGGATAGCATTAGTAGTCCTCACTATTACGTGAAATAGTGTGATAATAGTTGTAATGAGGACTCCTTTTGAGTTTGTATAATATCTAGTAGACAATATTTGTATTTAAACTCATAGTTTATATCGTATTGTACCACAGTTATATTAGTAAGTTGTATTTGAATTTATGTACCATGTAAGTGGCGACTCAAGATGGGTGGCGTATACCTAATTTTGGGGGCGTCACGGTTGATCGCTAGGAGGCTTATCCTATTGTAGAATAAATATTATTTATTTAAATAAATTAATTGTTTAATTTATTTATTTAAATAAGATTAGAATTGTTCTAATTGATTTATTCACAACGGGTTTAATATGGAGAACCTAAAGGGTCACACCATAAAAGAAAGAATAATTATTTAAAAGTTAATGGCATAATCGTAATAATATGTTAAGTATATTTAATTTAATCTATGGTGATAGAATAAATTAAATAGCTTAATAATTATTATTTAATATTTTAGAAATATTAAATATAAATTAATAAGAGAGTCTTATTAATATTATTACAATTATTATTATTATTTTAATTTCTAAAAGAGTTTAGGAATTAATTTAATATAAGTACTCTCATTTATTCCTAATTGGATTAGGAAGAAAAATTAGTTAAAGAAGTTTAATTAATTATCCCTAATAAGATTAGGGAGCCCATTTAATTAAAAGAGTTTAATTAAATAATACCTTATTTTAATAGGGTTACTTGATATCTATATAAGAGGAGTCTTATATCAGATATCAAATATACGTTATTCCAAGAGTTGGAGAGTACACTCTTTTTCTATAGAGATAGAAAAACTAGGGTTTAGCCAACCACCCATTTTCTTGAATCTTTATTATTCCTTGGTGGATCACCTCTAGAGGCCAAACACTTGGGTGGCTAACGTTGATCAAAGGAAGAAACCAAACCCGGTGGATTCAAGTTGAACACGAAAAGGATTGGAGGTGAACTTGTACCTAAGGAAGCTCGGATCTTCAAGGGTATGTTTCTTATTCATATTTTTCGTTTAATTAATAATTGTGCATAAAGGGTGATCTGGGTATATGGTTTGTAAAATTTTTAAACTCTAATTTTTTATACGTTTCCGCTTATTTTTTACAATTTGATTGCGTTCTTGAATATTACAAACCTTACACCATGATATTCGATGTCTTGGGATGCACGGAGGAACAGAAGGTTCCATTCGTCACCTTTATGTTTCGTGGCAAAGCGCGCATTTCATTGGTGGGAGTGCTGTGAAGCGTACCCATCCACATGCACTCAAAGATGTCTTGGGAGACGTTTGAAACTATTTAATGACAAATACTTTCCTGAAAGTGTTAAATGCGTATATGAAGGAAGTGGAGTTCATCGATTAGAACAAAACAACATGACGGTGTCTCGATGACGAGGCAAAGTTTGCGAGTTATCCGAGTTTGCACCTCATTTGGTGGAGAATGAGGAACGTATGACGCGGATGTTTCTTAGAGGTTTGAAACCCGGCGTACGTCGATATCTCATTTCTCATAAATTTTTCACTATTCGGATGTTGTTAACGAGGCTCAATTGTTAGAAGCGAGATAACGAGTATGTTCAACCGAGGGACCATAACCGAGGATCATACCGAGATAGCGATCAATGAATAACAATAACCAAATGAGAAAGAAATAGAGCGGACAAAAATGGTAACCACTCTGGTGGTAATCATGGCCATGAAAATAGAAGAAGCGAGTCGGAGGAGATTTTAAAAGAGGAAATTTAAAACGACCATGTGAAGACAGCGGTCTTGCAAAGAATCGGTTCTAAGGAGGAGAACGACCACCGGTCATATCTTATAAATCTGGAAAGAGGACATATCGGTCAAACTGCTCTACAACAGTTCAAGGTATGCTATAATTGTGGAAAGGAAGGACATATCGCCGAGATTATGCAGTGGCGAAACCTAGTTCAATGAGGGACGGTGACTCAAAAATCGTCCCGTAAAAGTCAAAGTCAACGGTTCTGGAAGAAGCGTTTGTTGTGGTATCGGTCAAAATGCGAGGAACCCAAACGAGGTGATCACGGGTAAGCTATTTATAAATTCTTGTGAAGTTTATACCTTACTTGATACCTTTACCCATTCATTTATCTCTCTGCTTTGTGCTCAGCGTTTAAATTTGACTCAAAAAAAATTAGACTTTGACTTTATCTGTGGAAACTCAGTTAGGAGAAACTTTCATCACATCCACTTGTTTATAAATCTTATTTGATTCAAGTTGGCACCATCACCCTACCCATTGACCTTATCTCTTTAAAGATACTTGCTTTTGATGTGATTTTAGGGATTGATTGGTTAACTACTCATCATTTACCAAAATTGATTGTTTTCGTAAGGTTGTTAGTTTTCATATTCCTAACCAACTTTTGTTATACGAATTCAAGCAACTAAACCATTAAAATCAATCATCATATCTAATCATAAAGCTATTCGTTTATTGAAAAATGGATGTCAAGCTTTCTTAGCCCATGTTATGGATTTGAATAAAGATACGTCAAATTTGAATAATATTCTGTTGTTATTGACTTTCCCGACGACGTATTTCTGAAGAACTTCCTGGTCTACCCCGAGCGTGAAGTTGAATTCTTTATTGATCTTGAACTCGTACAAAGCCCATTTCTAAAACCCCATATCGAATGGCTCTATTGAACTTGAGAGTTAAGGTCCAACTACAAGAATTGTTGGACATCGGTTTCATTCGTCCCAGTACATCTCCTTGGGGTGCTCTGTTTTATTAAGTAAAGAAGAAAGGCGGGAGTATGTGACTTTGTATTGACAATCGGGAATTGAACCATGTCACCATCAAGAATAGGTATCCTCTACCTCGTATTGATGACTTGTTTGACCAATTGCAAGGGCACAATTCTTTACAAAATCGATCTTCATTCGGATATCATCACCAAGATTAACCGAGGATATTCAAAGACGCCTTGAACTCGGTATGGGCATTATGAATTCTTAGTCATGTCTTTGGATGACTAATGCTCCTCTGACTTTCATGGATATGATGAACCGAGTATTCAAGGAATATTTGGATCGGTTTGTTGTTGTCTTTATTGATGACATCCTCATATATTCCAAAAGTCGTGAAGATCATGAGCACCATTTGAAATTTGGTACTCCAAAGGCTTCGTGAAAACAAACTATATGCCAAATTGAAGAAATGCGAGTTACGGCTTGAGGAAGTAGCATTTCTTGGGCACGTCAGTGTCAAAACATGGAGTATCCGTGGACCCGCCGAAGATTGAAGCAATCTGAAGTTAGAGCAACCGAATTCGGTGGCCGAAGTCGTAGCTTTACGGGTCTAAATTTGGTTATTATCGGAGATTTATGGAAGGATTTTCTCGAATCGCTACTCCATTAACTCAGCTAACTCGGAAGGATACAAAATTCTTTTGGAGCGAAGAATGCGAGAAGAGTTTCCAAGAGCTCAAGAGGAGACTCATTTCGGCACCTGTTCTAACAATACCATCTGGTTCGGATGGATTTGTTATCTCTGACGATGCTTGAGCAAAGGGTTAGGATGTGTTCTCATGCAACGTGGGAAAGTCATAGCCTATGCCTCGCGACAACTTAAAGAATATTGAAAGAACTCAACATGCGACAGCGACGTTGGCTCGAGCTATTGAAAGACTACGACCACACTATTCAATACCATCCCGGAAAAGCGAGCGTGGTAGCGGACGCGCGTGAGTAGAAGATCATATCGGGAATGAGTGCGATGATGTCAAGTATATGCATGAGAGCCAACTTTAATAGAAAAAGTTAAGGTTACTCGAGCCGCGAGGCAATCTTGATCGTATGAAGAAGAAAGTACAAGAAGGAGCTATTCCTAAGCGAGAATTGATGAAGAAGGAATACTTGAGTCCACTCTAGACTTTGTGTTCCTAACGACTACGATTTGAAGTACAAGATTATGATGGAGGCACACAATACACCATTTGCAATCCATCCTGCAAGTACTAAAATGTATCGTGATCTTCGACATACATTTTGGTGGAACAATATGAAGAGACAGTTGCAAAGTTTATCTCGATGTGTTTAACTTGCCCTAACGTGTAAAGGCGGAGCATCTAGTACCTAAGGGTCCGTTGCAACCA
Source organism: Panax quinquefolius (assembly GCA_020205615.1). Lineage (NCBI taxonomy): Eukaryota > Viridiplantae > Streptophyta > Magnoliopsida > Apiales > Araliaceae > Panax > Panax quinquefolius. The sequence continues at coordinate 17,531,119 of CM035155.1, read as the reverse complement.
CTTGAGATTCCGAATGGAAGTGGGAACACATTACCATGGATTTCGTTACGAGTCTTCCTACGGTTTCTCAAGGCATCAATGCTATTTGGGTTATTGTTGATAGATTAACCAAGTCTGCTCATTTCTTGTCGTCTGGGAGACTTATTCCTTGAGCGTCTTGCTAGTATATGCGTGAATGAGATTGTGAGGTTGCATGGCATGCACATATCCATAGTTTGGATTGTGACCCAAGATTCACTTCAAGATTTTGGGTTAGCTTGCAAAAAGCTATGGGCACGGATTCTGATTGATTCGGCATACCATCCTCAAATGGACCGACAATCGAGAGAGACTATTCAAACTCTTGAAGATCTATTAAGACTCGTGTCCTGAACTTCAAGGCGGTTGGGATAAGTATTTACTATTGGTGGAATTCTCCTACAACAACAGTTATCGAGTAAGTATAGGTGTGGCTCCATTGAAGCATTATATGGGCGAAAATGTCGCTTCTTGATATGTTGGGGCGAGGTGGGTGAAGCAACATTGTTGGGACCCGAGTTGATACGTATGACTACGGTAAAGATCCAAATGATTCGACAACGATACAAATGGCACAAGATCGACAAAAGAGTTATGCGGATCTTCATCGAAGGGACGTGGAATTTAGTATAGGGATCATGTATTGTTGCGAGTTGCTCCATGGAAGGGAGTTACAAGATTTGGGAAGAGAGGAAAGCTCAATCCACGATTTATTAGTCCATTTCAAATTCTTGACCGAGTAGAAATGTAGCCTATAGACTCGCGTTACCTCCGAGTATGTCTCGTGTTCATAATGTGTTTCATATATCTACTTCAGTAAATATGTGAAAGACCCAAATCACGTTATAGAGTTAGAACCGACGACGAGATAGCAGAAGACTTAATGTATGAGGAGGTACCGCCAAGATCTTGGATAGGAAGGAGCATGTCCCTACAAGAAAAGGTCATACCACAAGTTAAAGTTTTGTGGAGGAATCATGCTTATAGAGGAAATGACCTAGGAGTTAGAAATGAAAATGAAAGCGAGGTATCCTCACCTTTTGAAACACCAGTGTGCGTCGTCGATTTAGAGGACGAAATTTCATAAGAAGGGAGGTTGTAAGACCCCAACTTATTATTAATGAAATTTAATTTTCTATTTTGAAATAGTAAGGGTTGATTTGATTAATGTGGATAGTTATGGGTAAAATACGTAAATATTTTAAAATTAGCAAGTGGTTATAAAATATTCATTGTTGACGGAGAATATTCGTTTGATCGTGGAATATTCTTCTTTGTCGGGAATATTAAATGCTGACCAGTAGCGATCTTTTTGGGCCCCATAACGGAAAGCGATTGGATGAAAGAAACGAAATATAAGTTGTTTAAATATAACTGGCGTAGTTGTTATCGTTATCTTGTTAAAATACTTGGTGGTTAAAACACGGTAGCACACAGTATTGCACCAATTATTGATTCTTACGTGAAGAAGGCACTACTTTCGATAATGGTTACGATAATTCTTTATTCGTATTTTATTGATTTAATAATTCTTTGCGTTGATATTTTATATTGTTGTTGTTTGATAATTGTCATTTCTGGTATTTTTCATTATCGAAGTAATAATTCATATTATCTGAATAATATTATTAGATAACATTATTGGCAATGTCTAGAAAGTTACGTCTAAGGAGAGGTTTGGTCACCTAATTGCAAGCGCCAAGATGGAAAAATTCTTATTGGAAAGCCCCTCTTTCCAGGAAGCTGCTGGTTGTCGATATTGTGATTACATAATATTATTTGTGAATAATTAATTATTGATTCATATGATGAGAAAATATTGATTTTATGTGGATATAGATGGAGAAATTTTTTAATGTGACGATTTTTGAAAATTGAAATTTTATCTTTTCTCGATAAAATAATTCATTTAAATATATTATTATATTTTAATAATATAATAATGGTGATATTTTTACAACGAATGTGGGATATATGAGTATCTGAGGAGAAGAAGAGTATTTTTGTTGCAATAAATGTTTAAAACATGTTAAACATGCTCAATTGGACCCCATTTATTGGTTGAAATTTGATTATAAATTTATAAAATCGCTTTGTTTGTGGATTTGGTCAATTTTTGTTTGGAATTTGGAAAACCTTTCTCTTGCAAAGTTGTAGAGAATTGAATTTCCTAAAAAAAAAAGTGAGATTCGAATTTTCTAACAAAAGGGCTATTTATTATGAATTATTGAAGTTTCAGATTAATTGATTATCATTTTTTTGAAGTTTTAAATGGTTTAAGTGAGAAAAACGTTTTTGTTGTTTTTATTGGGGTGTGGTTGATGGCTGAATTCAGTTAGTATGCGTAGGAAAATTTAGAAATAATAATAATAATATTAAATTAAATTTTCTACTTTGGTGTTCTAAGCATTTTCCTATAAATAGGGTCTTGGGTTAGAATTGAAAATCACACCGTAAACCCAAGTTTTCTCTCTCTATATTATCGATCGTATTCTTGTGAGTATTTTGAGTATACTTTGAGTATTGCTATACTGGTCTGAGTTCAAGTCATACTTTATATTCGATTGTTTAAATTTAAATCTTGATCTTTCGAGTAAGGGATATTATTTTTTTCAGTAATGATATTATTTCTTCAATATCATTATCTTTGAAATATTGATCTAAAGTTTTTATCAAATTTGGAACTTTTGGTGTTGGAGTTCTTATTCACGTATCTGACCTTTATTCACGTACGACACTTTATTCTGAATCTGAATATTCTATTAATTCATCAAAAAATGAAAATTTTCCTTTTAAATCTAAAATATCTATTGTGGATACTAGCTTTGATTGTATCCATGTTTTGATCATTCTTGAATTTTACACCACTATGATGATTATTTTTTGAGGTATTTTTGGATATGGATAAAACAAAAGTCGAATCCTTAATCCTTAATCCTTGTCATTTTGTTTCCTTTGGATTCGTTTCTTTAAAAATATTTTTATCATCCTCGATCTTAAATGATGATATTATTGAATATCTTTGGCTGTAGTGCAAAAGATGAATGATTTCGATGAATATCTTTGGCTAGTAGTGCAAAGATGAACAAGTGTTTAGATGAACATGACCCGGTGATGAATATCTTTGGCTGTGTGAGTGCAAAGATGAATATTTGATTCGGATATATATTGATTGATGTTACTGAGGGATAAAAGATGAGCGATGAACTTTTAAATTCATACATAGAAGATAGTAGTTTGCATTCTCTACGTAACTCTTCTAATGAATTATTATATCCATTGTGAATATTGATTTAAAACTTGTTGTCTATTGTATTACATTAGATTTTTCCTACTATTGAAGACTAATGATAATTTGTTGTATATTATCTTAGTCATAATATTCTTCTTTGGGCTAGTTGAGCTCACCTTTTCCTTTTTGTTCCATTTTCTTCTGAGAGGCGAGAATATAGAAATGCAGTTAGGGTATGGAATGAAGGTTCTAGAGAGAGTTGTTTAGTAGTCCTCACCATTTTTGTAAAATAATGTATCGATAAATGTGATGAGGATTTATTTGAGTATAGATATTATGTCAGAAGATAATATTTGTATTCAAACTCACAATTTCTTGTTGTAATAATAAAGTTGTAGTTGTTTACATACCATGTATTGACAACTCGAGAATGGGTGATGTATACCTATTTTGGAAGCGTCACATAATATATTATTAAAATAATATATTTAAATGAATTATTTTATCGTAAAAAGATAAAATATTAATTTTCAACAATTGTCACATTAAAATTTTTCTCCATCTATATCCACATAAAATCAATATTTTCTTCATCATATAAATTAATAATTAATTATTCACAAATAATATTACGTAATCACAATCTCGGGCAACTAAGTAGTTCTAGGAAAGGGGGCTTTCCAATAAGGATCTCTCTCCTTCTTGGTAGCCTGATTAGGTGACCAAACCTCTCCTGAACGAACTTTCTAGACATTGCCAATAATGTTATCCAATAATATTATTCGATAATATGAATTATTGCTCAGATAATGGAAAATATTTGTGTAATGACAATTTATTGAAACAAAGAATAATATAAAATATCAATGCAATTTGTGACGCCCCCAAAATAGGTATACATCACGGCATTCTGAGTTGTCAATACATGGTACGTAAAAACAACTACAACTTTATTATTACAACAAGAAATCTGTGAGTTTAAATACAAATATTATCTTCTGACAATATTTATACTCACATAAATCCTCATCACATTTATTGATACATTATTTTACAAAATGGTGAGAACTACTAAACAATCCTTTCTAAAACCTTCATTCCATACCCAGACTAAATGCACTCGCTATATTCTCGCCTCCCCGAGAAGAATGGAACAAAAAGGAAAAGGGTGAGCTCAACTAGCTCAGTAAAGAATATTATGACTAAGATAATATACAACAAATTATCGTTAGTCTTCAACAGGAAAAAAATTTAATAGAATACAATAGACAACAAATTTTCAATCAATATTCGCAGCGGAAATAATAATTCATTAGAAAGAGTTAAGTAGAGAATGCAAACTACTATCTTCTATGTATGAATTTAAAAGTTCATCGTCTATCTTTTATCCCTGTAACAACAATCAATATACATCTGGAATCAAATATTCATCTTTGCACTACAGGCCAAAGATATTCATCAGTTGGTCATGTTCATTTAAACACTGCTCATCTTTGCACTACAGCCAAAGATATTAATCGCCTATGTATGTTCATCTCAACACTGCTCATCTTTGCACTACTGTGCCAAAGATATTCTTCGAAAATCATTCATCTTTTGCACTACGAGCCAAAGATATTCAATAATATCATCATTTAAGACCGGGATGATGAAAATATTTTAAAAGAACGAATCCAAAGGAAACAAAATGACAAGGATTAAGGATTAAGGATTCAGTACTTTGTTTTATCCATGTCCAACAATACCCCAAAAATAATCACAAAGTGGTGTAAAATTCAAGAATGATCAAAACATGGATACAATCAAAGCTAGTATCCAAAATAGATGTTTTGGACAAAAAGAAGAAATTTTATTTTTTTTGGTGAATAGTCTTGATATCGTGAATAGTGCCAGATATCGTGAATAAGACTGCAAGTATACATGAATAAAGAAATCCGACACCAAAAGATAGAAATTCCACAAAAACATCTTCACGCTTCATGAATAGTACTCGTGAATAGTAACTCGTGAATAGTAACTCATGAATAGTAACTCGTGAATAGTAACTCATGAATAGTAACCCCGGCATGAAAAAGTTCCAAATTTGATAAAAACTTCAGATCAACATTTCAGCATAATGATATTGAAGAAATAATATCATTACGAAAAAATATCCCTACCTCAAAGAATCAAGATTTCTTAAGGAAAGGTCTCAAGTGATCTTTGAATGAAACTTGTCTTTGACAAAGAACTCTCAAAGTATCTAAATACTCACAAAATACGCTCAATAATATAAAGAGAGAAAGAGAAAACTTTGTTTTACGGTGTGATTTTCAATTCTAACTTAGCCCTCTATTTATAGGAAAATGTTAGCCCATACCGAAGCGGACTTGACTTGACTTTACACGATGGCTTTACCGCTACTATTGCCACCACCACATTTGAAATAAAATTCAGCACATTTCTTCACCAACCACAAGTGGGGCCCACTCAATTCTAGAATTTTCCACCAAAATCAATTATAACCCTAATTTCCGAATCAGACACCTCTTAAAATTCATAACAAATCATTCGTGCATTTTTAACGGTTCAAAATTTGTGGACATATACTCAACTTATGTATGTATAACATACCCAAAAATTACCACAATCCAACGGTCGGATTAAAAATTATAACCCCCGCATCATACATCGTAAAAATACTGATTTGATTTTTAATACCTCCAATCCGACAAAATACAAATAAAACATCTCAGCATTAATTCCTTCATTAATAACCACATAAATAAATCCATCATTTATATTCATATAAAATAAATATTTCCTTATCATATGAATCAATAATTAATTATTCACAAATAATATTACAGAATCACAATTATGATGACCAAAGTAGCTCCCGGGAAAGAGGGGCTTTCAGATAAGGATTTCTCCTTAATGGCGCGAATTAGGTGACCAAACCTCTCCTTGATGAACTTTCTAGACATTGCCAATAATGCTATCTAATAATATTATTTAAATAATATGAATTATTGATCCGATAATGGAGATAATGTGCAAAGGACAATTATTGAACAACAATAATATAAAATATCAACGCAGCAAATTATTGAATCAATAAAATAAAATATTGAACATAATTCATGTAAAAATTATTGAGTAGTGCCTTCTTACGTAAGGATCAATAATTCAACAATCATGTGCAATACCGCGTGTTATCTTGTCTTGACCACAGCGTATTCATCGTATTTTAACCACCGGGTATTCCAACAGCGATCTTAATTGGTAAATAACTACGCCGTTATTTTTAACCAACTTATATTTATGCGTTTTTTCTTCATCCAATCGCTTTCAAGTTATGGGGCCCACATACATCGCTACCGTCAGCATTTAATATTCCCAACAAAGATCACGAATATTCCACGACCAAACGAATATTCCCCGACAAAATGAATATTTTATAACCACTTGCTTATTTTGAAATATTTGCGTATTTAACCCTTAACTATCCACATTAATCAAATCAACCCTTACTATTTCAAAATAATAAATAAAGGAAATTCCTTTTATTTAAAAAAAATTTGGTCTTACAACCTCCCTCCTTATGAAATTTCGTCCTCGAAATTGACGTCACGATACTGTGTTTCAAAAGGTGAGGATACCTCGCTTTCATTTCCGCTTCCAATTCCCAGGTCATTTCCTCTATAGCATGATTCCTCCACAAAACTTTAACTTGTGGTATGACCTTTCTTGCGCGTAGGACATGCTCCTTCCTATCCAAGATCTTGATAGGTACCTCCTCATACGTTAAGTCTTCTACTATCTCGTCCGGGTTCTAACTTCAATAACGTGGTTCGGTCTTTCACATATTTACGAAATGAGGATATATGAAACACATTATGAACACGAGACATACTTTCTGAGGTAACGCAAGTCTATAGGCTACATTTCCTACTTTGGTCAAGAATTTGAAATGGACCAATAAATCGTGGATTGAGCTTTCCTCTCTTCCCAAATCTTGTAACTCCTTTCCATAGAAAGCAACTTCGCAACAATACATGATCCCCACATTAAATTCCACGTCCTTTCGATGAAGATCCGCATAACTCTTTTGTCGATCTTGAGCCGTTTGTATCGTTGTCGAATTATTTGGATCTTTTCGGTGAGTCATACGTCTTAACTTCGTCCCAACAATGTTGCTTCACCCACCTCATCCCAACATATTGGAGAACGACATTTTCGTCCCATATAATGCTTGAATGGAGCCACACCTATACTTGCTCGATAACTTGTTGTTGTAGGAGAATTCCACCAATGGTAAATACTTATCCCAACCGCCCTTGAAGTCTAGGACACGAGTCTTAATAAATCTTCAAGAGTTTGAATAGTCCTCTCGATTGTCTCCGTCTGTTTGGGGATGGTATGCTTAACTAAATCGCAAATCCGTGCTCATAGCTTTTTGCAAGCTAACCCAAAATCTTGAAGTGAATCTTGGGTCACAATCCGAAACTATGGATACAGTGCATGCCATGCAACCTCACAATCTCATTTACGTACATACTAGCAAGACGTTCAAGTGAATAAGTCTCCGTGTCGGCAAGAAATGAAAGCAGACTTGGTTAATCTATCAACAATAACCCAAATAGCATTGATGCCTTGAGAAACCGTAGGAAGACCCGTAACGAAATCCATGGTAATGTGTTCCCACTTCCATTCCTAATCTCAAGTGGTTGCAACGGACCCTTAGGTACTAGATGCTCGCCTTTACACGTTAGCAAGTTAAACACATCGAGATAAACTTTGCAATCTCTCTCTTCATATTATTCCACCAAAATGTATGTCAAGATCACGATACATTTTAGTACTTCCGTGATGGATTGCAAATGGTGTATTGTGTGCTTCCATCATAATCTTGTACTTCAAATCGAGTCGTTAGAACACAAAGTCTAGAGTGGACTCAAGTATTCCTTCTTCATCAATTCTCGCTTAGGAATAGCTCCTTCTTGTACTTTCTTCTTCATAATGACGATTCCGGCTCGGTGGCTTGAGCAACCTTAACTTTTTCTATTAAAGTTGGCTCTGTCGCGTATATCTGACATCATCGCACTTTTCGTTCCGCATATATGATCTTCTACTCAATCGCGTCGCCTACCACGTTCGCTTTTACCGTGGATGGTATTGAATAGTGTGGTCGTAGTCTTTCAATAGCTCGAGCCAACGTCATTGCCGCATGTTGAGTTCTTTTTGAGTGAAGAAATATTTAAGGCTTTTATGGTGCGAATATATCTCCACTTTCTCCCCATATAGATAGTGCCTCCATATCTTTAAGCGGCAACGATTGCTCGCTGACTCTAGATCACGAGTAGGATAATTCCTCTCATACTCTTTAAGTTGTCATGAGGCATAGGCTATGACTTTCCCACGTTGCATGAGAACACATCCTAACCCTTTGCACGAAGCATCGGCAGAGATAACAAATCCATCCGAACCGGATGGTATTGTTAGAACAAAAGTCTTAAATAAGTCTCCTCTTAAGCTCTTGGAAACTTTTCTCGCATTCTTCGCCCCCAAACGAATTTCAGATCCTTTCGAAAGTTAATGAGTTAATGGAGTAGCGATTCGAGAAAACCCTTCCACCGAATCTCCGATAAAAACCAAATAAGCCCAAAAGCTACGTGACTTCATCCACCGAACTTCAGTTTCTCCCTAACTTTGATTGCTTCAATCTTGGCACGGATCAACAGATACTCCATGTTTTGACACCACATACCCAAGAAAGGCTACTTCCTCGCCGAACTCGCATTTCTTCAATTTGGCATATAGTTGGTTTTCACGAAGCCTTTGGAGTACCAAATTTCAAATGGTGCTCATGATCTTCAATGACTTTTGAATATATAAGGATGTCATCAATAATGACAACAACGAATCGATCCAAATATTCCTTGAATACTCGGTTCATCATATCCATGAAAGCCGCAGGAGCATTAGTTAGTCCGAAAGACATGACTAAGAATTCATAATGCCCATACCGAGTTCTCAAGCGGTCTTTGGAATATCCTCGCCTCTAATTTTCAATTTGATGATATCCGAACGCGATCGATTTTGAAAAGAATTGTGCCCCTCAGAATCGGTCAAACAAGTCATCAATACGAGGTGAGGATACCTATTCTTGATGGTGACATGGTTCAATTCCCGATAGTCAATACAAAGTCGCGATACTCCCGTCTTTCTTTTTACAAATAAAACAGAGCACCCCAAGGAGATGTACTAGACGCGAATGAAACCGATGTCCAACAATTCCTCGTAGTTGGACCTTTAACTCCCAAAGTTCAATAGAGCCATTCGATATGGGGTTTTAGAAATGGGCTTTGTACTGGGTTCAAGATCAATAAAGAATTCAACTTCACGTTCGGGGGTGAGCATGGAAGTTCTTCGAAATACGTCGGAAAGTCAATAACAATGTGAATATTATTCAAATTTGACGTGTCTTTATTCAAATCCATAACATGGGCTAAGAAAGCTTGACATCCGTTTTTCAATAAACGAATAGCTTTATGATTAGATATGATAGTGATTGATTTTAATGGTTTAGTTGCTTGAATTAAATACAACAGGTTGGTTAGGAATATGAAAACTAACAACCTTACGAAAACAATCAATTTTGGCATGATGAGTAGTTAACCAATCAATCCCTAAAATCACATCAAAAGCAAGTATCTTTAAAGAGATAAGGTCAACGGTAAGGTGATGGTGCCAACTTGAATCAAACAAGATTTATAAACAATTGGATGTGATGAAAGTTTCTCTAACGGAGTTTCCACAGATAGGTCAAAGTCTAATTTCTCGGAGTCAAGTTTAAACGTTGAGCACATGCGGAGATAAATGAATGGGTAAAGCACCGGTGATCAAGTAAGGTATAAACTTCGCAGAATTTATAAACAACTTACCCGTGATCACCTCGTTTGGGTTCTCGCATTATGACCAATCACAACAAACGCTTCTTCCCTAATCGTTGACTTTGACTTTTACGGGACGATCTTTTGAGTCACCGCCCTCATTGAACTAGGTTTCGCTATCGTGATAATCTCGAAGCGATATGTCCTTCCTTTCCACAACTATAGCATACCTTGAATCTGTTGTGGGCGCTTTGACCGATATGTCCCTCTTTTCCGCATTTGTAGCATATGACCGGGTGGTCGTTCTCCTCCCTTAGAACCGATTCTTTCTTAAGACTTTATCGTCTTCACATAGTCGTTGTTAAATCTCCTCTTTTTAAAATCTCCTCCTCGACTCGCTTCTTACGCTTTTCATGACCATGATTACCACCAGTGGTTACCATTTCGTCTCGGCCTTTTTTTTCCGCAGTTATCATTATTCTTGACCGCCATCTCCGGTACGATCCTCGGTTATGGTCCTCAATTGGCCGTACTCGTTATCTCGCTTCTAATAATTGAGCCTCATTTAACATCTCGAATAAAGAGAAAGTTTATGAGAAATGAGATCTTGGACGTACGACGGGGTTTCAAACCTCTAAGAAACATCCGCGCCATATTCCTCATTCTCCACCAAATGAGGTGCAAACCGGATAACTCTGCAAACTTTGCCTCGTCTTCGAGACACCGCCATGTTGTTTTTCTTCTAATCTGATGAACTCCACTTCCTTCATATGACGAACACTTTCGTGAAAGTATTTGTCATTAAATAGTCTCTCAAACGCCTCCCAAGACATCTTTGAGTCTACCCGGATGGGTACGCTTCACGATCTCCACCAGAAGTCTGCCTCGCCTCGCCACTAACATAAAGGTGGCGAATGGAACCTTCGTTCTCCGCATCCCAAGACATCGAATATCTTGGTAATTTGTTTGACCCATGTTTCGCCGCATGATCGGATCCGCTTTCCTTAAATTCGTGGTGGTCCAACTCTTTGAACTCGCTTGGTTGTGTGACAACCCGTGAATTGCTATCATTTCCTCCTATTTTGAACACAAGTCTCCTCGTCTGCGATTTTGCATGAACTGCAAAAGCTTCTAAACATCCCCTCGCTCATCATCTCTTTCGGTGGTGTTGTTGTTCACAGGAGGAACATTGCCACTGTGTTGCACGCTTCTCCTCGTTGGTAAAGACAGCATCTCCACTTGGTCCTCATTTACTCCAATCATTAATATTCTCGATCGACATTCTCAAATCTTGTTATAAAAAAAGGGTTAATTAAGGAAATCAATATATCACATAATATCCCTATATATCTTGACCAACTAACAAATAGCTTAGGTAGGACACACTAGCGAAGGATTTACTCGCTCTCCCTCCTAGTTCTATTCCCCGATCTCCGCCAGAGATCATATCCTAAGCTCGATACCAACCGTGACCCCCCAAAATAGGTATACATCACCCATTCTGAAATAACAATACATGGTATGTAAACAACTACAACTTTATTATTACAACAAAGAAATCTGTGAGTTTAAATACAAATATTATCTTCTGTACAATATTTATACTCACATAAATCTTCATCACATTTATTGATACATTATTTTACAAAATGGTGAGAACTACTAAACAATCCTTTCTAAAACCTTCATTCCATACCCCGACTGTACTCGCTATATTCTCGCCTCCCGAATAATAATGGAACAAAAAGGAAAAGGTGAGCTCAACTAGCTTTCAAGAAAGAATATTATGACTAAGATAATATACAACAAATTATCGTTAGTCTTCAACAGGAAAAATTTAATAGAATCTGAATAGATAACAAATTTTCAATCAATATTCGCAGCGGAAATAATAATTCATTAGAAGAGTTAAGTAGAAATGCAAACTACTATCTTCTATGTATGAATTTAAAAGTTCATCGCTCATCTTTTATCCCCAGAAACAACAATCAATATACATCCGGAATCAAATATTCATCTTTGCACTGAGGCCAAAGATATTCATCATTAATCATGTTCATTTAAACACTGCTCATCTTTTGCACTACAGCCAAAGATATTAATCGATCTAGTTATGTTCATCTCAACACTGCTCATCTTTACTACAAGCCAAAGATATTCTTCAGAAATCATTCATCTTTGCACTACGGTGCCAAAGATATTCAATAATATCATCATTTAAGACCGAGGATGATGAAAAATATTTTTAAAGAACGAATCCAAAGTGAAACAAAATGACAAGGATTAAGGATTAAGGATTCAGATTTTGTTTTATCCATGTCCAACAATACCCCAAAAAATAATCACAGTGGTGTAAAATTCAAGAATGATCAAAACATGGATACAATCAAAGCTAGTATCCAAAATAGATGTTTTGGACAAAAGAAGAAATTTTATTTTTTTTGGTGAATAGTGTTGGATATCGTGAATAGTCTTCAGATATCGTGAATAAAGGCCAGATATCGTGAATAAGACTGTATATCATGAATAGTAAATCCGACACCAAAAGATAGAAATTCCACAAAAACATCTTCACGCTTATGAATAATAAGACTGCGTGAATAAGAACTCGTGAATAAGTAACTCATGAATAAGAACTCGTGAATAAGAACTCATGAATAAGAACCCCGATATGAAAAAGTTCCAAATTTGATAAAAACTTCGGATCAATATTTCAACATAATGATATCAAGAAATAATATCATTACGAAAAAAAAATATCCCTTACCTCAAAGAATCGATTGCTTGGAAGGAAAGGTTGGGAAGTGATCTTTGAATGAAACTTTATCTTTGACAAAGAACTCTCAAAGTATCTAAATACTCACAAAATACGCTCAATAATATAGAGAGAGAAGAGAAAAACTTTGTTTACGGTGTGATTTTCAATTCTAACTTAGCCTCTATTTATAGGAAAATGTTAACCAACAAGAAGCGACTTGACTTAAGCACACGATGGCTTTACTCGCTACTATCACCACCCACCACATTTGAAATAAAATTCAGCACATTTCTTCACCAACCACAAGTGGGGCCCACTCAATTCTAGAATTTTCCACCAAAATCAATTATAACCCTAATTTCCTAATCGGACACCTCTTAAAATTCATAACAAATCATTCGTGCATTTTTAACGGTTCAAAATTTGTGGACATATATCACTTTTGTATGTATAACATACCCAAAAATTACCACAATCCAACGGTCGGATTAAAAATTATAACCCCATGATACATCGTAAAAATACTCGATTTGATTTTTAATACCTCCAATCCGACAAAATACAAATAAAACATCTCAAAGATTAATTCCTTCATTAATAACCACATAAATAAATCCATCATTTATATTCATATAAATAAATATTTCTTTATCATATGAATCAATAATTAATTATTCACAAATAATATTACGTAATCACAATTATGACAACCGTGCCGCTCCTGGAAGAGAACTTTCGATAAGGATTTCTCCTTAACAATGGCAGCGCAATTAGGTGACCAAACCTCTCCTCGATGTAACTTTCTGACATCGCCAATAATGCTATCTAATAATATTATTTAAATAATATGAATTATTGATCCGATAATGGAGATAATGTGCGATGACAATTATTGAACAACAATAATATAAAATATCAACGCAAAGAATTATCGAATCAATAAAATAAAATATCAACGAGAATTCACTTAAAAATTATTGAGTAGTCATTCTTACGTAAGGATCAATAATTCAACAATCATCATGTAATCTGCCATCTTCTTTGTCTGACCACGATATTAATCAGTATTTTAACCAATTTTATTCCAATGATCTTAATTGAGAATAACTACGCCTGCTATTTTTAACCAACTTATATTTGTCGTTTTCTTCATCCAATCGCTTTCAGTTATGGGGCTATACACACGGTCATTACGCTACTGTCCGCATTTAATATTCTACAAGATCTAATATTCCGCGACCAAACGAATATTCCCTAAATGAAATGAATATTTTATAACCACTGCTTATTTTGAAATATTTACAGATTTAACCCTTAACTATCCACATTAATCAAATCAACCCTTCTATTTCAAAATAATAAATAAAGGAAATTCCTTTTTATTTAAAAAAAAATTTGAGGTCTTACAAAGAAGAATTATCAATCAATAAAATAAAATATCTTGACAAGAATTACTATAACAATTATCGAAAGTAGTCTTTCATGTAAGAATCAATAATTGGTGCAATACTGCAACTTCTTGCTCAACAACGCGTATTAGTGTTTTTAACCACCCAATTATTCCAACAAGATTAATCTGTGAATAACTCTGCCAGTTATTTATAAACAACTTATATTCTTTGTTTTCATCCAATCGCTTACATGCCCATAAAAGATTAACGTAGTCGTCATTTAATATTCCCCGACAAAGATTTAATATTCCACGTAAACGAATATTCCCTATGATAATGAATATTTTATAACCACTTCTTATTCAAAATATTTGCAGTATTTTACCCATAACTATCCATATTAATCAAATCAACTCTTACTATTTCAAAATAATAAATAGAGAAAAATAAATTTTATTTATTAATAATTTGGGGTCTTACACTCTTAGTCTACTATTAATTTTATAATTCTTTATATTTGTGAATCAATTAGTGAGTGGAGTATTCATTAGCTCTATATATATTTTAATTTAAATTATAAATAATTTTAAGTCCCATGATTAATTTATATGACCTTTCATGTTGACAGCTATTCTCTCTCGGCGGTCGTTTTTGACCATCATTAACATAAAAGTTAATTCCTACCGACCATAAAAAGTGGCAGTAGGCCCCTCTAAATTAAACCCTTATTAGATCTTCTATTGGACGACAGAAGATGAGTTAGTTGGAATAATACTCATAATTAACATAACTTCCCTATATATATATATATATATATATATATATATATAATTTAGTTCTAAAAGTAAAATTGTGTTGGTTTATTAAAAAATTATTAAATAATTTTAGTCAAATTTAACTAATGCTTATATTGTGTTTGAGGATCCAGTTCCCCTGACACTGTTTAGCGTCAACTGATCTTTTCACAGCGTCCATTCAAATTTGAGCGGTCGTGATTAAAAGTATATAGTTGATGCATCACAAGTGATAATAAAATGATGGTCCACCAGAGAAACTCGACTGAGATATATGGCATATAAAATTTATATCTATCTATATATATATATATATATATAGTTTGGTTTTCTCCAACGAATTATAGGGAACGAATTAAAAATAAATTGAGTATAAAAACAATTTTGTTTGTCACTATAATATAAAAAATTAATTTTCTATACTATATAGTCGGTCCATTTTTGATTCGCTCTTTATGGTTAATTGGAGAGATGAACCTTATGTGTATATATATATATATATATATATATATTCCATGCACATACATTTAGACTGCTACGAGCAAAAAAACCAGTGGCAGCACGACAAGTGCATATATAACCGTAAAGTATATGGAGTATATAGTACTGATTCTGCTGTTATATTAACGTAGCTGCCATCAAAGCTCCAAGTTGTTTGTTGTCATGACTTCTTTTGTGCATCAGATAGATAGATAGATAAATATGTGGCACAATTTCCAATGGAATGGAAGCAATCACGAATAGTGCAGATGCAGATCCCGACAAGCCCATATTATATAATACTCTCTCCCTCCCTAATTATTTGACGTTTTAGAATTTTTTATTTGTCTTTAATTATTTGACGTTTGTTCAAATTTAGGAAAATTAATGACAATTTTTCCAAAATTATCCCTCATTAAACTCTCTCTCTCCTTATTCCAACAAAACTCTCATTATCCCAACAAAAAATGTAAGGGTATTATAGATAATTGAGTATTATATTTAATATTTTATAATCATTATCTTAATTTTTATGTCCATTTCTAAAATCTCAAATAAAATCTCAAATAATTAGAGACGGAGAGAGTACTTCTTTATAGCTGAAATATGAAAAATGTAGCATCCCAACCCAAAATGAATCCTTAGGACTTGCTACAACTAGTCTACGTACTGATGGTACACAGCCAATACTGTGCATGCATTGCCATTGCCTGCAAAAATACGTAGTAGTATAATTTTAGGTGCCTACAAATTAAATGTTAAATTATTCAGACTGGCTATTCGTAACATATATTAAAAAGAATAAGTCTGGGCAGACAGCTGAACGGGACCGGTGCAATTTTTTTTTTTTTTAATTTATTGTGACTCTCAAAAAATATATAGTATTTATTTTAATATAAATTTTTATAAAATATAATGTTTTAATTATAATTTGGATATATATACAAAAACAGGGTTATACAATCTAAAACACTATATTTTGTAAAAAATTTGTCTATCTGCGTAGAAGGACCCTATTAAAAATCCTTCTCAAATCTGAAATCCAATCCCATCCATTTCAATCCCCCAAAACAAAAACAATTATATATATACATAATTTCATCTCTTTTATTTATATATTTATATCTATCTATATTATAAAGGGTGAAAGAATAGAAAGCAGTTAATTTTGATGAAGATATGTCACCTTTAAAAAAAATTTACTTGATTCTTTCCACATCCGTGTTTTTCAAGTTTTATTTTAATATTTTATTTTTTATTTCTTAATTGCACACATAATGTGTGTCACGTATATTAGTAATTATGAAATCGGAGCAAATTCACGTTTATTGTTTGATGAAGTCATATCAAATTAACCTTGTAGTACTATATAAATTTATCTTCGACTCTCTTCTCTTTTCCCAAATTTACTTTATCTGACGCTTTATTTTACTAGTAATTATACTATAATAATTTTTATTTTATATTTGTATAGCTATTATTTATATTAATAATACTAGTAATAATTAAGGACGATGGCAATATATCGGAACGTCGGTACCAGGAGCAGTGGCATAATTTAACGTTATTATTATTAGTATGGAAAAAGTTATGATGACGAGATTGATTCTGTCCATAAATTGTTTGAATGATTGTACCATTACACATGGGTTTCATATTAATGTATACCACTAATTATTAAAACTCTTTTTCTTATTTTAATTAATGTTACAAGTTGTGGTCCCACTAAGTTATTGTTGGTGCATATGAAATAATAATTTATATGGAATATCGACATGCAAATCGAGACAGGAATGTATTGATTAACTGACCAATTTATAATGAAATTAACTTTATAATAACTAAATTCAATAGATAGATAAGGTCCAATCTTGAAAGTAGCATTTAATTATTATTAGCACATACATGTCATACACATAAATTATGTTAAATAACCTATTTTTTTTTATAAAATTAAAAGATTGAATATAAAAATAATATTTTATAAAATGATAATATAATAATATAATTAAGTTTATAGTGAATTTTTTTAAAAGAAAACATGATATGATCGCACTAATAACTTCTGACTTCAAATTTCCTTGTATTATATTCTAGTTAAATTTAAGCTTTTAATACTTTTCTTAGTTTCTATGAGCCTACCCAGTATTTATTTTAATAGAGTTGTTTACATAGTATGGTCAATGGTGAAACTATGATAGGATTATCAAAAATCCCTTAACCCCAAAGTTTAAGAAATATTTTTCCTTAATGTATTATAAATATATGAAAATATATTTAAATATTTCCTCATAATTTAAAATATTATACCTTTTAGTCTATTAAAATTTTAAATACTGTTGTTATTAGACTTTCGGTACAACTAATTTTTTTTGGTATTCAATGAAAAAGCTTAACAGAAAATACGAGGACGTAGTTAGTATATAGTCCTTTTGTTCCATAAAATGGTACATTTATTATTATTTTTAATTATTTATTAATACTGTTATAATATAGCTTTTATTTTGTTATCACTATTTTATTATAATGACATCATTGCTTAACTGACAAAAGTATTTTTGTAGATAAAATCGAAACAAAATTTATTACAGTTATTTACAAATTAATAATATAAACGAGAATTTGTTTTTGCGAGAGGAAAGCAATATATTCTATATCATAAATAATATATGTGCAAAACACTATATTAAAAAAAATTGTGCACAAATAATAGGAGCCATATACTAATAAATGTACTATAAAAAATTCAAGTAACAAATCTTATTTTCTACCTTTTATACTTCATCCGTTCTAAAATTGAATACAATTTAATTTTTGATATTAAACGACGATATATTAAACTTTAAATTGATGTGAATTTATTTAATTTTAGTTGATAAAATTATTATAATTGTATATGTTATAACAAAAACTATTAATCACAAAATTTATGTTATTTTAAAATTTTACGGGTCATGCTAATTTTAAAATTTAACATGCCGTCATCTGATTTAAAAAAAATAAATTGTATATTTAATTTTCGAACAAAAATAATATTATTTAAAAATAATTTTTAATGTATAATTTGTGCATATAAGAGTATTCTCCTACTTATATGGAGTATAATAATAATAATCACACAAATTCCGGCCACATAACAAATTCAGGTTGTGCAGGCTTAAGAATCCTGAATTTGATTAGCGGTGGAAATTGAATTAGCTTCTCCTTAACTCGAACCTAACGACTCACCGACACTTCTCCCTCTCAACTCGGAAGATGCTACCGAGTCTAGCTGAGTCAACAAGAACAATAATGTCCGAGTCAAATCAACTGTACTCAGCCTCTTGAAAATCGCACATATTCACACTTCTGCTAGTGACAAGGAAACTTCTCCCATGTTCTTCTTAAACCTCACCCATATTTCCCCACTCATCACTCTTACTTCACTCATTTCATTTCAGATCTAAAACACACTGTTTCATAGACTAACCCTAACCCTTTGTTTATACCCAAGTGTAAATTCTTTGTAATTGTTTGAATTTTCTTTGTTGATAATGTAGAGTTTTAATTGAAGATGTGCATTGGGTCCGAGATGGGTCTGAAGTGGTTCAAACCGATGAGTAGAAGGGTTCCGAGAAGGGTGTGGTTAGGGTCTCAAAGCTCAATGGGCTTACTGGTGGGTGGAAATCACACCTCCTCCAGGTTTTGTACTCGCTAAATTACTTGTTATTCTGCTGTTTGTTTCACTCAATTTCACTCTTTGATCTGATTATTCTGTTCAAAATCAAATCTTGGGTACAATTAAAACATCGTTATAGATCTGTTATACTAAGAAGACTAAGAATTTGAGCTAAAAATTTGAAAATCTGAACACTAGACATGGATTTTAAGGCCTTGAA
Organism: Panax quinquefolius; assembly: GCA_020205615.1. Taxonomy (NCBI): domain Eukaryota; kingdom Viridiplantae; phylum Streptophyta; class Magnoliopsida; order Apiales; family Araliaceae; genus Panax; species Panax quinquefolius. The sequence continues at coordinate 17,511,693 of CM035155.1, read as the reverse complement.
ATGGCAAATCCTTCGTGGGTCATTAGCCAAGCGTTTGTTTCTGAGAGTTTTTATGTTCACATTGGCTATGGCTATCATTTCCTTTGTTCAAATGGCCAATGATATTCGAAAAACTGAGCCTTTCTTGTCGAAATTTGATGAATGCCCATTGGATATTATTGCAACAAGCCCATATGCGAGTTTGATCGGGCTTTTGAAACCCATATCTGCTTTTGCTTCGCGTATCTTTGGAGATTCAGTGCCGTGCAAAGAAAAGGATTTGACTAGGAGCGTGTTTAAAGAGCTGATGGAAAATCATATGTTGGATTCTGGTGCTAGAGCTCTGTCTGTTGGGGAGGGATCAGCTTCGGCTGTGGTGTTGTTGCGAGAATTGGGGTTCGCTAGTGCAATTGGTGTTCTTAGACACCCATTTTTCTCCCTTTGGAAGAAACGATTCGTGTATGAGCTCGATTTCAAGGACAATTATTTCGATTTCGTGTTCTCAAGAGCTCTTGATAGGGTCTCTGTTCCAGCTCTTCTCGTGCTAGAGATTGAGCGTGTCTTGCGTCCTGGTGGAATTGGCGCAATACTCGTGGGTACCCCTACTTTCTACTCGGGCAGCCTGGTAAGGTCTGCCTCTCCGGTTTCATCATTTTTGAAGGGTTCCAGTGTTGTCCATGTATGTGGTATTGGCTCCTCTACACTTGTAATATTCAAGAAAAGATTCGACAATGTTGATCTATTTGAGCATTACCGGCTTCCTGACGAGTGCCCATCAATTACAAACAATAAGCCCTTTATAAAGCACATTGAGCCTCTTGCCGTAAACCAACTGGGACAACTTGAAACTGAAATTTCCTACTTACCCAAATTCATGAATATTTCCTCAAGAAAAAGGTTGGTTTATATCAATGTTGGTGCTGGTGAGTTGGTGAACTCTAGCATAGATGAAATCTTCGAGCCCAATTACCGTGTCCTGCCACAAGCTTTTGATGTTTATGTCATTGATCATAACACTTCTGCGCTCTCTTCTTATGTGAGCAAACCTGGTATTACCTTTGTCTATCATCCAGGACTTATTGGAAATTATTCTGCTCCACTTCTTCTGTCAGATGAAGATTTGAGTGCACCACCAGAGGCAGATGGATTTGCATTTGTTCGCTGGTTCAAACAAACAATTAAAAACGCGGACTTTGTGGTCCTTATGATGAATGCAAGAGTGGCAGAGCTGAAAATTCTGTTTGAATTATATGAAAGTGGAGCAATATGCCATGTTGATGAACTCTTCATTCACTGTTCGGACCCTGCAGATTGCAAAGATACTGTATGTGGAGACTGCAGGAGTCTCTTCAAAGGTCTCAGAAATGGTGGTGTCTTTGCCCATCAGTGTTGGGAGCCTGGAAGCCTCTTCTAAATGGGGTTGACTTCCATGCCTTGTTTTAGACTTTTCATTTGGAGAATAAATTGAAGGTGAACTTGGTGGATTTGATCTAATCTACTGGCAAACCTCTGTTGAACTGTATTTGGTTTAATATGATATTTGTATGTGTACGTTTTCATCCCCATATGTACTGGGGAAACATCTGTTATGTTTACTATTATGCAATTTATGTAATAATTGCTTCATGGATTATATTCATCGTGTTACATGTTTGGTTGCTTGAGCCTGTTATAAATGCCTGAAACTTTTTCTGGACAGTTTAGCATAGTTTCAAGGCACATTATTATATAACCTTCTTGTTACCCTAAAGAGTAACTAATTTTCAGTTCCCTGGTCTTTCCTTTTGACTTGATGTTAATGATTGACGATCTTTTAACTTTTAAGCCTAAGTTTTGGTGTGTTCGACATTTGTATGATTTCATTTTGATTGCATTGGTGGTATACTCTACTTGTTCAAATTTTGGTGTCGACACTTCCCCTTGGTTGCAGCGTCTTTTTTGTTTTATTATATACACAACACAGTATATAAAATGCAGACAACTCTACAAGCTAAAGCAGCTGACTACATGTTGAATTAATCTCATAGGGTATATCATATTTTCCACTTGATCTGCAAGCAATTTTTAGTTCCTTTTTGTTATTTTTTTTAGTTTCTTGTTACTTGTGTGAAAAACATCTTTCTTTGCATATTTTCTCATCAAATTTTGAATTCACAAACAATTATTTCCATATGAGCAAGATAACTACTTCCCTGGCCATCACATTTGGTGAATATTAGAACTTAATTTGATGTTTTTGGTGATTATATGTATTAAGTTATTACTCATTCCAATTCATAAAAAAAAGTCTTATTTAATTATACTATTTTTAGTCTAAATGTGAAATTCTAAAATTCAAAGTTGATGTAAATTTATTTGAAACTTATAAAGTATTAGCAAGTACAAAATTGTTATTTTAAAATTTAAATAAATTATAAACAAAATTCAAATTTTAATTGGTTAACTAACTTTAACACTGTTTTACGAGTTTTGACTGGAAAAAGAAAAGAATAGAAACGTTATATTAGAACAGAAAAGAAAAAAAATAGAAAACTTGAAGTTTTCTTTTGTACTCCCTCCGTCCCAAATTAATTGCTCAGTTTTGACTTTTTTAAGTCAAATTGACTATTTTTAGAATTAATAATTAAGCATATATAATTATATTTCTAAAATTATAAAAATTAGGATTAGTAATAAATTGTATATACTTTCTTTTGGTTATAATCTCTTCATCTATATTTTAGCAAAAATAGTAAAAAAAAATTAGTTTTAAAAATGGTCAATTTGACTTTAAAAAGTCAAAACTGAGCAATTAATTTGGGACGGAGGGAGTATTGTTTATGAGTTTTTAATAGAAAAGAATAAAAAATTTAAAAAATTTATTTTCTTGTGTTTTTGAGTTCCAATGAAAAGAAAAGAAAAATATAACTTTTACAAATTTACCCTTTTATTAATTATAACCATTGAACTATGAATAAAAATATGCAAAAAAAATTTAATCAAAGAAAAAAATATTCTATAATCAAATACAAATATCCAAATAAATGTTGAATAAAAACTACTTCTACAAAGTCATTGTCATACTACTAACGGAGATTATTCATCGAATTCTTTAAGAAATTCAATCTCCTCTCTAATGGTAACCCAAACACTCGTGTCTTGTCTTAATTTTCTAGTAGCCAAAAGTAAGCTTCATCGATTTTTTTTCCTCATCAAAATTATTACAATTGCTAAGATAATTATTACCTTAATTTGTTTATTATATCTTCTAGGACTATATAATCACAAGCTAATTACTAATTCTATGTTTATAGATTATTTTTGCATTAATTTATTCATTAGTTTTGATTTTATTTATTAATAATAAGATTTTTAAACTTTTAAATTTTCAACGTAATTTTATAAAACAATACATAATAAAAATTGCAAAAAACTTTTTGAAACAAATTTAACTCAAATAATAATACAATAAAATATATTAAAAAAGACATGAATCGTGCCTATGGGCATTCATGTTAGTATATATAAAATATAAAACGGTACTAATTAACCTTACTCAATTAATATAATTTAATGAAATGAGCCCAATTATCCAAAACAATTAATCTCTTTATTTAATTAATGAAATTATTTAATTTCAAATTATATTAAAATTAATTAATTATCGTTCGCGGCAGTATGAGAACTCTTTGATAAAAACAAATTGGGGACATGAGTTGTAATTTAAAATTTATTATATTGAAAATTGAGGATAATATTGGAATTATAAAAATATTACTTATTCTAATTTCTTTTCTGTCCAAATCATGCCAATTTTGGACGAAAAACTTTAACAAGAAAAGTGGCCAAATTTTTATTAATTTCTTTTATTTTCCGTTTATTAAAAAACTTAGAAACATAAAAATTGAAAAGAAAACTTAAATTTTCCGTCTATTTTAAAACTCAGAAACAGATTGCAAGCGATCAAAGCTAAAAGGGAAATCTTTTTGTGGAAAAAAGAGTATTTCTTTTGTATGTAAAGCTTACACCTAATGATGTGAATTCCACCTGCAATTAATTTATTAGATTAAATGCCTTGCTAAAGATTTTAGAATTTTTTTAAATTACATGTCTTGTTAAAGATTTTGAATGAAAACATTGATATCACTATAAACTTGAAGTCTGCCTGCCTACATGAAGCTCAATCCCAACCCACCTGTCTGAAGGTCAAACTTGTACCTATATGGATCTGTATTGAATTTCAAAAATAATTTTTTTTTATTAAATTGTATCATAGAACATCATCCAAAGCTCACATACAATATCGGACTAACACTACTTTTATACAATCAAAGACCTGTGTTAGGAGTATGCAAAAGCATTTGCCAAGATCTCTAACAACACAATCTTCAACACTTCCCCAACTGTTTTTAATAAACTGCTACGGGCGTGGTCATAAATCTAGCTCTCACATATCTTGCAGTGCAGAAATCTCTCCTCAAGTAACCCATTGTACAATTCTTTTTATGAGCTTTAACATGTTTCTTTCGTTTTACAAGTCGTTAATAAAAGGAGGGGAAGAATGACTAGCTTTTACTATACAAACCGGATCTGACAAGTTAAAACCTTGTGTAGTAACCTGGTATTGCTCATGTGAGAACTTCGCTCTGCTCGACCAGATCATTCTCTCTGCACCTTGTTTTGCTTGCACCAACATGAATACTGCGGGATAGGCCCATCTTCTCCAACCACCCAGGCATGCTCTGCAACTTTTGCTAGAGACATGCGCTGTCTCGGGTCTGCGAGAGAATTGTTCAACAAGTGAAACAGAGAAAACCATGATAAAAGTATGAATAACATTTTTCAGCAACTTGTGGCAAATATATATATATATATATATATATATATATATATATATATATATATATATATATATATAGCATTAGCAAAACTAGTTGAGTGGAGCGGGTGGAGAAAGAAGATATCACATCTGGGCCAATGAAATTTCACGATGAAAAGACTGACCTTTGCAGAGAAGTCCCTCTATCAAGTTCTTCAGCAAAGGATTCATATTATCAGGGAGCAACAATTCATTGCTAACAATCTGGAAAAGGAGGGAGGAAAAACTTCTCTTAGTGAAAGCCACAAAACAACAGCCGAAAAAAAAGTACAAAAGATTAAAAAAGCAATGGTGATAATTTCAAAAATATTTTCAGAAATAGCGACACAAGCAACTCACACCTTGTCATATGTATCCTGCAGAGTATCTCCAAGAAACGGGTAATTACCCAACACCATACAGTACAAAGTAACTCCAACTGCCCAAGTGTCGGCAGCTTTGCCATGATATGTCACACCTATTAACCAGAAAAGAATATCAAGATTAATTTGCAAAAAATTCTGCGACTCCAAGAAATATTGATTTAGTAACTTTAGTTTTCACATTAGGAGTAATGTCTGACCTAAACAACACTCCGGAGCAGTAAAAACAGGAGTCCCAGGAGAGCGGCAAAGCTCATCATTATCATCCTACAGAAAACACTTCATTAGAACAGGATAGACAACCTGTATTGACACCAAAGTTCCTTGAGCAGAAATAAATTGTAAAAACTGGAATCAGATAAGAACTCAAAAATTCACTAAATCAGCTGCGTAGAATTCCCAAAAACTGATCAATGAAACAACCATGAAAGAGCACACCAGTTTATTTATGCACCCAATTAAAGCAATCCTACAACATGAAGCTTAACATGTGCTAAAATTCAAAGTCAAATATAATGCTAACATGAATCCGCTTTCAAGAGTATATACAGGGGCTCACCAAACCTGATTGAGTACTATTGTTTTATAAGAATATCAAGTATCATTTATCGTAACTAGATCACTAGTTTTTAACTGTTAGCAAAACACAATATCCCAGAGTGCCAAAGCCACCATTCTATAACTTGGTTCATCTCTTTTACCAAATAATACGTATGTAATTAAACAAGGAGGAGTGGGAAAAATGGCAGAGGCCTTGAGCAATAAACCTCAAGGTTGCTGGTTCCAATCCCCATACTTTGGCCCAAACTTACCAAATCAAAAATAAAGAAATAAAATAATACCAATGCTCTAAAAATCCCCGCCTAGGCGCTAGGCTCCCCTGGCGACTCACCTAGGCCCAAGGCGGCAAAAAAATCCCTCCAGGAAATTAGACGGGGCCTAGGCAGAGAGATTTTTTTATTTTATTTTAATAACTACCCAAACCAGATCTTGATATATTTATTTTTCTAATGATTTACCATATTCATAATACAGGTTGTAGCATATCAAATCACAACAAGAAGCGAACAATATCAAGTCAAAATGGATAATTTTATTATAGTTGTAATTTTTGAACTTGTACCAACTTCAAATTATATAAATGAGGATACATTTGTAATATTTAGTTTAATTCAATATAATTCTTAAATTTATGTTTAGTTTCTTAAGTTTTAATATTGAATTAAATTCTTGAAATTTTAAATTTTATTATTTAATAGCAATCTTGTTTATGAATAAAACTAATACGTTAAAAATATGTTTGAACTTTGAACAATTGCATGTTTGTGTTTGAATTTTGACATTAGCAACATGGATATGTGTTTGAACTTTAAGCAAAAGCCTTTATTAACTTAATTATAAATTGTTTTGTTTTATATTATTGTTTTGTTTGGATAAATGTAAGATAAAATATTAAAATTGGTTTAAAATAAAAAATCCCGCCTAGGCGCTAGGCCTCCCCCGGCCGCCCACCTCTCGCCTTTTAAAACATTGATAACATATAAGTATTCTATAAAATATCAGTAATTAACAAGAGAACCATAATTATTTTGAAGTATCTTAGCTAAAATGAACATCATGAGCAACAGCAGATCCTGCAATAACTTGGTTGATACAAAAAAAGGAAGAAAGTGGTACATTTGCATTGTACACATATCAACTGATTGAACTTCATACATATCTGTACTTTAGGACGGTATCATACTCAAGGGATTACACTGGTTAAATAAGGGAAAATGAAAAAAAGCTCATTACCTCAAAAACCTGGCTGACACTGAAGTCACCTATCTTTACTGTACCAGAGCCAGTAACCAAGAGATTGTCAGGCTTAATATCCCCGTGCACAATATTCTGTGTTTTAGAGAAAAAGGAAAATTTTAATATTCTTATGAATGTTAACTGAGACACCAAGGGTACTCAATATACATAGTATTAAAAAGTTGGAAGCTAAGCTACGGAGAAGGCATGATGGGAAATAAAAATTCATTCATTTCATTGGTGGGACCTGTATCTAAATATTACATGCATGGTAAGATTATCTTAAATAAAAATATAAAATAGAAACCAGAATTAGAACAATTTAAATTATCCACATTATCAGTTTAAAGGGGTATTTCAATCTTGTATTTGAAAGGAGACAAGCCCTGAACAGAATTGAGACACAGACCACCCTTGAACAGATTTGATAATGCATATACTATTGAAAATGCCTCAAACTGCATAGGTAAGCTACTCCCAAATATTTCCAGTTCTAAAGGCTAAATGCATTACTGAATAATGGTTTAGACTGTAGTTTGTAAAAAATGGAATGGAAATAATACTATACACTACACATACGGGTATAAAACAAGTTAGTGTCAAAACATTATAAAAAAAATCAGCACAAAAATACACATACAGTAAATATACATATTACCGAACTCATGAATATTAAAGGATAACTCTTTAAAAATTCGGGTTCAAAGTACGTTACTTTTTGTGTATTATTTCCTTTTGTATATGCTACAGTCGCAAAAATCAGTTTATAAAATGAATAATGCTCATAATATAGTTGTATATTGCTTGAAACTCATAATTTTATCGAAAATTAACAAGACAATATAAAAATTATTCCAAATTTTATTTTTCAGAAGTACATGAAAGAAATTATATATGTTCCTCGTATGTTTCAATTCAAAAAAGTACCAAGTATTTTTCATTAAGTTTTTGTTCAGGAAACAAGAATTTTCATACTTAAACGTATGAATGTGTATTAAACGGAAAATTATATATATTTACTAACTAGGATTTCAACTAAGAATAAAAAAGAAATACTTGTTAATAATTCAAGATATGCTAACTTTACTTATCAAAAGTTCTTATAATTCCAAAAGCCCAGACACCAATATCACAACTTGCATAGAAACAATCCATCAGCATTTCTTCGATGTCTTTTCTTGATCGTTGAAAAAAAATTCCAATTCTCAATAGGGATTAATCTTAGTAAGACTAAATACTACTCCCTCCGTCCTATGATAAAAGTCCTTATTACTATTTTGGATAGTCCCATGTTAAATGTCCATTTTTCTTTAATAACCAAATTTTTACACATATTTTCCTATTATACCCATAGCATTAAATATTTCATACTTTTTTTATTCTAATTCTCTCTCCATATTTAATGATATTATTATGGGCAATTTTATCATTTCATTCATCTTCTTAATATGCGTGAAAAGTCTTTTATCCTGGACGGAGGGAGTATATCACAAACAAGGGAAACTATCCCTCTGAAGGGCATATAGTGGAACAACCAAAAAACATGCCACAACAAAATCTACCTAGCCATTGAAATTCAAAGTTTAGTAGATATTGTTGTAATATTGACAAACTAAATGTTAAATTGGAATTGATGTAAAATGGAGAAAATCGGTTGAATTAAAAGTTAATGAATGGAGCTATCAGGTCATACATGAGCGTGGAGATACATCAACCCAGAAACTACATCCCGCAAATACTTCCGTGCAGTATTTTCTCCTAGACCACCTGGCGGACCAGAACCCTCGCAGACCCATTTGCCTTCAACATATTCGAGAACTGAACAAAAAACAAAAGAAAGAAGAATTTTGGTCAAACAAAACGCGAAATTTCACACACTTCAGAATGACAGTACAGTTTTCGATGAAGATCAGCTAGTCGCACATAGGCATGACATGAGAAGAGAGGGAGGAGGGGTGGGTGAGGGGGAGGGAGAGATAGGGGGAGTGAGAAAGAGAAGAAATACCCATGTAGAAGTGATCTGTTGTTGGGTCATTAATCACCTCAATAAGATTTACTATATTGGGGTGCTCCAGCATTTTCATAATTAGAACCTGCGAAAAACTACATAATTAACTTTAAATCAAAGATAAAACACATGAAGATAAATGGACAGTAAAGCAGACAAGTGAGAGTGGCCATGTACACACAAAGACTAACCAAGTTAATTTCATACTGGAAATGGTAAGCTGATAGAGTGATAGTTGAAAGCAAAAGAAGCCAATAATATAAGTATGGAAACTAATATAGAATGCAGCAACTACAGAATCACTGCCCAATTTATCTTATAGGCAAGTAGTAATCAAAGAGTAAGTAATGCATTTAAAAAGACTTCATCATAACTTAGGAAATGATCCATGTTGAGATTCAATACCAAGAGCTGAGAAAATTTCTAATATCCCAAAAAGAAGAGTGCAGAAGATAGCAAGAAAATAACACCTCACGAAGAACATCAGTCATGGCAGTCTCTGATGGTGCTACTCGCAGCTTTAACAAATGAGACTTGTGAAAGGCCTACATTCATAAAAATGACACATTAATTTAATTGCAATTGCAAAATCTCCATCTGTTATTAAAATTTCCTTTTCCAAAGTGCAATATTGGCTCCAAAAGTACTAATAAAGAAACAGCATTCCCACTTAGAAGTAATCAAGCCTAGAGTACATTCCACAATAAGTGTTTGGCAACCATGCAAATCTTGTCAATGTAACATTACAACTGTTGATTATTTTGTACATAGTTGAGTTCATCATTCTTCAAAACATGTTTTGGATAACAAAAAATGGTAAAGAGTAACCAAGGCTGATAGACTAGCCTAATCAAGCTCACATCCAACTTCGAGGGGGAAAAAGAAAAAAAGAAGAAAGAAACGCTGGCAGCCATTAAAAAAATCCAATTAAGCTAAAGAACAAAAAATGTTTAAATCCAGGAAGATAAACGAATTCATAACATATAGAGGGAGAAAAAAATTTGAAGATAGTAATAGTATATTCTGCAACAGGAATGCCACTTAAAGATGAAGAGTCCAACCTTGATTGCATAATGCTTCCCATCAACACGGCTTCGATAAAGAACCTGTTGCAATGCAAGTCTATATTTTAGAATAATTTATTTTACACAGTTTGATAGAATAAATCTTCAGTATTGAGCTTACCACTTTCCCATAGCTACCACAGCCAATCTTACACTCACGTATGTACTCATTAACCATCTTCTTCCCATTGTCATCCTGACAATTAACCCCAAAAATTTAAAACAAACAAACAAACAAACGGTATTACTACTTTATATGAAAGATGAACCCTTGATGCAGGAATTGATTACATTTATGCAACTTAATATCATCATTTTCGAATGTATAAACACCTGAAACGAATTACATGTAATATACAATGCAGAAAAGACGGTCGAATATATAACAAGCTATGGTCAAATACAAACAGCTTTGAGTATGGTCATACGGATATAAACAAGCAAAGCAGAGGCAAGTGCAGGGTTGTTCGGACTTGGTTAACTAATAAACTTTAAAAATGCGGTCAAAGTCAGCTTGATTACCTCTCCAAACCATCCCTTCATCTAAGCATACTGCAAGGGCTTGAGTAACTTGGTCTATTATAAAATAGTACAGTCTTTACTAATTTATCCAGCTGAACTTAACTGATTCAAAAGCTCAAACTACGTTGAAGCATGGCTTGTTTATCTTAGAATAACCCTAGCAGAGGCTCTAACAAGCAATTCTTCACTCTTAAGCCAAGTACCAAGTAGATTAGTTTGTTTTACAGCCATATGCAGGCCGGTCTTGTATAATATTTCACACTTACACGTAAAATAAAGAAACCTCAAGTGAAAAGATGAAGCTCAATGATAACCAAATGATTCCCTAGTTAGCATCATAGAATATGAGAAGCAGGCACCAGGTAGAAGAGAATCATAGTTATTAAGTCGTCACTACTGGATGTGCAAGTTGACAGATCGACATGGTTGCAATCCGCTAAGTCGTGCGACTTCAAATTGACGATTTGCTTGACATGGTATCTAGTCAGACAACTTAATATAGTATTTTCAGCATATTAATTTATATATCTATAGTATACTTATATATTATATATATATATATATATATATATAACTATGCAATTTAATGTTATATAAGTAACATTAGTGATGTATCAATATATCTTATGTATAATTTTGTGTAATTGTGTTATGTATATATCTAAATGGCGAATAGTTCAAGAGTTGTAAGTTATGATATGAGCAAGGATCCTATTTGTTTAATTTTTATTATCAATGATATTTAATAGTTTTGCTTGTGAAAATGTAATGTTAATTGTAATTTAAAATTTTAAATATATATATATATATAAGGAAATTGATTAACAAATAATTAATTGAAAGTGGTAAATCAATAAGGAAAATTAAAATAACTAGGGTGATCCAACCGCAGGAGAACCATTACTATAGGGTTTCCCAACCGCAGTAAGGAGAAAAAGTATTGATCGCAACCAATAGTTAGGAAATAAAAGTGTAAAAATAAACTCTAATAACCCTAAGTCCAGTAACAATTGTGCCTATAAATAAATAACTCAATATTGAAATAAATCAATAAATAAGAAGTCTAACAAACTAAATAAATAGACAACTGATAAATATATAACAAAAAGTGAATCATCCACAACGACGATGTCAAACTGATCGATCCCTGTCAACTCTCCCCGGCTGCGAAAACAAAACCTATAACGAAGTGAAAGCCTCATCTCTCTCCAAAAGGATTGGATCAAGCCAACAGAACTCCTCAACACCAATTCATGTACAATCATCTGGAGACTGTTGCGTCAATTCACCAAAAATTGTACATAACCACCCTACCTGGTCAATAGAACCCGCTCGTCAAACACATCCTCAATAACCTTTGTTGTACGTTGTATAAGAACAATAGGAGGTGCAGGTGGAACAGGTAAAGAAGGAACAAGTATAGGCTCATCATCAAGCTTAGCAAGTGTAGGCAAAATAGGGAAAGAAGTAGGAGAAGAAGTGGAAGAGGGGGTGAAAATAAAAAGTATAGTCTTCCATATTGAATACATGACCAATACTCATATCACTCGGATGATCCAACTCGTATGCATTAACACTAACCTTCTTTCGAACTTGGACCCATCCTTTTAGCATATACTTTCTTCCATATGCCAAGAGGTAATCTCTCATCACGGTGTCGAAGCGTCACTTGATCATTCTCATTAAACTCTTGATACTTGCGATGAACATCTGCAACAAACTTAATTTTCTTTCTTATCTCAGTATGCAAATCATGAATGTGATGAGCAAAAGACTTTGCAGACTCACTAGCCCTATATGCAATGGGAAGAGGAGCTAAATTAGCAAGTTTCCTAGGTTGATAACCAGCGTAAGCCTGAAAAGGACTTACTCCAGTAGAACGATTAACTGAGCTATTATATGCAACCTCAATCATAGGTAAAACATATCTCATGTAGACACATGATCATCCACAAGACAGCGTATCAAATCACCTAGATTTCTATTAGCAACCTCAGTCTGACCATCGATTTGGGGATGATACGCAGTAGAAAACTTAAGCATGGTGTTAAGTTTCTTCCAGAGAGTTTTCCAAAAATAACTCTAAACTTTGCATCTCTATTAGAAACTATAGTCAATGGTAACCCACACAATCTCACTACCTCACTAAAGAAAATCATGGCAATATGTGAGACATTATCAATTTTGCTACAAGTAATAAAATGTGTCATTTTAGTGAAACGGTCCACTACAACAAAAACTGAATCATAACCCCAAGACAAACATCTTCCCAAGTTGCATGGAGAACTAGAACTAGAGTGTACAAACCTGTGTTCTGCTTCCTACCCTTAGCAGTATGACATGTACAATACTCAGAAACAACACGAGTTACATCCCTCTTGAGGCTAGGCCAAAAGAACCTATTCTCAACAATGGCAATGCTCTTATCTCGACCAAAGTGTCTAACTAAACCTCTCGCTTGTAACTCCCATAATAAATACTCACGCATCGATATACTAGGAGTACACAAGCGGGTGCCCTTAAAAATATACCCATCATGGATACGAAAATCACTAGAGGTTGGGAAACTAGAATCCTGTAGGGCAGCATAAATATCACTACGGTCTCGACAAGTAGGTTACTACTGGATAACTCAAATTCCACAACCTTCACTCTCAAAGAGTTGACAAGGATAGACAACCTACTCAACGCATCAACAACTATAGTTTTCTAAAAATAACTCCTAAACTGCGCATCTCTATCAGAAACTATAGTCAATAATAATTCACGCAATCTCACTACATCACTAAAGAAAATCATGGCAATATGTGAGGCATTATCAGTCTTGCTGCAAGGAATAAAGTGTCATCTTAGTGAAACAGTCCACTACAACAAAAACTAAATCATGACCCTCTAAGTCCTCAGTAACCCCAAGACAAAATACATGTTAAGATCTTCCCAAGGTGCATGAACCGGAAGTGGAGTGTACAAACCCGTGTTCTGCTTCCAACCATTAACATTCTGACATGTGTGGCACTCAAAAATAACACGAGCTACATCTCTCTTAAGGCTAGGCCAAAAGAGCTGATCTTCAACAATGACAATGGTCTTATCTCGACCAAAGTGTCCAACTAAACCTCCTGTGTGCAACTCCTACAATAAATATTCCCATTGATGTACTAAGCGGGTGCCCTTAAAAAGATACACATCACGGATACAAATTCACTAGAAGGTGGGGAACTAGGATCCTGTAGGGCATCATAAATATCACTAAAAACTCGACAAGTAGGGTACTCCTCGATAATGCACTCAAATCCCACAACCTTCACTCTCAAAGAGTTGACAAGGATAGACACCCTACTCAATGCATAGACAACTATATTCTCCTCTAACACACTCAAACTCCTTTCTATTCAAAATATTGAGTGATTTGGTTTGTTGGGTCGGTAAGCTAGTCTCCTTTGGTTAACTCGTGGATGACACACGGGGTCTCACATGTGCCAATGATATTTTCTACCCCTTGTCTAAACACGTGTTCGTCCTCCCATAATGAGTCACATCACGATCATATATCCAAGGTCGCCCTAGTAAAATATGTGCAACATTCATAGGAGGAAGAACATCACACCAAATACTCTCCTCAAAGTCTTGAAGGTAGATCGGCACTAGACATCTCTTTGACATAGAAATGGATGTCTTGTTGACCTAGGCGACGCTAAAAGGCTTGGGATTTGGTTATGCCTTCAGCTTCATCCGTGGTAAGGCGGACTCAGTAGCCACATTTAAGCAACTACCCCCATCGATGATTAACTTAGAACAGACACCGCCTACTTTGTTGTAGGTCTGAAATATAGTGGTTCTCCTCCAATTATCCTCCCTCCGATGACTCGTGAAAACGCACCTCGACACCTACCTCGACACCTACCTGATTACATATCTCCTCTAGGCTTGACTTCATCCCTGACAATATCCCTCTCCTCTTTTGAAGTTTCCCCTACTATTGTTACCCACTGACGATTGCGATTGGGACACTTAAAAGACTTATGCCCTAAGGCCCCCCTAACCCCTGGCACGTAAAGCACCTTTCTTGGGTAGTAGACTGAGAGTTGGGTGCAACTACACCCTTTTATTTGTCACGAGATGACCCAGCTACGGTGTTACTAGCCTTAGAGGACGTCTGAGAAGTGATGAAAGGTCTAGTCTGCGAAAAATTTCGGCCACTGAGCTAACCTGAGTAAGAAGGGACTTCTAGCAGTACCCTGTAATTGTTTGGCTGTAAACGAGTCAAACAGTTCGGACTCGATTCGAAAAAATACGAGCGAGACTCGAATTCGTTAATAATATATAATTCAAATCTGAGCATAAAAAATAGTTCGAATAAAAATATGAGTAAAATCTGAGCAAAGTTATACTTGACTCTTTTAAAATTCAAACTACTCAAATTCTCGATTGTGATTCAATACATACTCGATTGATACAGATTCGATTAGATACTCGATACATTTTCTTATAATATAAACAAAATTAAATCAAATTAGGATAATTAATTATTATTATTTTGTTTTGTTTTTAATTTTAATTGTGATTTTATATTTGTAAAGTGTAATAGTAAATATATTTTCTCAATTCTAAATAAAATAACAAATTATATTTATAATTATATTTATTATAAAACTATTATTATGTTGAGACCCGAATTCGAGCTTGAATTTGAAGCTCGCAGTCGGATCAAATTCGAGTAATAAATATTCGAGTCAAGTCGAATTGAGTATAATTTTTCAAATACAATTCGAATTCGAGTATGAATTTAACGTTTTGAGTCGAATTCAAGCAACTCTCTATTTGCTTCGATTCGACTCGTTAAACCTATACTCATTATCTAGAGCTGACTGTAAAAGGTTATCTAAGGAAGTGTGTCACTGGTCAGAATGTGTGATTGAAGTTCACGTTGTAACCCATTCTTTAACTTCATAATGGTGAATCTATCACTTTCACTGATCTTACATCTTTGAGTCAACTCTCTAAATTTGCAGATGTAATAAGCAACAGAGATATTATTACTCTGACGAAAGTTGTCATACTGCTCCATTAACCAATCTATACAGGTAAATAATATTACTTTAAGCGAGTTTTTATCTCCCTCAATACCTGATAGTTGGCCCACCTAGATGCTCTAAGTCTGTCTCAAGACCAAAATAAACTGACCAATTTCATTTTGGATAACCACACATTCCCATCCTCAGACATCTCATAGCAGTCAAAACACTTCTTTAAACTAGACAACCAATCAAGGAATGCATTGAGATCAAATCTACTGTTATCATAATGATCATGTCTAGGATGTTCATGGCGTCTAATATGTAGGTTTTCGACATGCCCATTCCCATTATTCCCCAAACATTCCACTACAGGCTATCTTTGTTCAATGTGTGATCTTATCATTCATATGACCCAGTTGTGCAACTATGACCCACTAATTAGTCCTGAATTTATTCTAAAGCAGCTTGGGTACGTATAGTCATGATGCAAATGCAAGTGCAAAGTTGAGAATATACAAAAATTTAATTGAAGCAAATTAAAATTACAAGTCTAAGCCTATGCAATCACAATCTCAAAAGCTATTGATAATAACACGATAATATGCAACTAGATGGAATAATATATAATTTTAAAAGAACAAATCCAAAACAAGCTTTCTAAAATTTTAGAACTAATGAACGAAGAGAATGCAAGTGATTAAATATTGAAAATCCAAATATTCAAAATAAAATATTTACTTTTACCTTCTTTTTTTTAAATGGGCCAAACTAATCAGAAAGTATGAGACGGGTGAAAAGTGCTAAGGTTAAAAGTTTAGGGCTCTTTATGCAAGAAACATGAGTGAAAAAAATGTAAACTAATATACTGTGGGGCAATATTTAAATGGAGAGCAAAAGTTTGGGCCACTAAAAGGTAATTTGCAAGGATTTTTAATTTAAATTAGAAAAAGTTAAATTCACCACTCTATTTCCAAAACAAAGGTTTTTTTTAACAGTAAAACGCGATGAACAGTAATTATTGCGATGAATAGTAACTCCGATGAACAGTAGTATTCTTTTCCCTTTTTTCTGAAATTAAAAAATTGATGGAAAAACCTTAAGCTCTGATACCAATATGATGTGGGACAGAAATTGATAAATAAATAATTAATTAGAAGTGGTAAAACAATAAAAAAAATTAAAAGAACTAGGGTGATCCAACCGCAGGAGAACCACTACCACTAGGGTTTCCCAACCACACCAAGGAGGAAAAGTATTGATCGCAACCAATAATTATGATAATTTCAATATCAAAGCGTAAAGAGTTTGACATGACTTACAAGTATATTTAGAAGAAAATAAACTCTAATAACCCTAAGATAAATAACCCAATACTAAAATAAACAAATAAATAAGAAGTCCAACAAACTAAATAAATAGACAACTGATAAATAAATAACTAAATAATGAATCATCCACATCGACAACATCCCACGAATCGATTCCTATCAATATATATATATATATATATATATATATATATATATATATATATACACGTATATAATGAGTATTGGCGACTAGTCGATTGGTCGCTTAAGCGGTCGACCACCGACTCGATTCGACTTAGCGACTTGACATTTGACAACTATGGAATCCACACTTGGATATATGAACCAGAAAAAAAGTGTCGAGCATCATTACGATAGTCCGTGAGTCGGATATTTGAGTAACTGAGCAGTATCTTTTAATTATTCAGGACGCAGTACAAGAGTTATACAAAGAATGATAATTATTATGCAAATAAGTTATTCTATTTTGTTCAACTTTGCAATAGATGTTCACACAAGATCTTTTAACAATAAAATCTTTAGAGATGTAAGTAACCAAATACTCACAAATTAGATATAAATATGCCACAGTTTGCATATATAACAAAAATATTAGCTCAAGTTTAAAAAGGTTATTTGATAAGATACCAATTCACAATAAATTAAAGCATCTCAAATTAGTGAACAACATAACTTATAGGATAGCTAGTGGAAAACCATTTTGCTTAAGAAACGTGATAAATGGCATAAATTTGGAAGCTTAAATATCCATGATGACGAAAGTCAAGAACTATGCAGTGAACAACATAACATTGAATCTTATTTTAATACCGATAACTGTATAATCTAATATAAATTCCATATTTTACCTCGAAACGAATCACTCTGTGGGTCTCCTTGACAGGAAACTCCCTGCAAATTAATCCATTTTGAGTTCTGTACAGGATTATTTCTTCTGATCGTTTTGCAGGGCTTCGCAACTCGCCATCATCCCCGTTTCCAGTATCAGTTACATCACCATTATATGAGCAATCATCTTCCTCTTCATCTTCTTCTACGTCTTCATCCAACAGCAACTCCTGCGAAATGTGATTGCTAAAGCGCATAGGGGGCCTCACTATCTTTTTGGACTTTCTTGCAAATGAGAATCCGAAACAACCGCAGCACCCCATTTCGGAAACTTTTCCTATTGAATATCTCTTTATAAACATGAGAATTTTGGTTCTTGACCAATAACTTTATACTCTACAATTAATAAACTTGATCCCCAAACCTGATAAAAAGAAAAAAGCAAACCTTTATAGTCATTAATTAAATTAAATTAAATTAGATATGACAGGCAAAAATAAACCCAATTGTTAATATTTTGGGTTTTCCAGATATTCCACCTTATATTGAATTAAGACCAAACCAAACATCCAAACACCAGGTAAAAGTTCGTGAGGAAATGAGACAGTAAGATTCTAGCCTGATTTATAAAGGAGGGATGTGGGCTCACGCCCTGATCAGCTCTGCTATTCCAAAGGATGCCATTCAGAAAAGTGAAAGAAACAATTGATCAAATTGATGCCATTTCGATTCAACGCCAACATCTCGAGAACTCCAGTTTAATATGAATCAAACCAATGCAGGCCACTGTTTTACTCCTCAAATGACAACAGCAACCTTGACCTTTTCCATCATTAAACAAAACACTATGAATTAGCAATTAAAATAAATAATTGCAATAAAATATTAAGCGAATTTCAAAATCAGACAAATTGTATATTGAACTTTCAGAATACATCACAGCACGGGTGAAAAATGACAATGAAAGGTTTGAAAACTAAATATATCCACAACCGTAAATGAATTATAATCAAATATCACATATATACCAAAAGATCCATAACAAATCGAAGACCTTTTTCGGGTTGAAACAATTCAAAGCCCTAGCTGCTTACATATCATCAAGCAAACAAATTAAAATAAATAAAAATACTATACTACAATTGGGGATTTTGACCAATCGGATTGAATGGGCAAATTAAAGGTTAAGATGGTACGAAACCCTAATTCGGAGTGGGTACGGGACTGTGGGGAGGAGAGATAAAATAAGCTTCGTATTTATTTTCGGAAAAATATTAAAGGGGTACATTGGTCTTTATTCGAATGATTATTGAGCAGGTTGATGTCAAAGCATCTAAAGATTCTGAGGAGGAAAAGAAATAAAAATATAAATATATATAAAAAATATATAAATATATTTAATTATTTATACTTTTAAAAAGTTATTTTATATAATTATATATTATGAATGTTTATGTCCATTTTGATTGTTAAATACCTGAATAAGTATTATTAACAACTCTTTTAAAAAAATATGTTATTAGTAGATGATTATGAAAGTGGAGAGAGAACAAATAAAATCGTCGAGAGAAAGTTGAGAAAAGGAATACATTAAATTAATTAAGAATATTGTTTAATTCCTTAAAAATGTGTTTGTATTACATTGAGTGAAATAAAATGTTACTTTAAAAATAATTATTATCGTAATTTAAGGAGAATTTAAAGCTTATTGATAGTTAAATTGCATTTCTTTACTTAAAATACAAAGTAAATAAGAAAAAAAATCACAATTTTTTATTGGTAAGGTGAGAATTAAACTTTTTTTACCATTAGACTTGATTATGTAATGAATAAAATTAACTTGTGATTTACCATCTTAGAGTTAATATTTTCGCCATAATTATTGAAATTTGTATAATTTAAATAGAGAAATTTTAGAGTGTTTGGAAATTTGGTACTACTATTTCATTATTCAGTGATGCAAAGTTGGACACGAGTTCTAACGGCCCTCCTCGGCGTAGCCTTCCGCTCATTACTTTTCACAATTAATTAAATCAAAGGAACAATTACGAGTTTTCTTCTACAGGCAAAAATGGCCGTCGGCGTTCTTGCTTTGCAGGGATCTTTTAACGAACACATAGCAGGTCCTATCTAGAGATATTTGCACAGACGCGCGTATAGATATATATATATGTATATAGTATTCATGCGAGTTTCGTTCAATTTTATTGTGTAAAGAACTTGTGTGTTTTTGTGGTGTGTTAATGGCAGCGCTAAGAAGAATAGGAGTGAAGGGAGTAGAGATAAGGAAGCCGGAACAGCTTCAGAATGTCACCTCCCTCATCATCCCCGGTGGAGAAAGTACCACCATGGCCAAGCTGGCCGAGTATCATAATCTGGTATTTTCTCTCTTGATTGCATTTCGCCATTTTTTTAACCCAAACAACTCTCTTTGTATATACACATTTAAATGAGGTTTTTTTCCCAGTGTATTACTAGGTTTCTATTGAATTGGGGTTTCCTTGTTTGGTTTTAATATTTTAAAAGCGATTTTAACATTATAAGCATTTAGATATCATTACAATTGACGCTCATAGTGCTTTTTTTCTTCCCAATGTCAAGATAATTGTGAAATTTGGACATCTTTTTGCTTCCTTTTCCTATTGGGTTTGCAGTGGATGAACCAACTCAAACAAAGTTTTCCATAGGACTTGGGTTGGCTCAGTTAGTTGAGTGTAGTGTTTGTACTTAATGTTTCCAAGTTATTCAAATTCTTATATTTTTGAAGTGTATTGTTTTCCCAGCTCTTGACAATCAAATAAAGATTATTATGAAGAGAGATCATAAGTATTGTCTTTTATGTTGTTGCTGCTATTGTTTACTAGTATAATGTTTTGAGCTTACTTACTGATTGTGATTATATTTGTAGTTTCCTGCATTGCGCGAGTTTGTTAAAATGGGGAAGCCAGTTTGGGGTACATGCGCTGGTCTCATCTTTTTGGCAAACAAAGCTACTGGTGGGATTTCATTTCTGATTATCTTGTTGTAAATTGAATTAAAGTGATCGTAATTGAACATGATATTTGTATGTTATGGTAATTTGGGATCTGAATATGCATTGTATTGAAATTGAAAAGCTTTTTACAATCTTTCAGGACAGAAAACCGGAGGGCAGGAACTGATTGGGGGCCTTGACTGTACGGTTCATCGAAACTTCTTTGGCAGTCAGGTAACCTTTAACCATTTTGAGTCTGGTGAGTACGGTGCCAAGAAGGTAAGGTAGTTGAAAGGTAAAAAAATGTTGTGCATTTACTGAAGCCAATGTTGAAGTTGTACAGACATTTGTGTCAGAAGCTATGCTGAACTCTCACGTGTCAGATTTTGCTAATCTTGAGTGTAAAAAATTTGATCAGAACCTTATGTGTAATATATAGTTGCACACAGTAACTGTAGAAGTATTTGAAAATTAAAAGGACGTTCCTGGGTTTATTTTTCTCGATGTTTACTTTTTTTCCTTTCTTCCAGCTTGGTAGGTGGAATACCGATGCCTGTGTTTCACCCAACAACCTTTTTGTTGCCCCAAGTATTGAATAAATTGTTGTATATTTCGAAAACGGACACATTTTAAATTCTTTGTTAGTTCACAAACATATTTTTCTTAATTAATTAATTTATTACTCCTTGGAACTTTATTAAAACTACTTTAAAGGCTTTCAAAGACGTAAATCTGATCATGGAAAGGTTATCCTCTTAAACCTACTATAATTATGGTATCCGAGTTAAAATCTTAGTTCTCATGGACCCTTACCCTTGTAGCCTCTTTTGCAAATCCATTTAAAGGTTCTAAATCAAAAACTTTTTACAGATCCAGAGCTTTGAAGCAGAACTTTTAGTACCAGAGATTGTGGCTAAGGAAGGTGGTCCCCCAAGTTTTCGTGGTGTTTTTATTCGTGCTCCTGCAATTCTTGAAGTGGGACCAGAAGTTGAAGTGCTGGCTTATATTCCCTTTCCGTCTGACAAAACTGTCAATCCAAATGAAAACCAAGAGGTTTGCTTTTAGCTTTTCTTCCGTGCTCTATTTGGTTGGAATCCGGTTCGAGAACCTTCATACAGAATTCCTAACATCATTGCTCATTGATCTACCTCATATGCAGTGTAGTATTGTTAGCCTAATATCTTTTTCGTGCTGATGGCTACTTGATCATTCTACATTTGGTGGATTTGTCTGCAAGATGGTGTTTCTTACTTCATGCCCTATGACTTTTTCAATGTTGAGTTGATTTTTTTTTTGTTTGCATGAGGCAACTAGGTAGCAGTTAAGGTAGTTATACGATAGCAAAGTGATTGGTTTTCTTAGTAGCATAATAATTTTCCTAGTAGGTGGCATTTTTCTCTATATGTTTATGGTTTCCGAGTTATCAATTTTATTGTCTCAAAAATTTTCTAAAATTTATAAAACTTTCAACAGAGCTTAATTGGCTTCATCCACATCAGTAATACAAGAGTTTAGCATAAGCTGCTATTGATGCTTTAAGTTTTGTAGTCAAGTTTAAACTGTAAGCTGTTTGATTTCGATGTTGGACCAAAAATATATGTATTAGTTCATCGAAAGCTTCTGTTGTTTCATTCATAGTGAGTCAAGTGAACTATGAGTGAAGATTTAAATAAGTTTGCATCCCTTCTTCTAGACCCTTTGGAAACAAGATGTTCATTTCCCACGAAATAACCAAAATTGATACATCAATAACTGGAAATATTTGATGAAGGATGTCTAATATGTTTCAAATACTAATTTAGGAGTCGATCAGATTACGAACTTTTTGGTTCTTGTGCATTTTGGTACATGTCCTACATTTGAACCACATCTCATGACCATAACTGTGTTACATCATGCTCAAGTTTGGTCCTTATGCTTTGATTTGTATTATAACAAAGTTTTGTAAATTATATCTTTATATATGATTACTTTAGTGTTTGGTAAAATTGGAATTTGTTTCTTAGTGTTTCTGGAAATATTATGGCTTGATTTTCATGCAGCACGAGAATGCTGGGTCTGAAAAGAAAGCGATTGTGGCCATTAAGCAAGGGAACATGCTAGCAACTGCTTTCCACCCTGAGTTGACTGCAGACACCCGATGGTATTTATATTTCCCCTAGTAAATTAATTTTAGTTAGTCTATAAGATGAAAATGCTAAAACATATGCTCACGTACAGGCACAGTTACTTCTTGAAGATGGCAAGTGAGGTTGAAATTGGGGCTTCAAGTAGCATTATTGCCTACAGAGAGCGTCAAAGCTCTGAACCACCCAAAATTGATCTTCCTGTTTACCTATAGTAGCAAAAGAATGAACATAGGTATAATATACAAATACCAAAAGGTACCTTTGCCAAATGTTGTTTTGTCTTCCCTTTCTCTCTCTCCATAGACCATAGTTGCTTTTAATCCTGATGGTGTTCAATTTTATTTCAAAGTTGGTCGGCATCTGACATGAAGTATTAGGGTAGTGGCTTAATTTAAAGCAGATAGATGTGTACTGCTGCTTACTAGGTTGTGTACATAATATTGGAAGTTGATCTTATGATTTTCTTTAAAGTGATTAAATCTCATTACATCTCTTCAACCTAATGTTTATTTCATTTTAATATTAGTCAAATCATACCTCATTAGCTCTGAATGTTTGTTTAGCTGCACTTGTATGTAAACAGTGTGCTTGAAAATCATCTTAAGGAAATAATGACTCATAATGGCTCTCAGGTTACCTTTGGTTAAAAAAATGCTAGATGGTATTGTTTTTTTTAGGTAGTTATATTTCCTACCATATACCAAAGTATAGCACCAAATTTCCTAACCGAGTCCTGTCTCTTAGCATGAAAGTGAAGTTGAACAATCTGAATTTTCAGTTAGTTTGTGCTACATTTAAGTTTACATAAACGATTGCACTTCCTATGGCTTCATATGCATTATGGCACAAAGAATCTATGTTGTGGTGGGTTGGAGCCATGGTATTTGGCAAGTGTAGTTGATTTCTTCTTTGTTGGCTTAGCTTCATTGTCATCCAACATTTTTTGTAAAAACTTGGGTCAAATTCGAGTCCGAATCAAATCATAAATTAGTAAGGGTCCAATTCACTGTCTTAATATTATCTTCTTAGGTCATCTTAGTTAGTCTACAACAACTTACCCAAAATGTCATGACGATATTACCTGAAAACAACGGTCTTCGTGTCCCCACTTCCAACAACTTTTGGCAACTTGATTTGATGACCTTACCGAACTTTTGAGAGTCTACAACTCAGGCTAAAACTCGAGTCCGTAGCAAGGGCCCAATTGACCGTCTTAATTCTGTCTCAATTGTATCTTCTTGAGTCATTTTAGTTCATCACATGCTCACCCAAAAAGTCATGACTTTAGGTATTACTAATATTTCACATGTTCCAATGTGGTTTGAGGTGTTACATTCATCTTCTCCCTTTTCATCTGATATGCTATCATCATTGTTGCACTTTCAACAGCCTTCACCTCCACCCTTGGGTCCAAACAGCCTTCCTCTTTCCTTTCTCCATCTTGTCACAACCACTTGTCAACCCTAACCCCTAATTGATGATCAACACATGTTTGCTATGTCACCCCAATGAAGAAAGGGGTGCCCATACCAATGATGGATGGGGAGGACAAGTACCAACAACTGTCATCACTGATCACCCTATTCATGTCTACTAGTTTTGAAAGTTTGAAAGGCAATCTGGCATTACTATGTATCGTTATATAGTATTAGTTATCTCTATAACTCAAGCAGGCATTTAGCTTCAAGAGTCAAGATTTCATGTCATAGCAGCTTAATAATGTGAATTAGGGCCAGAATATAAGTTTTACTTGGAAGATCAAGCATTCCAGCATATGGTCATTGTGAATCGTGGGAGAAAAAGTAAATGGGATATAGAGATTAAAGGGTGAAAGTAATATGTACAACAGAGAACTAATGTTGAATATGGAGCAGTTCTAAAGAAGATGCCACAATCTTTTCCATTAAGAAATAAGGTAAATTGTGTGGGAAAGTCGCTCTTTTTCATCTGTGAAGAGTTTATTCAACTTAATGAGCATTGACAACTCTAAACTTTTTATTCTATTATACACTTACTCGGAGTCGGGGACAATGCTCTGATTATCCCAAACTAAAAATCCAGAATCTCTTCATGTACATGAAGCTTCTACTGCTAGACTCTTTGTAACTCCTACACATGGATCACCAAATGTGTCGGATGAGACTCCAATGCTGCAACTCTTTGATCCAATGCAAGCCTGTAGCAATTTTTTTCAATTTAATAAGAACCTGATGATGTTAGAAGGTAAAGAAAATAATATCAAGACAAGGAAAAGATCAAACCTTCTGTACAACGGGAAGTGCCTTGTTACTACTGCATCGACCATGGCTAAAACTTCCGCAGGTCCCATCAGGAGTTCCGTAGCTTGCAAACTTGATCGAAGAAATGACTTGACTAGGGTAAGGACACTCCAGTGCAACTGTTGGTCCCGACATCATTCCTGTCTTTTGATCTGAATTCCACAAGTCTACAGGAAGTGGGTGAGACTCTGATACCAGTGAGCACAAACTTTCAACCTGTTTGGTACCAAAAGAAATTTGTGTGGGATCACCTCCCATTTCCTCAAACAATACTAGAATATTCTCAGTTGGCTTCAACCATGAGCGAGGTACATGGTACCTGCAAGATCAATGGATCAAGACAAATTTTACAATGAAATGTTTTTCAATTTTAGTAAATAAATACTATCAGCACTTACAGCTCTTGGGATGGCTTCCCACAATTCTTGAGACATTTTTTTGAATCGTAATTTCCTCTGTAATTGCAAGAATCAGTGCAACCACTGTTTCCAGCTGTATAAGTTGGCCAATAACGCCCAATGCTTTGTCCATTTACCCATGCTTCACCTTTTCCCATCCCCACCATGTTCAGTGCAATTGGATTATTTCCAGCAGGGGAATCAAAAGTTGTCTGACAAACATGTTCCTTTCTCTACGTTAGTATCTAAAAAGGAAGTCCAAAATCCCAAGTAGAAAGGACAAGTTTTCCCGTTTATCCCTAATCAGCTTTATGCAGATGTAAAAGAAGAGGAAATGTTTCATAGGTGTTATTTAACCCATTTTTGTAATAATGTGGAAATGTTTCGTATATGACAGCCTTACTCAATTACCAAATTCATCTTCTCTTATTATCGTAATAATTCATCCTACCAAATTCATCTTTATGTGTTCATTTTCAGCCTTCAGACCCTTCACCTCTCTGCACTGCGATATACTACCCTTGCTTAGAACTTCTATAGATTCCTACTTATTTATTAGTCAAACCTTCCACAAACTAAATATGATTACTACAGATGGAACTAATCTTCAAAATATTAATTTGAGGAACTGGTATCTTAGTGCTACCATAAAAATATTACAGTTAGCCTGTTAGGAAATGCCATAATTTTCAACACGGTCATTGACTCATTTGGTAATCAAGTATTCATACTTGCATTGAGAAAATTGAACATGAAATAGAAATATTTATGGCATTACCTTGTACCATGTTAATGGTTGTTTCACAGGTAAGGTGGACTCTGACGCCCAAAGTGAGGAGCTTCCGGTATGCAGGCCTAAGTCTTCCCCTTTTAGTCCGACCTGCATCGTTGGAGATCAAGACCAGAGAGTAGAGGTGAAAATCGAGGAAAAATAAATCTTAACAGCTATTCCAGTCTCCGTAGTTAGAAGCAATGTTGCTAGCACCTCATTTTTCAAGCTTGTTGGGTTTACATAGGAAGTATTATGACATGTGAATATGTTCACTTTTAAGCAGATATAGTTTAAGTTTTTACCCTCTTAAACCAAATAGAGTACAATTTTACGGTTGATTCTAATATATAAGCATGTTCTTTATCACAAATATATAACTAACCTGATATGTCCATTGCTGTGCTGAGAGATCAATAGTGGAGCCGTTCTTTAAGCCTTTGAGCTGCACTGGACCGGTGATCCCAGCACCCGTTTTATCGAAGAATGCTCCATAATTCTGGAGACAGTAATAGGAGATGGATAATATTACTTCTATCTAGTAATATCTTTCTGTTTAGAAATTTCTCGCAACAAATCAATGCAGAAACACGTGCAAAATAGAAGATAACAATATTTTAACATTATTCATTGCAGACAAAAAAGGGAAGGTCAAACCTGAAGTCCCACAGTCAAACTCAAGAGATCGAATTTGTTTGTTCCAGGTATGAGGTTAAGGGGAACATCCACCGAAACTTTACTATTTCCTATTCCACTCCCTACAAAAAGAATAAAATAAAATTGTAATTACAATATAGATGTGAGCAGTGTACACCAAGAGAGAGATACAACATGAACACGTCCACTGTTAGGATCTGTAACAAGAAATATACATGTAAACTTTCTCGATATATTGCAATATTAGAATAGGCACCATGCAAAAGCATTACCTCGATCTTTCATGTGCATGCCTTTAGGCACAGGGTGCCTTCGTAGTCTATTAAATATTATGGACTATGATTAATGAATTGACATCTCAAAGCATTAGAAGGCATGACTTTGGCTTCTTAAACAAAAGAATGTTGTCTCTAAATTCTTGTCCCCCTAGGCTTGACTTCTTATACCAAAGAAATTTGTCTCCCATTTCTTGCTCAAATCAAAAACAAGGACTCTTGTCCCCCCAGACTTGCATATAAAAAGGAGATTAACTCCTTAGTTTCAGACACACCAAGATATACACATACACCATACGAGAGCAAGAAAGAAGAGAGAAGAAAAAAAATACTTCTGCTGAGGCTTAGAAAATAGAGAGAAAGAAATATCAAACAATTAAGTATTTTGTTTGGTATTCCATCACGAAATTATTGTGGTGAGTTAATTTGAGTGTTTCCTCAAATTAAAATATTTTTGTATTCTCTCAGTTTATTATAGTGGATTTTCGGAGATCGTCCCGTGGTTTTTACCTCTTAGTTTTAGAGGGTTTTCCACGTAAAATGTCTTGTGTCTTGCTATTTTTCATCTCATTATTTCTTGCAGTAGTTATTATTTTGGTGAAACTGCAAATTTAATTTATCAAAGACAACAATATTTGGGAGGTGATTTTTCCCAACACTACCAAACCATTATAAATAATGTTTTGGATTACTTCCCTAGTACTCCAGTTCATTATACCAACCAGGCACCTAGTTACAGATCAGAATAAGTTGGCCACAGGTTTTGTGGTTTAGAGTATTTCCCAAGTGATATTTTTTTCACAGGGAGCAGAGCTAATGAAAGATGATGCTAAACAGATAAAAACAACATCTAAGAATCTTGCCCTTGAAATATCATATCAATGCCATTACCTGCAAGCTTCCCATTGACAAAAGCATGAAGGACATGACCAAGTGATTCCACATGCAGAATTGTTTGAGATCCATCTTCAAGGAAAGGTTCATCGCCTTTGACTTCAGTGCTGGGGAAACAGAACAGAGAAACAAAATTCAAATACTTAAGGCAGTTGAAGGTGGAAAACACAATTTTTTTGTGAACCAACCCAACAATGAGTAGATGGTTACCTTAGTGAATACCACATATAGTCACTCTTATCAGCTGTCGTATTTATTTGCTCCAATAATCCAGATTTCATGAATGCGTTGTTACTTGAGATACCTACAGGTTCGTTAATCGAACTCCAACCAGATAGGGATGCTTTAGAAGAACCAATATCATCATCCAAAGAGTTTCTGACAAATCTTGGAACCGTAGCCATCGAATTGATCTGTCACACAAGAGTTACAGAAATTAGCTTATGCTGCTCTACTTTTAAGTAAAGATTTATGATTATGATAGCAAAAGAGCTATTCTAATATGAATTGAAGTCAAACTAAATCAGTAATTAATATATCATTTGAATTGATTAGGATAATGTCTAACTTTCCAAAACATCAGAAATTAGTTCGTAACAGATACTGCACCATAAAAAATCTCAATAAAACACAAACATCTATTTGCAGATAACCATACAATATATTCAATGAAATGGCACAAAGTCGTCTAACAACCTACCTAAAGTATGATGATAAATATTAACACTTCAAATTGAATTATTACTCGACAATTTCAGAAGAAGTCGTACAAGAACGAAAGTAGAAACCAGGTGTACAAATTTACTTTGACTGAATACTTGACCAAAACTGTTATTTACTTATTTGAGTGCAGTAATTTTAATATGTATATCAAAGAATTAAGTCTTGGCCAGAATTAAACCAAGAGACTACATATAGATGGACCTTTTACCATGACCAAAATTTGGGACAGATGCATGTCCTGGAATCTAGTTTACATGAGAAAAACAATGATATACCATTTGAAAAGTTGAACTTTTAGACCACCTTGCTTACAACTTGCAAAGTATTAAAGCAAGAAGGTCCTGACTAGATAGTATGTTAAATGGAATATTCATTCATGGAAGGCTACACTTGAGTGCTTTTACTGAATACATTGTTAGAAAAACTCCTATTTTACAGCTTGAAGTAAGCATCAGTTGAGAATAACATTGATTTGTAACATCTAATGAAGTATCACAATGAAATCAGATCAGCTCATTAAAAAACAATGTGTACATCGAGCATTAAGGCGTAATTTTGAGCGGCACATATTCAGATCACTTTTATTCAATACCAATTGGGAATCTGAACTTCTAACAAACTCGTGTGTGGGTTACAACCACTTACTAGACAAAGGATAAAAAGTTTGAAATGAAAAGAGTTCTTAAGAATGGAAACATAAAGTATAAGCTTAACTAAAGCAAGCTGATGGGGCAAACCTTTGCAGTATTAAGGACTACATTCTTGCAGTCGGGTAAGATGCTCACAGACCATGCAGGCAAGTAGTATGAGTTGCCATTAAAGCTGACATTTGCATCAGAACTGGTACCAAAATTGGCAAGGAAAGCAGCACACGACCCTGATCCTGATTTATAAACACTGGCCTGAAACAGGAAATAATCCATGTTGATGTTGGTAAGGAAAGCAATATATAACTATAAAGCATGCAAGGACCTTTAAAAGTAAAAATATTGTACATTATCTACATTCGCACGCCTATTGTTCCAGTATCATGAATTTACATGAATCAGAAGCTGCACAGACGTTTCCAAAAGTTGATGTTGCATATACAGGTATTAACACGGAGTTGTAAAACTTAAGTATCACTCTATACTTAATAATAGTGGTTAACTAGTGAGAAGGTATTTATACTGGAAATAATAAACCATACCATACTTCCTAGTGATTTCATAGATTCTAAGGGAAGCCTAAAGGATCAACATTATCAGAAATCAGATATACAAGTTGCTCCACATAAACCACTGAGGCATTGACTTATATCGTATACAACAATAATGGACACATGCACAACTGTGCTTTAAACATATAACAACATAAGAAGGCGTAAGAATAGAATAACAGTGCTTGGATGTATGACATCAGGTGAGATATGTTAACATAACCACAGGCAGATCTTCCTGTGAAGTAGCTCCAAGATCCAAATAGAAATTCTAATGTATAGGGATTTCTGAACTTCTTGCAACAGATAGGCCTCATTATAGAATAATGCTATCATTTGGCTTTTCTTGCAACCATAGTGGATGTGGTCTTCATTTTCCTTTTCCTAATGTCTAAAAATTTACCTATTCCGTACTACCTTAATCAAGTATAAAGATAAACATTAGACTGTTGAACTCAATTCATGCACTTACGAAGTTACATTGAATGCTGTTTTGAGTTGTTTCATGTGTACAAAACAATTTGAGTAAATAGTTGAAGACCAGGATATTACAACAAGGAGTAACAAAGTAAGTATGTGCTTATTAAGTAGAAGGCTCATGCTCATTATTGTGCAGAAATCCAATGTTTAGCCTATGCCTATTTTATACTCACTTCTGTGGTATAACCGTATAACTCCTGAACAGTTTTTGACTTTTTGCACAGGCACTAATGATTTGATTAAGATTAGAAAAAGGAAGTACGTGCAGACCCTAAATAAGTTCAGCACAGAATTTGCTTATGTACCATGTGAAACTGCGAAGAAATCAATTCTCTTCAACCATATTAATCAAACATCTATCAGAACTTTCTCATCCCTTTTGATCAACATTGATTAAGGAGTATACAAGAACATGCATACCTCTAAATTTGAACCAAGAGAAGTGGTTGTTGGATCCGTTGCCACCAATGCTTCTTCGCAAAGTTTTATGGCCTTGTGCAGATCCTTTAGGTGACCCCACTTAGGTTGTCTAAGAAGTCCTGCAACACACAAGGAAAATGCTGACCCCTGTTACATATGTGAGGCACTGTTTTATATCATATATCAGAATCAAGGAAATATAACTAACTATTGGTAATTGATAGACTACTAATAGATGAGCGACTACAGTCTATTGTGCTTCCCTTTCTTTATAATAGCATGTTAACAAGTTATAACTATTTCAAAGACTATTGAAATTTGTAGTAACTTTGTAGATGGAAATTCTAGTTAAGTTTGCGCATAAATGAAAAACATATGACCAGTACTATGTATTAGAACTACATGACATAGGTGTCTATCATATCCAGTAAAAATATTTAAAATATTAATAGATGATGTAAAAGCATACCATACTCATCGATTGGAGCATCATAATCATAGCTGGTAGCAATAAAGGGTCCACCGGTTGTCCGGCCAAAGTTAGTTCCCCCATGGTACTGTTACAGGTAACCAAAACATCTTTGTATGTGAGTTCACTATAGTGTCAACTCAGAGTTTCAGGCTTAATTGGTTTCACAGTAGCAATCATGATTTAAGGCTCAATTGGTTTCATAGCAGCAATCATGATTATCTTAAGAACTTCCGCAAGACCTACATACTACAATACCATATAATAATTTTGAAAGGTACCGCCTCGCTGATAAAAGCGTGCCACTGCGAAAGCAATGTCTTCCACAGGTCTGTATGGGACAGCACCACCAAATGAAAGAAACCTAATATTCCAAAAGATCAAACGGTTGGAAGTAATGTCAGTAATGAGCTCCTATGAAATTAACCAATCAAAAGATGATTTGAAGCCAGAAACTTTACCATCCAGTCCAATTCTCAGTCCACATTTTAGGCTTCTTAGCAGAATTTGGGGTGAATGAGTCACAATAAAATCCATTGCAAGTGTTAATCTGTACAAAAAAAAAAAATCAACTTCAAACAACCTGGCGCTATTCTACTAGTATTAGTTAGCTATCTTATCTTAGATTATAAAGTTCTAAAATTAGTTCCGCATTAATAAACTACCATATAAGCAGAAATAGAAGAACTCACGAGAGGATCGGGAGTATCTGATTGCTGGCACATCACCCAGGGCACCCCTGTATCAAGAGATGTAGCCATCTGTGCTGCCCAATTAACATAAGTTTTTGCAGCTGGTCCATAGGCTGATTGAATATTTCCATACTCATTTTCAATCTGGCATTTAGATATAACATGTAAATCACGGAAAAACCTCATTAACTGAAAGTCGGATATTGATTCATTAACTAAGAAATCAATAATTTTCTGATTTAGAACACACCCAATATAGTAATGCATATTTGTGTATCCTTTTTAATCCATATATTATTAAAGAGTAAAAAGAACCTGAGACAATATAATTGGTCCGCCTTGTGATGCATATAGATTTTCTTCCTTCATCAAGTCCACAATTTTGGCAGTGAAACGTTGCATTTCCATCTAAAACCAGAATTTTTGTTTTTAATAAACAAGTCTACATATCAAGCCAGAAAGTTCCAAATTAACAGCACTAAAGGAGTAAGAAGGAAAACCTTGAACGGCTCATTATCAGTTCGAAACTGAATTCCAGGTATGAAGTGCAACCAAAGTGGAAAACCACTGTTCAAAAATAGAAATTAAAGTAAACACACAGACTTAAAACACTAACAATTTGTTCACTTGTACAGAATTTCAAGGACACATTATAACAAATTCTTGACTTATGTAGAAATTGGAGCAGAAGATGTCCTAACAAATAGGAATAATAGCATGAAATGTTGTTACCCATAATTCCACTCAGCACAAACATAAGGACCAATTCGTAGATGAGCATATAAACCAGCATCCCTAATCAACTTTATGAACTTAACCAAATCATTTCTTCCTTCAAAATCATACTGTACAACAGCAAAAAATCAAAATTAATTTTCCTCTTCCATTTTATCAGAAACCAAACAGAGGCTAGCTAAATTAAACGGAGAAAAATGAGAAATAAATAAAAATTACCTGATTTTGAACTGGTTCATGCAAATTCCAGAAAACATAGGTCTCAATTACATCCAAACCTCCGTCCTTAGATTTCTGGATAAGGTCTGGCCACATCTGCATCGAATCCACAGTTTCATATATATACACATTTCACAGAGAGAAAGTTTAGAGAGCTTAATTAATTATTTACGTCGGGAGTACTGCGAGGATAATGAATGGAGCCGGAAACCAGAAGTCTCCGTTTGCCGTCGATGACAATAGCCCGATGATCGTAGGTTACATTGACTCCAAACGCCGTCGTTATAAAATCTCCGAGCAGAAACAACGAGAACAAAATTATCAAAAGCTCTGTTCCTCTCATGGCTAGTAGTAGTAACTAATTTCTCTCTCTAAATCCTGCTCCTCCTCTCTGTTATATATAATATAATATAATGACAGTACGGTTTGGTTCTTTTGTTAAAAAGAATTAATGGAGTATAATTTGTGGATTACTGCAACTTAACCGCTTTGTATAACAGTTTTAAGTGGGGAAGGAATCAAATCAACAAAATGTATGTATGCGAGTATGTATATAAGAAATTAGCAGAGTAGCGCAAGTACGGAGAGTACACGCCACCGCCTTGTAGATATACATACATATAGCTAGGCTAGCTAACGTGATGTCGTCGTCGTCTTCTTCTTCTTCTTACTCACTCTCTCTGTAGCAGCATTTACTACTGAGAGCTCTTTCATTATATATATATAGAAGGACAAGGGTATAACAGTCGCACTATAAATTTTCAACAGTTTAGATGAGCAGTTAATTTGTACGGTGTGAAAACAAAGATATACATAAATAATAAGAATTAATTAAAATATTATTTTGTACTCCATATAAAATATAACTTGCTTCATTAGACGACTGCTCATTCAATGCAGTCTCAGAATATTGGTCATTAATTTTTCGATCATGGCAGATTGTTTGTCATGTGTTTGCTTAGATCGAAAATGAATGGAAGGGGTTAGTATGAAATTTATGTTGGAGTAAGTTGGTCAATAGACGAATATAATACTGACACACAAGCGAGATCGTATGAGTGTCAGTATTCTATTAGTCAATTAACCAACTTACCAAAAAAATAACTTCATACTAATCGGATCCAAAATGAATAGGTTATGTAACTATATATATATATATATAGTAAGGATCAAAGCGTTAAAAGCCAAATAGCGTTCATTTAAATAACACTTCGTTTATTAAAAGCTACGTCCTTTAGAGTCTTTTTTAAAAGAGAGTGGTCCCCACTTCTTTCTTTTTATTTACAAGAATGCCACCCACGGCCTACTTATTTTTTAAAAAGACTCCAAAACGTAATTTTAATAAAAGAGTGTTATTTAGGAAGAATCTTATTTAAAAAATATTCTTGATCGCTTATATATATATATATATATATATATATATATATATATATATTGAATGTTCCTATTGAAAGATTTAATAAGTGACTATTTTATAATGTTATGTATAAATATGTTTTATCATTGTAATTTAGTATAAATTTATTAAAATACATAATGTAATTTAAAAAAATTAAAAATTAATATATATATATATATATATGTCGATGAATAATTTATAATGAACATAAATTACGACGATTTGTGTAATAAAATAAAATAATTTCATTTTTAATTTTCTCCTATATTTATGTCTATAAAAAAAGAATTAATGGGTGGGTTGCCCACTTAGCCCATCCCGGATCATTTTATTTACCTCACGTGTCCCACCAAAAGGGTAGTTGTAATGTGTGAAATTAGTGAACAGCTTAATGTTACGATGGGCTCAAACAATTTCTTAATATTATCTCCCTCTTAATCAGTAGTAGTAACTTTTTTTTAAGGATTGTTTAATGTTAATTTACATAAAATATACTCAATACATTTTTTATATATATTTAAATTTAATACTAACATCAATATAAATATGGATGAATATCATATTAATTTTTATATTTTCGAATGACTCATTTCCTGTTAAAAATAATAGGGATGAATATCACAATAATTTTTAGGAACCTAAAGAAAATGATAATAAGATATCATTAAATTTTAAATTAATAATGCATGCGGTAATATTATAATATTATTATTGTGATAGGTTCTTCTCAGGTGTTGAAATTACAAAAAGAAAGCAAAATATATATTTATTTTATTTTTAAATAATAATGATCATTATTTGACGTAATATTATTACCGACATAGATAGAGGGACTATCACTTTAATATAAAGAATAAAATAAAGACTCCAATAGCTTTGTTAAAAACAGTGGAACCCGCTCGTTGACGATGTTTATTCACATTATGGCGGCAAAGCACTTCGACTCTGAAATAAAACCAGAAGAAGAGAGAAAGCAAGAGTTATCTTGGTAGAGATTGTGACCTACTCTAAATTGCAATTTTTAATAATTCTTAGGTTTAAATATAAATTATTAACTTAAATTATTGATTTTTTCACTTCGATGATTAATTTTTAATTAGGTTATTAAATTATTAATTTTTTTTTTATTTCAATTCAATTGAATGTCACGTCATAAATAATGACGTAAATTGAACACGTGACATGTAAAAACGGATGTGTATTCAAATTGTAATTAATTTAAGACTTAAATATAAATTACTATCTCAAACTATTGATATGTTTCCACTTTGGTGATTGATCTTTCAATTTTTTTAATTAAGTGATTAAACTGTTAATTTTTTTCACTTTTATTCAAATGAAGTTGTCACGTCGTAAATTGATGACGTGATTTTAACACATATGATGTGACTGATGATGTGTTACAAGAAGACTAGTTTTATTATAAATTTAAATTATTTTATAAAAAATAAGAGGGCATAAATGTAATATAATATTATAATTTAAAAATACAAATTTAACGTATTTTTAAAATGAAAACATCTAATTTAAGAAGTAATTTTTAAAAGATAAAAACTAAGTTATAATAAAAAATATTATTAGCACTATCATTAATATCTAAATTTAAAAATAAATAATTATCATTAAGAAATTAAAAAAATATATGGATATCACAATAGTTTAATCACCGTAGTGGAAACAGATCAATAGTGTGAGATAATAATTTATATTTAAGTCTTAAATTAATTACAATTTGAGTACACATCAATTTTTACACGTCACGTGTTCAAGCCATGTCATCAATTTGTGACATGACAAGTTTAATTGAACCAAAGTGAAAAAAATTGATAGTTTAATGACTTGATTAAAAAAATTTAAAGGTTAATCACCGAAATGAAAAAATGTCAATAATTTAAGGTAATAATTTATATTTAAGCCTAAATTTTACAGTGAAATTTTGGAATATATTTCATAATTTTTAATTTCTTATCTGATTTATTTATGTAAATATCATCTATAATTAAATAGATAATTTGGTTCATCCTTTTTTTGTTCTCCTTTGTTTTTTATTGATATTTGATTTTCCCTACATTAAGATGATGTTTGATAAATTTTTGTAATTAAGGTGTGAATGATTATTATATCTTAATAAATTAGATTATTTGAATGAAATAACATCCTAATTTAAAAAAAACGATTGTTAACTAAAAGGTGTAAAAACATCTAAATGACTTTTAAATTTAAAATATCAATTTTAAATTTAAAAATATCTCAAATTAATTTTTCAAAAGTCAAGAATGATCTTAAAATTTGGAATGAAGAGAAGTGATGATATTTATTGACGCTCTATAGATTTAAATTTTTGGTGAAGGACAACTCTTAATGATTTTGAATTAATTTTTTAAAAGTCAATATTAATATTGTAATTTAGACTCAAGGCGGTATAATTTAAATAATTATTCAACCACTTTTAACACTTTTTTAGGACTTTCGTGTTAAAAGAGAAATAAAATAACTTTTAAAGTCCTTAAAGATTTTATAGATTTTCTTTGTTGACTCGTGTGTCAACAAAAGTGCTTGATCACTTCCCTTTTATAAAAAATTAGTGATCCAATCACACGCAACGTGTGTGAATTATGTATAATAAAATAAAAAATTTATAAAATTTAGAAGAGTAAATAAAAAAATAAAAAATTAAAAAATTTTAATATTAAAAAAAATAAAATATTAATATAATTAAAAGTTGTAGGCGCAATAGAATATAAAAACAATTATACCAAAAAAAAAAAAAAGAAGGAAAAATGTGACCCAAAATACACTAATTAATCTTCATCTAAATTAATTATCGTAAATCTTTATGAAATGATGTATATAAATATAAATATTCAAATATTTACTTTAGTTCATCCAAAATAATGTCTTCCTACCTTTTTATTGAACCTCTTATAGAGGTTGGAAGTTAAATATATTTGCTCAAAAATTAGAGATACAATTGTTTGTGTGGATAATATATTCTTTCTTTGGAATTAATTAAAATAAAATATATTTCTAACTTAAAACAAATTTATTACTAATTTTTTAAAAATTTGTCAGGATTATGTTTGGAATTTGATTCACATCTTATGATTTGTTGAATACAATCACTAAACTATAATTATTGTAAGAAATCTTCATATGTTTGGATTTGTTATAAATATAACCAAGATTTGGATATATTATTCAAGATTTCAAATAATATATTACCTGATTTAAAATAATTAGGTAATATATTATTTGGATATATTATCCAAAAACATGCCGAGTATAATATGAAAATCATATTATTAATTATTAAAATCACCTATGATTTTTAATTAATTATCAAAATCATATATATTCATTCATGTAATAATTTGATTTAATTATTAAAATCACCTATGATTTTTAATTAATTATCCAAATCATATATATTCATTCATTCCTTGATGGTGAATACAAAATTTCTACATAAACCATTTACAAGAGTTTCTTACTATCAAATTGTTCGGGATTTTCCCTCCAATTTAGAAAATATTAGCTCAGATTTTCCTCTTTTTTATTTTATCTTAAGAATTGGAGAAAAAAGATTACAATTAATTGCACTTGGTGAGTGGATGTGAGTTGTGACAACTTAAAATTAATAAAAAACATTTAAATTTTTACTAACTAACAATTTTAACAAATTTTCTTGCATATACTATTAATAAGTGTATCATATTTGTTTTTTTTTAAAACTTAAAACAAAATCACATCAATTTTTTTAAAAAAAATAATTTTTTAATTGACCTTTAAAATTTAAATATCTCTCTACTTGTACAAAAGAGGGAATAATCAACAAAGAATCAGCTTACAGTTACGAATTTGGTCATGTCCCAGAGTTAAGTATGAGCCTTAAATAAGATCGGATAAGGTAGTATTACTATTACAATTATTCCATTCAATTAAATTATATGAATAGACTCCAATTTCAGTTATAACCTCAGCTACCAGATTGGCCCAAGCCAGCTCATACATTACGTAATGAATTGAGTCGAGATGAATATTGAGTTGAATACGATTTTAATTTTAAAATTTATTTATATTTGGATTATTTATATTTTGATTCTAGTTCGAATCGAAACCCAATTTATCAACAGTTGTTATGAAACTTTTCCTATAGAGAAATTTATGAAATAACTGTTATAGAAGAAATTATAAAATGAAACTTATTGACCTAACTGAGAATAAAACTGAAAGGGACCACCTGACCTTATCTTTGAGTAATTATTTATGTGACATTGTAGACTAAAATATAGTTTGTTTGTCGGGTTGTTAAGGTTTACACTCTAATGTTTAAAATATATCTAGTGCATCCCATCTCAAAATTCTTTTCTATGTTTTAACCGTTTAAAAGTGAGGGCGCATTTTGTTTAGTACAACGAATTTTGGGGTGTATTTTGTTGAGTTAAAAATAACTTTAAGACATATTTTGACCAGTTTAAATTCGGAGGATTCATTTTATTTAGCATACAATTTTTTTGAAGTACACTTAGATATTTTTAAAAATTAAAATACAAACCTCAACTATTCCAGAAACTTTGAGCTACAAACTGTATTTGAATGAACATAAATTGATCATTATCTAGATTGTTGGGGGTTTAAGTAGCCTAAGCCCCTAATTGCACATGAAAATGCACGAGCTCATCATCACTCATCCCACTACTTTCCATCCCCACCCCCCCCCTCCCGCCTCCCGCCTCCCGCCCCCCGAACCCCTGCCACCTGTCCCCTGTCTCAAAAAAATATATTATTTATTAGTAGTAATTATGTATACACACCTCACGCCTCCTGTCCCCCCGCCCTTGCCCCCGCCCCTGCAACCTCTCACTTTCACTTTTAAAAAAATTATTATAATAATTTCATTATTTTTAATTAACATTATAATTATTAATATAATTTTTTTAAAAAAATACCTATAATCAAAAAATTAATATTTTTAATACTCAAATTAGTCACATCAATTAAAATTTTTAATTTCAAACTTAGGTCTAAAAAATTAACATAGGACTCTTTTAATATAAGAGAAATTAAGATTTTAGTGAAACTATAATTTAAAAAATAAGTTCTGGATTCGGCACATAACTATTTAATTTAAAACCACATAACTTATATTAAATATAGGGGATAAATCACCTTTTGGTCACTGTACTGGGGTCCGATTTTCATTGTGGTTACCGAATTTTTTTTTTGTTACAATTGAATAACCGTACTCTTAAAAATTACAAAATAGTTATTACTTAAAATTTCCGTCCAGAAAAGCAGACGGAAAAAAGTCGATCATAAGCCCGACCCCTTTCTTTGCTTACATGGAATACAGGAAATGCAAGGAGGCGGGTAATAAGTACTGTAGATAATAATAATAATAATAATAATAATGCAAGGAGGCGTCTCTTTTCTCCAAAACTAATAATAATAATAATAATTTCAAAATAATAATATTAATAATTTTAAAATAATAATAATACTTTTTAATAATAATAATAATAGTATTAATAATAATTTCAAAATAATAATAATAATACTAATTTTAAATAATAATAATATTTTGTTTTTTATTTTAATGGAGAATAAAAATGATTTGTCAAATTTACCCTTACTAAAATAATTTAAATTAATAAAATAATAAAAATATTTTTTTAAATACACATCAAACTTCATATAAAAATATTTTTATAATTTATATAATTTTTTAAAATTTTAAAATTATTATTATTATTATTATTATTATTTAAAATTATTATTTCCTCCCTTAATTAAATAACATAATTAAATCATTATTCCACCTTCTCATACAATTATTAGTATCACATAATTTTTGTTTAGAATAAATAAATAAAAATTACTTTATCTAAGCAATAATAATATTATTGTGGCGCCCCAAATAGGTATACACAACACCCATTCTGAAATTAGCAAATACATGAGTGCAAAAGCAAAACTACAACTTCATATAATACAAATGTCGTGTGAAATACGACAATATATCTTAATGAGTTTAAATATAATATTGTCTTCTGTATAATATCCACATGCAAATAAATCCCCATCATAATTATTGATTCATTATTTTACAAAATGGTGAGGACTACTAAACAACTCTCTGAGAACCTTCATTCCACACCTTTTGCTAGTACTTTACATTCTACATTCCTCCCGAGAAGAAAAAATGGAACAACAAGGAAAAGGGTGAGCTCAACTAGCCAAAAAAAGAATATTATGACTAAGATAATATACAACAAATTATCGTTAGTCTTCAACGAGGAAAAATCGATAGAATCTGATAGCAACAAGTTTCGGATCAATATTCGCGAATGAAATAATAATTCATAGAAGAGTTACGTAGAGAATGAAATCTACTATAATCTATGAATTTAACGGTCCATCATCAATATTTTATCCTCAAACATCAATCAATATGCATCTGGAATCAAATATTCATCTTTGCACTACGGGCCAAAGATATTCATCAATTAGTCATATTCATTTAAACACACATGTTCATCTTTTGCTCTACAGGGCCAAAGATATTAATCAATCGGTCGTGTTCATCTCAACACTGCTCATCTTTGCACTACTGAAAGATATTCTTCTTCAAAATCATTCATCTTTTTGCACTACTGGGCCAAAGATATTCAATAATATCATCATTTAAGGCGAGGATGATGAAAAATATTTTTTAAAAGCGAATCCAAGTGAAACAAAATGACAAGGATTAAGGATTAAGGATTAGTACTTTGTTTTATCCACGTCCAAAAATACCTCAAAAATAATCATAGTGGTGTAAAATTCAAGAATGATCAAAACATGGATCTGATCGAGTTAGTATCCGAATAGATGTTTTTAGACGAAAAGAAGAAATTTTATTTTTCTATTGAATAATGCAGGTATCACGATATATCGTGAATAATAAGATCGTGAATAAGTAATAGACACCAAAAGATAGAAATTCCACAAAAACATCTTCACGCTTACATGAATAGTACTTTCGTGAATAGTAACTCGTGAATAAGAACTCATGAATAATAACTCGTGAATAGTAACTCATGAATAAGAAACCCATGAATAAGTAACCCCGACATGAAAAAGTTCCAAATTTGATAAAAACTTGATCAACATTTCGATTATAATGATATTGAAGAAATAATATCATTCTGAAAAAATAATATCCCTTACCTCGAAAGATCGATCTTAAATTAAACACAGGGATATAAAATATGACTTGGACTTGCACCGTATAGCAATACTCAAAGTATACTCAAAATACTCACAAGAATACGCTCGATAATATAGAGAAAACTTGATTTACGGTGTGATTTTCAATTCTAACCTAAGCACCCTATTTATAAGAAATTGCTTAGAACACCAAAGCAGAAAATTTAATAAATTAATAATATAATTATATTATTTTCTACACATGTCTAGAATCTGATTTCAGCCATCAAACACATGCCACCTTCTAGAAAAAATAAGAAAAACGTTTTTCTAATTTTAAATATTTTAAACATCCAAAATCAATTATTTGAGACTTGAACTTGAATAATTCATAATAAATAGCGATTTCATTAGAAAATTCAAATCTCATGAGTTTTTATAGGAAATTCAATTCTCTACAACTTTGCGAGAAGAAAGTTTTTCCAAATTCCAATCAGAAATTGACCGAAATCCACAAACGGGCAATTTCACAGTCTATAATCAAATTTCAGTCAATAAATGGGGTCCACCGACATGTTTAACATGTTTTAAACATTTATTGCAACAAAAATACTCTTCCTCCTCGTATACTCATATATCCCACATTCGTTGTAAAAATATCACC
This sequence comes from Panax quinquefolius, assembly GCA_020205615.1. NCBI lineage: Eukaryota > Viridiplantae > Streptophyta > Magnoliopsida > Apiales > Araliaceae > Panax > Panax quinquefolius. The sequence goes on along the minus strand of CM035155.1, from coordinate 17,469,364 downwards.
GTTAATATATTATTAAAATAATATATTTAAATGAATTATTTTATCAGAAAAAGATAAAATATTAATTTTCAACAATTGTCATTTTAAAAATTTTCTCCATCTATATCCACATAAAATCAATATTTTCCTCATCATATAAATCAATAATTAATTATTCACAAATAATATTACGAATCACAATATTGACAACCAAAGGCGGGCTCCGGGAAAGATGGGGCTTTCCAATAAAATTTCTTCTTCTTGGCGCGATTAGGTGACCAAACCTCTCCTTAGATGAACTTTCTAGACATTGCCAATAATGTTATCTAATAATATTATTCGGATAATATGAATTATTAGCCCGATAATGAAAGATCTTGTGTAATGACAATTATTGAAACAATGAAGAATAAAAATATCAACGCAGCAATTATTAACTCAATAAAATCTTTGAATGAAGATAATTCTGTAACTATTATTGAGTAGTGCCTTCTTCACGTAAGAATCAATAATTGGTGCAATACCGGTGCCTTCTTTATCAACAACGCGTGTTAGTGTGTTTTAACCACAGGGTATTCCAACAAGATAATACTTGAATAACTACGCCTGCTTATTTAAAAACAACTTATATTTGTCGTTTTCTTCATCCAATCGCTTTTAGTTATGGGGCCCACACATGCATGTCACTACCGTCGCATTTAATATTCCCAACCGATCTGAATATTCCACGACCAAACGAATATTCCCCGACAACAACAATGAATATTTAATAACCACTTGCTTATTTTGAAATATTTGCGTATTTAACCCTTAACTATCCACATTAATCAAATCAACCCTTACTATTTCAAAATAATAAATAAAGGAAATTCCTTTTTATTTAAAAATTTGAGGTCTTACAACTATCCTGATAATAAGCTGCCTTATATATATCACAAAACGACTTCATATATAAAAATATTTTTATAATTTATATAATTTTTTTAAAATTTTTAAATTTTTAAAAATTAATATTTTAATATCGTAATTCATAAGAGTGTATATTGAATTATTAGATTATAGTAGTATACTTTTACAATTAAATTTAAAAATAAATATTTGTTCTTATAAAGGAGTTTTAAATTTTGTCTCTATAATATGTCATTAATTAATACTTATTTATATATATATATATATATATATATATATAGAGAGAGAGAGAGAGAGAGCGTCTGACGGAGGAAATAATATTGTTTGTGATATATAAGGCGCAGTTATTGTAAGATAGTATTATTATTGCTTAGGATAAAGTAATTTTTATTTATTTATTCTAAACAAAATTATGTGATACTAATAATTAGGCGGAAGGTGGAATAACAGATTTAATTATGTTATTTAATTAAGGAGGAAATAATAATTTTAAATAATAACAATAACAATAATAATAATTTTAAAATTATAAAAAAATTATATAAATTATAAAAATATTTTTATATGAAGGTGATGTGTATTTAAAAAAATATTTTTATTATTTTATTAATTTAAATTATTTTAGTAAGGGTAAATTTGATAAATCATTTTTTATTCTCCATTAAAATAAAAAAAACAAATTATTATTATTTAAAATTAGTATTATTATTATTATTTTGAAATTATTATTAATACTATTATTATTATTATTATTTTAAAATTATTATTAATAGTATTTTATTATTATTTTGAAATTATTATTATTATTATTTGTGGCGCCCCAAAATAGGTATACATCACCCATTCGAGTTGTTATATCGTACGTAAAACAACTACAACTTTATTATTACAACGAAACTCTGTGAGTTTAAATACAAATATTATCTTACAGATAATATCTATACTCAAATAAATCCTCATCACATTTATTGATACATTATTTTACAAAAAATGGTGAGGACTACTAAACAATCCTTTCTAAAACCTTCATTCCATAATTCCCAATGCAAATCTTCTATTTATATTCTCGCCTCACGAGAAGAATGGAACAAAAAGGAAAAGGGTGAGCTCAACTAGCTCGATAAAGAGAATATTATGACTAAAGATAATATACAACAAATTATCGTTAGTCTTCAATGGGGAAAAATTTAATAGAATACTGATAGACAACAAATTTTAAATCAATATTCGCGAATCGAAATAATAATTCATTAGAAGAGTTAAGTAGAGAATGCAAACTACTATCTTCTATGTATGAATTTAAAAGTTCATCGTCTATCTTTTATCCTGTAACAACAATCCATAAACATCCGGAATCAAATATTCATCTTTTGCACTTCTGAGCCAAATATATTCATCGGTTACCGTCATGTTCATTTAAACACTGTTCATCTTTGCACTACAGCCAAAGATATTCATCGATTAGGTCAGTGTTCATTTAAACACCTGCTCATCTTTTGCACTACAGCCAAAGATATTCTTCGAAATCATTCATCTTTTTACTACTGAGCCAAAGATATTCAATAATATCATCATTTAAGGCGGGGATGATGAAAATATTTTTAAAAACGAATCCATTGAAACAAAATGACAAGGATTAAGGATTAAGGATTAAGACTTTGTTTTATCCATGTTCAAAAAATACCGCAAAATAATCATAGTGGTGTAAAATTCAAGAATGATCAAAACATGGATCTGATCAAAGCTAGTATCCGAATAGATATTTTGGACGAAAAGAAGAAATTTTATTTTTCGATGAATAGTCAGATATCGTGAATAGTCTTTGTATCGTGAATAGTGCCATATCGTGAATAGTAACTCCCACACACAAAAGATAGAAATTCCACAAAAACATTTTCACGCTTAATGAATAGTACTCGTGAATAAGAACTCGTGAATAAGAACTTCATGAATAGTAACTCGTGAATAGTAACTCATGAATAAGTAACCCCATGATATGAAAAAGTTCCAAATTTGATAAAAGTTACAACTAATATTTCAAAGATAATGATATTGAAGAAATAATATCATTTGAGAAGAAAATAACATCCTTACCTCAAAGAATCGAGACTTGGAAGGAAAGATCGGAAGTGATCTTTGAATGAAACTTGTTGTGGCGCCCAAAATAGGTATACACAACACCCATTCTGAGTCGCCAAATACATGGTACAAGAAGCAAACTACTGACTTCACTAATACAAATGTCGTGAAATACGACAATATATCTTAATGAGTTTAAATATAATATTGTCTTACAGACAATATCCACACGCAAATAAATCCCCATCATAATTATTGATTCATTATTTTACAAAAATGGTGAGGACTACTAAACAACTCTCTCTAGAACCTTCATTCCATTTTTCCACTAAGTACTAATTCATTACATTCTCGCCCTCTGAGAAGAAAAATGGAACAACGAGGAAAAGGGTGAGCTCAACTAGCCCGATAAAGAATGTTATGACTAAGATAATATACAACAAATTATCGTTAGTCTTCAGCGAGGAAAAATCGATAGAATACAATAGACAACAAGTTTCGGATCAATATTACGCAATGAAATAATAATTCATGTAAGAGTTACGTAGAGAATGAAATCTACTATAATCTATGAATTTAACGGTCCATCATCAATATTTTATCCTGTAACATCAATCGATATGCATCTGGAATCAAATATTCATCTTTACTACAGTGCCAAAAGATATTCATCGATTAGTCATGTTCATTTAAACACTGCTTCATCTTTACTACTACAGCCAAAGATGTTAATCAATCAGTCATGTTCATCTCGACACTGTTCATCTTTGCCTTCTACTGGCCAAAGATATTCTTGAAATCATTCATCTTTTGCACTACGGGCCAAAAGATATTCAATAATATCATCATTTAAGGCCGAGGATGATGAAAATATTTTAAAGAAACGAATCCGATTGAAACAAAATGACAAGGATTAAGGATTAAGGATTAGTACTTTGTTTTATCCACGTCCAAAAATACCTCAAAAATAATCATAGTGGTGTAAAATTCAAAATGATCAAAACATGGATACTGATCGAGTTAGTATCCGAATAGATATTTTTTAATGAAAAGAAGAAATTTTATTTTTTAAATTGAATAGTCTTCAGATATCGTGAATAGTCTTATATCGTGAATAGTCTTTAGTATATCGTGAATAATAACTCAGACACCAAAAGATAAAAATTCCACAAAAACATCTTCACGCCTTGTGAATAGTACTAAATGAATAGTAACTCGTGAATAAGTAACTCATGAATAGTAACTTCGTGAATAGTAACTCATGAATAGTAACCCATGAATAATAACCCGAGCATGAAAAAGTTCCAAATTTGATAAAACTTCAGATCAACATTTCGATTATAATGATATTGAAGAAATAATATCATTCTGAAAAAATAATATCCACTTACCTCGAAAGATCAAGACTTCAAATTTGAAACAGGATATAGGCTATGACTTGGACTTGCACCATATAGCAATACTCAAAGTATACTCAAAATACTCACAAGAATACGCTTCGATAATATAGAGAAAAAACTTGGTTTAGGTGTGATTTTCAATTCTAACCTAAGCACCCTTATTTATAGAAATTGCTTAGAACACCAAAAAGAGAAAATTTAATAAATTAATAATATAATTATATTATTTTCTACACATCTAGAATCTGATTTCAGCCATCAAACACATGGCACCTTCTAGAAAAAAATAAGAAAAAACGTTTTCTAATTTTAAATATTTTAAACTTCAAAATCGATTATTTGAGCTTGAACTTCAATAATTCATAATAAATAGCCCTTTCATCGAAATTTCGAATCCCACGAGTTTTTATAGGAAATTCAATTCTCTACAACTGCGAAGAAAGTTTTCCAAATTCAATCGAAATTGGCCAAAAATCCACAAGCGGGCAATTTTACAGTATAATCAAATTTGATCAATAAATGGGGTCCAATAGACATGTTTAACATGTTTTAAACATTTATTACAACAAAAATACTCTTCCTCCTCGTATACTCATATATCCCACATTCGTTGTAAAAATATCACAGTTAATATATTATTAAAATAATATATTTAAATGAATTATTTTATCGAAAAAGATAAAATATTAATTTTCAACAATTGTCATTTTAAAATTTTCTCCATCTATATCCACATAAAATCAATATTTTCCTCATCATATAAATCAATAATTAATTATTCACAAATAATATTACGAGAATCACAATATTGACAACCAGTGCGGTTCAGAGAGGGGGCTTTCGAATAAAATTTCTTCTTCTTGGCGCATTAGGTGACCAAACCTCTCCTTAGACGAACTTTCTGAGACATTGCCAATAATGTTATCTAATAATATTATTCGAGATAATATGAATTATTGCTTCGATAATGAAGATCTTTGTGTAATGTGAATTATTGAAACAATGACAATATAAAATATCAACGCAAAGCAATTATTAACTCGATAAAATCTTTGAGCGATAATTCATGTAACCATTATTGAGTAGTGCCTTTCTACGTAAGAATCAATAATTGGTGCAATCACGGTGTCTTCTTGTTCAACAAATGCAGCGTATTAGTGTGTTTTAACCACCGGGTATTCCAACAAGATATTATGCAATAACAACTTCTCTGGTTTATTTAAAACAACTTATATTTATGTTTTTCTTCATCCAATCGCTTTCAGATTATGGGGCCCACACATGGTCAAGCAAAGGTCGTCTGAATATTCCCCGACGGTCTGCGAATATTCCACGACCAAACGAATATTCCCAAACAACAATGAATATTTAATAACCATTTAACTTATTTTGAAATATTTGCGTATTTAACCCTTAACTATCCACATTAATCAAATCAACCCTTACTATTTCAAAATAATAAATAAAGGAAATTCCTTTTATTTAAAAATTTGGGTCTTCTGAAATAGTACTTTTGAATAGTAACTCGTGAATAATAAACTCATAAATAAACTATCTCGTGAATAGTAACTCATGAATAATAACCCATGAATAATAACCCCGAGCGTGAAAAAGTTCCAAATTTGATAAAAACTTGAGATCAACATTTCGATATAATGATATTGAAGAAATAATATCATTCTGAAAAAAATAATATCCTTTACCTCGAAAGATCAAGTACTTTAGAATTTAGAATAAAATTATATAGTGTTGAAGGAACTTGCCCGTCTCTAGCAATACTCAAAGTATACTCAAAATACTCACAAGAGAATACGCTTCGATAATATAGAGAGAAAACATCGAGTTTACGTGTGATTTTCAATTCTAACCTAAGCACCTATTTATAGGAAAATCTTTAGAAACAAAAAAAAGAAAAAATTTAATAAAATAAAATAATAATATAATTAAACAAATTCAAGCCCACCTTAGACCAACTGAATTCAGCACATTTGTATCACATGTGGGATTGCAAAAAACGTTTTCTTAAATAAAACAATTAAAACTTCCAAAAATTAATTATTTGAAACTTGAGAGCTTGATAATTCATAATAAATAGCCCTTTCATCAGAAAATTCGAATCTCGGAGGTCTTTATAGGAAATTCAATTCTCTACAACTTTGCGGAAGAAAGTTTTCCAAATTCCAAATGCAATCGTAATCAAATCCACAAGCAGGCGATTTTGAAATTTATAATCAAATTTGATCGATAAATGGGGTCCAATTGAGCATATTTAACATGTTTTAAACATTTATTGCAACAAAATACTCTTCCTCCTCGTATATCTCATATATCCCACATTCATTGTAAAAATATCACCGTTAATATATTATTAAAATAATATATTTAAATGAATTATTTTATCGAGAAAAAGATAAAATTTCAATTTTCAACAATTGTCACTATAAAAATTTTCCCATCTATATCCACATAAAATCAATATTTTCTCATCATATGAATCAATAATTAATTATTCATAAATAATATTACGAGAATCACAATATTGATGACCAGGCGGTTCCAGGAAAGAGGGCTTTCCAATAAAATTTCTTCTTTCTTGGCATGATTAGGTGACCAAACCTCTCCTTAGACGAACTTTCTAGACATTGCCAATAATGTTATCTAATAATATTATTGAGATAATATGAATTATTAGCTTCGATAATGAAAAATCGTGTAAATGACAATTATTGAAACAACAAAGAATATAAAATATCAACGCAGCAATTATTAACTCAATAAAATCTTTGAGCAATGAATTACATAACCATTATTGAGTAATGCCTTCTTACGTAAGAATCAATAATTGGTGCAATCTGGTATCTATTTAACTTTCAACAACGCCGTATTAGTGTGTTTTAACCAACGGGTATTCAACGATGATTAACGACAACAAACTACGCCGTTATTTAAAACAACTTATATTTGTCGTTTTCTTTATCCATAAAACTTCGTTATAGGGCCCCACATGGTTTTGTAGATCGATGCGAATATTCCCAAACGATCTGAATATTCCACGACCAAACGAATATTCCCAAATGATAATGAATATTTTATAACCACTTGCTTATTTTTAAATATTTGCGTATTTAACCCTTAACTATCCACATTAATCAAATCAACCTTACTATTTCAAAATAATAAATAAAGGAAATTCCTTTTATTTAAAAATTTGAAGTCTTCTGACATTAGTTAGTCAGAAAGACATGACTAAGAATTCATAATGCCCATCTGGGGATTACGAAGGCGGGTCTTTGGAATATCCTCGATTAATCTTGGTTGATGATATCGAGCGAAGATCGATTTTTGAAAAGAATTGTGCCCTTTACAATCGTCAAACAAGTCATCAATACGAGGTAGAGGATACCTATTCTTGATGGTGACATGGTTCAATTTCGATAGTCAATACAAAGTCGCGTACTCCCGAGTCTTTCTTCTTCTTTACTGAATAAAAGCAGGAGCACCCCAAGGAGATGTACTGGGGCCGAATGAAATCGATGTCCAACAATTCTCGTAGTTGGACCTTTAACTCTGAAGTTCAATAGAGCCATTCGATATGGGGTTTTAGAAATGGGCTTTGTGCGGGTTCAAGATCAATAAAGAATTGACTTCACGTTACGGGGGTAGGCCAGGGAAGTTCTTGAGAAATCGTCGGGAAAATCAATAACAACAGAATATTATTCAAATTTGGCGTGTCTTTATTCAAATCCATAACATGGGCTAAGAAAGCTTGACATCCGTTTTTCAATAAACGAATAGCTTTATGATTAGATATGATAGTGATTGATTTTAATAGTTTAGTTGCTTGAATTAAATACAACGGGTTGGTTAGGAATATGAAAACTAACAACCTTACGAAAAACAATCAATTTTGGCGTGATGAGTAGTTAACCAATCAATTCCTAAAATCACATCAAAAGCAAGTATCTTTAAAGAGATAAGGTCAACGGTAAGTAATGGTGCTAACTTGAATCAAACAAGATTTATAAGCAAATGGATGTGATGAAAGTTTCTCTAACGGAGTTTCCACAGATAGATCAAAGTCTAATTTCTCGGGAGTCAAGTTTAAGCGTTGAGCACATGCGGGAGAGATAAATGAATGGGTAGCCCCAGATTGTCGAGTAAGGTATAAACTTCACAAAATTTATAAATAGCTTACCCGTGATCACCTCGTTTGGGTTCCTCGCATTATGACCGATCCACAACAAACGCTCTTCCCGAAATCGTTGACTTTGACTTTTGGAGACATGATCTTTTGAGTCACCGTCCCATTGAACTAGGTTTATTCTACCGTCTGATCTCGGCGATATGTCCTTCCTTTCCACAACTATAGCATACCTTGAATTTGTTGTGGGCGGTTTGACCGATATGTCCCTCTTTTCGCATTTGTAGCATATGGCGGGTGGTCGTTCTCCTCCTTAGAACCGATTCTTTAAAGACTGTCGTCTTCACATAGTCGTTATTAAATCTCCTCTTTTAAAATCTATTCTGACTCGCTTTTTACATTTTCATGACCATGATTACCACCAGTGGTAACCATTTTTGTCCGTCTGTTTTCTTTTCTCCGTGGTTATCATTATTACATTGGTATTATCTCGGAATAAGATCCTAGTTGTGGTCCTCGGTTGGCCGTGACTTTCGTTATCTCGCTCTAATAATTGAGCCTGTTTACAACATCTGAATAAAGAGAAAGTTTATGATAAATGAGATCTTGACGTATCTTAGGGTTTGAACCTCTAAGAAACATCCGCGTCATCGTTCCTCATTCTCCACCAAAATGAGGTGCAAACTGGATAACTCTCTATGAAACTTTGCCTCGTCTTTGAGACACCGTCATTGTTGTTTTGCTGTAATCGATGAACTCCACTTCCTTCATATTACGAACACTTTCGGAAAGTATTTGTCATTAAATAGTCTCTGAAAGCGTCTACGAGACATCTTTGTCGGCGGGACGGATGGTGCGCTTCATGACTCCCACCATGATAGTCTGCCTCGCCACCGGAACATAAAAGGTGGCGAATGGAACCTTCTGTTCTCCGTGCATCCCAAGACATCGAATATCTTGGTAATTTGCTTGACCCGTGTTTCCGCCATGATCGGATCGGCTTTCCTTAAATTACAGTGGTCCCACTCTTTGAAGCTGTTTGGTTTGTGACAACCCGTGAATTGCTATCATTTCCTCTGTATTTTGAACACGAGTCTCCCTCAATGCGATTTTGCATGAGCTAAAAAGCTTCTAAACATCCCTCGTTCATCATCGCTTTCAATGGTGTTATTCATGGGAGGAACATTGCCCGACTGTTACACGTTCTCCTCGTTGGTGAGTCTGAGCGTCTCCACGGTCTCATTTCCATTGTTAATATTCTCAATTGACATTCTCAAATATTGTCATAAAACAAAGGTTAATTAAGAAATCAATATATCACATAATATCCCTATATCTTGACCAACTAACAAATAAGCTTAGGTAGGACACACTTAGCTGGAAGGATTTACTTCGTCTCTCCCTCCTGATTCTATTCCCCGATCTCATGTGGAGATCATATCCCTAAGCTACGATACCAACTGCGCGCCCCCAAAATAGATATACATCACTCATTACGAGGTTGTCGATCGTGATGATGAAAACAACTACAACTTTATTATGACAACATAAAAGCTGTGAGTTTAAATACAAATATTATCTTCTGAATAATATCTATACTCAAATAAATCCTCATCACATTTATTGATACATTATTTTACAAAAATGGTGAGGACTACTAAACAATCCTTTCTAAAACCTTCATTCCATTTACCCAGACTGCTTTCTCGCTATATTCTAAGCCTCCAGGAGAAGAATGGAACAAAAAGGAAAAGGGTGCGCTCAACTAGCTTTCGATAAAGAATATTATGACTAAGATAATATACAACAAATTATCGTTAGTCTTCAACAGAGGAAAAATTTAATAGAATCTGATAGACAACAAATTTTAAATCAATATTCGCGATGGAAATAATAATTCATTAGAAGAGTTAAGTAGAGAATGCAAACTACTATCTTTTATGTATGAATTTAAAAGTTCATCGTCTATCTTTTATCCTGTAACATCAATCAATATACATCTGGAATCAAATATTCATCTTTTGCCTCTGAGCCAAAGATATTCATCTTTTGCTCAATTATATTCATTTAAACACCGATTTTAAACATCTTTGTCTTTTGCTACGGGCCAAAGATATTCTTCGAAATCATTCATCTTTTACTCTTGTGCCAAAGATATTCAATAATATCATCATTTAAGGCGAGGATGATGAAAATATTTTTAAAAAAAGCGAATCCGATTGAAACAAAATGACAAGGATTAAGGATTAAGGATTAGTACTTTGTTTTATCCATGTTCAAAAATACCTCAAAATAATCATAGTGGTGTAAAATTCAAGAATGATCAAAACATGGATACAATCAAAGCTAGTATCCGAGAATAGATATTTTGAACGAAAGAAGAAATTTTATTTTTCGATGAATAGTCACAGATATCGTGAATAGTCATTAGTATCGTGAATAAATAACTCAGACACCAAAAGATAGAAATTCCACAAAAAAACATTTTCACGCTTCATGAATAGTACTTTAGTGAATAGTAACTCGTGAATAATAACTCATGAATAGTAACTTCGTGAATAGTAACTCATGAATAATAACCCAAACGTGAAAAAAGTTCCAAATTTGATAAAAAGTTCCAACGAATATTTGAAAGATAATGTTATTGAAGAAATAATATCATTTTTGAAGAAAATAACATCCTTACCTCGAAAGAATCGATTACTTTGGAAGGAAAGATCGGAAGTGATCTTTGAATGAAACTTATCTTGAGCAATGAACTCTCAAGTATCTAAATACTCACAAAATCGCTCGATAATATAGAGAGAAAGAGAAAAACTTTGTTTACGGTGTGATTTTCAATTCTAACTTAGCCCTCTATTTATAGGAAAATGTTAAATGTAAAGAAGCGAGACTTGACTTCTTCTACGATGGCTTTACCTCTCTTTATTGCCACCCACCATTTGAAATAAAATTCAGCACATTTTTTCACCAACCACAAGTGGGGCCCACTCAATTCTAGAATTTTCCACCAAAATCAATTATAACCCTACTTTCCTAATCAAACACCTCTTAAAATTTATAACAAATCATTCGTTCATTTTTAACGGTTCAAAATTTGTAGACATATACTCGACTTATATATGTATAACATATCCAAAAATCGCTTAGCGATCCAATGTCGATTAAAAATTATAACTCACGCAATATATACATTAAAAATCTTGATTTGATTTTTAATACCTCCATTCACAAAAATCTTGATAAAACACCTCAACATTAAATCCTTGATTATAACCACATATAATAAATAAATCCATCATTTATATCCATATCAAATAAATATTTTCTTATCATATAAATCAATAATTAATTATTCCCAAATAATATTACGAAATCACAATTATGATGACCGAGGTTCAGGAAGAGGGGCTTTCGATAAGGATCTCTCACTACTTGGCGCCATGATTAGGTGACCAAACCTCTCCTTATGAACTTTCTAGACATTGCCATAATGTTATCTAATAATATTATTCAAATAATATGAATTATTGATCGATAATGGGAAATCTTGCGGTGACAATTATTGAAACAATGAATAATATAAAATACCAACGCAAAGAATTATTGAATCGATAAAATAAAATCTTTGAGCAGTAATTATTATAACAATTATTGAGTAAGTGTCTTCTACGTAAGGATCAATAATTGATGCAATACTGGTGTCTTCTTGTTGAACAACGGCGTATTAGTGTGTTTTAACCCAAATTATTCCAACGATAATATGAATGATTACGTAGTTATTTTTAAACAACTTATATTTGTCGTTTCCTCATCCAATCGCTTTTCAAGTTATAGGGCCCACACACGGCATTTCTGGCATTTAATATTCCCAAACGATCTGAATATTCCGACCAAACGAATATTCCCCAATGATGAATATTTTATAACCACTTGCTTATTTTGAAATATTTAAGTATTTTACCCTAACTATCCACATTAATCAAATCAACCCTTACTATTTCAAAATAATAAATAAAGGAAATTCTTTTTATTTAAAAAATTTGGTCTTACATTATTATTATTATTATTATTATTATTATTATTATTATTATTATTATTATTATTATTATTATTATTATTATTATTATTATTATTTTTGGAGAAAGAGATGCCTCCTTGCATTATTATTATTATTATCTAGTACTTATTATAATAACTACAAAGATTTTTTACCGCCTCGTTGCATTTTTCTGTACTCAACGTAAGCAAAAAAGAGGGCCAACTTACATAAATCGACTTTTAGATTCGTTTTTTCTTGGACGGAAATTTTAAATAATGATCATTTTGTAATTTTTGAAATCACGGTTATTCAATTAGTAACAAAAAGTTTGATAACTACAATGAAAATCGAGATAAAAGATAAAAATGGCCAAAAAATGATTTATCTCTTAAATATAGATAATATAATTTTTGTTTCAAACCCAACCAAATCTATTTTATATAACCCAAACCTAACTCAAACTTATTTTTTGTAAGTCTAGGTACAATCGAATGCCACCATTTATAGTCACGAGTGCGATATATTACAGATAAACCACTCTAAAAAGACCTACAATCCACTTTCAATATAGACAATTATGATCCGTCATTCATTCAACATGTAACTAACTATAAACTGAGCGGATTGCCTGAACAAAAATACAAAAAAAATATTGTTACTAGAACTAGATAGGGACGAAGGTAAATTTCCTAAAAAAATTGAAATTATTTTAAACTTAAGAAATTTTGATATTTTTACTTCAGGCCTCTAATATTTATGAGGAAAAAATAAAGTATATACTATAATACTTTTTGAAAATATTAAAAAAAAATATTTCCTTTATTCCAAACAGAAGAATTATTTTATTTTTCCTTTAAGTTAATTTGAAATACGGATAAATATCAAATTTTATGATCTCTCTTTACTCCACTTTCATGTGTACCCTATACGAAGAAATCTTATTTTAAATTAAAAATATATGATTTTGTGTACCATATACAAAATATATTTTATATGACACAATATCCTTAGCTTTACTATCATAATTTCATTATTGTATCACTATCTAAATTAACAATTTATTAATTTAGGACAAACATGAAACAAAAATAGATCTTTAATCTTTACAAATTTTGAAAATAGTACTCTCTTCTCTTCTTTTTTTTGAATAATAATAGAGAAAATAATATATAAAACTAGAAAGAAGTGAGGATTAGACTAAAATAAAATTAGTACCAATAATATATTATTAGCTTGTTGACTATGGTTATATATATACATAATATATACATTGGGGACAGAGGTCGCATTTCCAACTAGGGTTAGTGCTGTCTCCCTATCATTTGCCAATTATTGGCACTCTTTTTGTTTAATTCTTGAATTGGTGTGGCACATGGGTTGTAGCCTTGTAGGACTGTCTCGTAGTGTTAGAAGAATTAAAATGTACAACTTCAAAATTATTCCAAAAAGACACCCACAATTTCTCTTACTTTTCGAATTTGTCACTGCCCTTTAAAACATGTCTCATTGACCGACCTAAAAGTAGGTGGTTATTAGTCTTTGTTAAAAATTATTTTGGACGGTAGAATTGGTCCACAAACTTAAGCCATTACTTGTCATGACAATAGTGACTAAAGAATGATTACTAAAATGATATGACTATATATATATATATATATATATATATATATATTATTGTTATTGATGGTGAAAGTTAAAGATAAAAAAAAAAAAAACAGAATATTATTTCCAAAGAGAAGGAAACATCTTAGTATATTTTTGTGTTGCAATTTTCATTCTTGAATATAAGATACTTGTTGTATTATTGATACATTTGTTTCCCTGTCTTGTTATTATTTACAAATCTATTAAACACTAGTATTCTATTATACACCTACTGGGGAGGGGACAATGCTATGCTCAGATTATCCCAAACTAAAATGCAGAATCTCTTCATGTACATGAAGCTTCTACTGCTAGACTCTCTGTCATGGGTCACCAGATGTGCCGGATGAAACTCCGATGCTGCAACTCTTTGATCCATGCAAGCCTTGAGCAATTTTATTCGGTTAAATAAGAATCTACAAACTTTCAACCTGTTTGCATGGTACCAATAGAAATCTGTGTGGGATCACCTCCCATTTCCTCAAACAATACTAGAATGTTCCCAGTTGGCTTCAACCATGAGCGAGGTACATGGTACCTGCAAGATCAATGGATCAAACCAAATTTTTACAATGAAATGCTTTCGATTTTAGTAAATAAATACTACCAACACTTACAGCTCTTGGGATGGTTTCCCGCAATTTTTGCAACATTTATTTGAACCGTATTCTCCTCTGTAATCACAAGAATCAGTGCAACCACTGTTTGGAGCAGTAAAACTTGGCCAATAACGCCCAATGCTTTGTCCATTTACCCATGCTTCCCCTTTTCCCATACCCACCATGTTCAGTGCAACTGGGTCATTTCCAGCAGGGGCATTACAAGTTGTCTGAACCAACATGTTCGTTTCTCTGTGTTAGTATCTAAGAAGGAAGTCTTAACTCTTAAATCCTTTAAAAAGTACAAGTTTTCCAGTTTATTCAGATGCAAACAAAGAGGAAAAGAAATTCATCCTTCATAACGAATGCCTCACTGCCTCAGTAATCCTCGTCCAGGACTAAACTATTTGACCCAGTTTTGTAATAATGTGGAAATATTTCACATATAGAAGCCTTGCTCACTTAAAGCAATAGAAATTCAAATCTGATATATAAAATCATAGTGCAGCACTGTTGCATAGCTATGGCATAAAATTACACTGGTGCATAGCTATGGCATAAAGTTACGTGAAAGAGTTATTCAATTGCGTTGTTCATTTACTAAGATCTTCTTATTGATTTTGGAAAGAAAATAACTTGCTTCTACATCAAAATAACCTTACATTCAGAATTAGTTAGAAGCCTGAACATTGTACACATTGACTCAGTTCGTCACTTATTATCATAATCATTCATCCTGCCAAATTCATCTTCGTGTGTTAATTTTTAGCTTCACCTCTGCGATGTGAGATTACCTGCTTATTTATTAGTTAAACCTTCCACAAACTAAATCTGATTATTACAGATGGAACTAATGTTGAAAATATTAATTTGAGGAACTGGTATAGTGCTACCATATAAATATATTACTGTTTAGGAAATACTATAATTTTCTACATGGCCATTTGTTAATCATGTCTTCATCCTTACTTGGAGAAAATTGAACAGGAAGTAGAAATATTTATGGCATTACCTTGTACCATGTTAATGGTTGCTTCGTAGGCAAGGTGGAGTTTGACATCCAGAGTGAGGAGCTTCCATTATACAGGCCTAAGCCTTTCCCTTTTAGTCCGACCTGTATCGATGGAGATCAAAGAGGTGAATATTGTGGAATTTATCTTTTAACCAACAAAAAGTTGTAGCCTTGCAGAGGAAAAAGAAATCTTATTTTAAAGCTATTACACTCTCCTAAATTAGAATCAATGTTGCTAGCACCTCATTTTTCAAGCTTGTTGGGTTTACAAAGGAAGTATTAGGATGCGTAAATGTGTTCACTTTAAACAAATAGAGTACAATTTTACGGTTGATTCTAACATACATCAGCAAATTCTCAAACACAAATATATCTAACCTGATATGTCCACTGCTGTGTCGAAAGATCAACAGTGGAGCCATTCTTTAAGCCTTTGAGCTGCACTGGACCGGTGATCCCTGCACCTGTTTTATCAAAGAATGCTCCATAATTCTGGAGACAATAATAGGAGATGGATAATATTACTTCTATCTTTCTGTCTAGAAATTTCTCACAACAAATCAATGCAGAAACACCAGGCAAAATACCAGATAACAATCTTTTAACATTATTCATTGCAGAAAAAAAGTAGGTCAGACCTGAAGTCCCACAGTCAAACTCAAGAGATCGAATCTGTTTGTTCCAGGTATGAGTGTAAGGGGAAAATCCACCGTAACTCTACCATTATTTCCTATTCCACTCCCTACAAAAAAATAAAATAATGTAATTACAATATAGATGTGAGCAGTATACACCAAGAGGGATATTATACAACATGAACATGTACACTGTTAGGATCTGTAACAAGAAACATACGGCTTCATCTATTTATGTTAGGATCTGCAACATGGACATGTAAACTTTCTTGATACAAGTTTCAAAAGCATTACCTCAATCTTTCATGTGTATGCTTGTAGGCATAAGCATTATTCTGAGTTTTGCCTGTAGGCATGAATATGTAAACTTTCTTGATACAAGTTTTGCAATATTAGCATAGGCACCACGCAAAAGTATTACCTCAATCTTTCATGTGTATGCCTGTAGGCATAAGGTGCCTTGGTAGTCTATTATTTTGGAGTATGATTAATGAATTGACATCTCAAAGCATTAGAAGGCATATTAGCAATAGAAGGTGTGCAATTTCATCTACCCACCCATTATTGGTGATTGAGAAACTTGGTTATATATGCACTTAAATAATGTTGTGCATTATTTACATGGCACTCAAGTCGATTATACCAACCAGGCACCTAGTTATGGACTCGAACTAGTTTGCCGGTACGTTTTGAGGTTTCGAGTAATTCCCAAGTAATATGTTTTCCACGGGGAGTAGAGCTAATGATAGATAATTCTAAATAAAGAAAAACAGCATCTTGCACTTGAAATATCATTTAAATACCATTACCTGCAAGCTTCCCATTGACAAAAGCATGAAGGACATGACCAAGTGATTCCACATGCAGAACTGTTTGAGATCCATTGCCACTGACTTCAGTGCTGTGGAAACAGAACAAAAAAGTAAAATTTAAATACTAAAGACAGTAGAAGCTGGAAAACATAATTTGTTTCTGAAACAACCCAACAATGAGTAGATAGTTACCTTAGTGAATACCACATATAGTCACTCTTATCAGCTGTCGTATTTATTTGCTCCAATAATCCAGGTTTCATGAATACTTTGGTACTTGAGATACCTACAGGTTCGTTAATCGAACTCCAACCGGACAGGGATGAGTTTCCGACAAATCTTGGAACCGTGGCTGTCGAGTTGATCTGTCACATTAAAGTTATGGAGTATAAATTAGCTTGTGCTGCTCTACTTGTAAGCAAATGTTTTTTTATTATAATATGCGTAGAAGTCAATACTAAATCAGTAATTGATATATAATTTGAATTGATTAGGATAATGTCAACTTTCTAAAACATTAGAAATTGGTTAGTAAATAGCTACTGCTAGGGCTGTTCATTTTTTTTTGTTTTTCGGTTTTCGGTTTTCCAACCGTCGGTTCGGTATAAAAAAGAGCCGGTCTGGTTCGGTACAAAAAACCGGTATATACGATTTTCGCACCGGTTTGATTCAGCGATTTTATGGTTCGGTAAAATAGACCGGACCGGTTATACCGGTTTTCTAATTTTTTATTATTATTAATAATTTATTAATAATAATAATAATAAAATAATGATTATAATAATAAAAATAATAAAATAATAATAAAAATAATAATTATATTAATTTTCGGTAAAACCGATATCGAACCGGTTCAACCCTGTATTACTTGTTCGATATACCAATCAAACCGGTACTGTATATCGGTATCAAGATTTGGGCAGTTTTGGTTCGGTTCGGTACCGGTCCGGTTCGGTCTGGTAAAAACCGGTTGAACACCCCTAGCTACTGCACTATAAAAAATCTCAATAAAACACACACATCTCAAAGCTTGCAGATAACCACACAATATATTCCAACCAATGGCACAAATTTGTCTAGCAAACTTCCTAAGTATGATCATAAAATATTAACAATTCAAATCGAATTATTACTCGGCCAATTTCAGAAGAAGTCGTATAGGAAGGAAAGTAGAAATAAGGTATACAAATTTACTTTGGCTGAATACGTGACCAAGACTGTTATTTGATTGCAGTAATTTTAATATATATATCAATGAATTGTATTGGCCAGAACTAAACTAAGAGACTGCATATAAACTGACCTTTATCATGACCAAAATTTGGGAAAGATACACCTCCTGAAATCTAGTTTCCATGATAAAACAATGATGTACCATTTGACAACTTGAGCTTTTAGACCTCTTTTGTTGCTTACAACTTGCAAAAGTATCAAAGCAAGAAGGTCCTGGCTATATAATATGTTAAATGGAATGTCCATACATGGAAGGCCACAATTGAGTGCCCTTACTGAATACATTATCAGAAAACTCCAATTTTACAACTTGAAGTAAGCATCAGTTGAGAATACAATTAACTTGTAACATGTAATGAAGTAACGGCGAAACGCAAGGAAATAAAATAAAATCAGCTCATTAAAAAACAATGAATACATCAAGCATTAAGGTGTAATTTTGAATGGTGCATACTCAGATCACTAATATTCAATACCAATTGGGTATCTGTACTTCTAAAGAACTTGTGTATGGGTCACAACCGCCTACTAGACAAAGGACAAAAATTTGAAACAAAAGAGTTCATAAGCATGGAAACATAACGTATAAGCTTAACTAAAGCAAGCTGATGGGGCAAACCTTTGCAGTATTAAAGACTACATTCTTGCAGTCAGGTAAGATGCTCACAGATCATGCAGGCAAGTTGTAGGAGGTTCCTTTAAAGCTGACATTTGCTTCGGAACCAGTACCAAAATTGGCAAGGAAAGCAGCACACGACCCTGATCCTGATTTATAAACACTGGCCTGAAACAGGAAAGTATCCACGTTGTTAAGAAAAGCCATGGACTGTAACTATAAAGCATGCAAGGACCTTTAAAAGTAAATATATCGTGCATTATATACATTCTGCAGCTTATTGTTCCAGTACATCATGGGTATACTTAATTTACGACTAACCTCTAACAATGAACAGAACTCCAAGTAGCAACAAATTTACATGAATCAGAAGTTGCACAGACGTTTCCACTTTTTTTTTTCCAAAATTTGATGTTGCATATTACATGTATTAACAGAAAGTTGTAAAACTGGCAATTAAGTATATCACCATTCCGTACTACCTTTATCAAGTATAAAGATAAACATTAGAGTGTTGAACTCAATTCATGCAATTACAAAGTTACAATGAATACTGTTTGAGTTGTTTCATGTGAAGAAAACAATTTGCGTACATAGCCGAAGACCAGAATATTACAAGGAGTAACAAAGTAAGTATGTGCTTATCAAGTAGAAGGCTCATGCTCATTATTGTGCAGAAATCCATTGTTTAGCCTGTGCCTATTTTACTCACTTCTGTGGTAGAGCTCCTGACAGTTTTTGCACAGGAACTAGTGATTTGATTAAGATTAGAAAAAGTAAGTATGTGGAGACCCTAAATAAGTTCAGCACAGAATCTGCTTATATACCATATAAAACTGTAAGAATTCAATGCTCTTCAACCATATTAATCAAACATCTATCAGCACTCGCTCATCCCTGTTGATCAATGAGTATACACATACATACCTACCTCTAAATTTGTACCAAGAGAAGTGGTAGTTGGATCTGTTGCCACCAATGCTTCTTCAAGAAAGTTTTATGGCCTTGTGCAGATCCTTTAGGTGACCCCACTTAGGTAGTCTAAGAAGTCCTGTAACATAAAAGGAAAATGCTGAACCCTGTTATATATGTGAAGCACAGTTTCATATCATATATAAAGAATCAAGGAAATATAACTATATGTAATTGATAGACTACTAATAGATGAGCAACTACGGTCTTTGTGTTTACCTTTCTCTCTGATAGCATGATGACAAGTTATAACTATTTCAAAGACTACTGAAATTTGAAGAAAATTTGTAGATGGAAATTCTAGTCAAGTTTATAATAATGAGAAAATTATGACCAGTAGTTGCATTTATGTATTAGAACTACATAGGCGAGGTGTGTATCATATCAGGGAGTAAAAATATTAAAATATTAATGGATGATCTAAAAGCATACCATACTCATCGATGGAGCATCATAATCATAGCTGGTAGCAATAAAGGGTCCACCTGCTGTCCGTCCAAAGTTAGTTCCCCCATGGTACTGTTACAGGCAACCCAAAAAAAACATCTTTGTATGTAAGTTCACTATCGTGTCAGTTCAGAGTTTCAAGCTTAATTGGTTTCATGGTAGCAATCATGATTATCTTAAGAACTTCACTAAGACTTGCAGACTACAATACCATATAATAATTTTGAAAGGTGCCGCCTAGCTGATAAAAACGTGCCACTGCGAATGCAAGGTCTTCCACATGTCTGTATGGAACAGCACCACCAAATAAAAGAAACCTGACATTCCAAACAATCAAATGGTTGGAAATGATGTCAATAATGAGCTCCTATCAAATTAACAAATCAAAAAATGATTTGAAAGATTCCAAATCCTGAAACTTTACCATCCACTCCAATTCTCAGTCCACATTTTAGGTTTTTGAGCAGAATTTGGGGTGAATTTGTCACAATAAAACCCATTGCAAGTGTTAATCTGTAAAAAAATTGCAATTTCAAACAAACTGACACTATTCTACTACTATTAGTTATCTATCTTATATTTTAAAGTTTTAAGATTAGTTTGATGTTAATAAACTACCATATAAGCATAAATAGATGAACTCACCATTGGATCAGGAGCATCTGATTGCTGGCACATCACCCAGGGCACACCTATATCAAGAGATGTAGCCATCTTTGTTGCCCAATTAACATAAGTTTTCGCAGCAGGTCCATATTCTGATTGAACATTTCCATACTCATTTTCAATCTGGCATTTAGATGAAATACGTAAATCATGGAAAAAGCAAAACACCGGCCTCTGCTAAAAACCTCAGCAACTGAAAGTCGGATATTGATTCATTCATTAAGAAATCAATAATTTACTTATTTAGAACACATACTATTTATTGATGCATAAATTGTGTATCCACCTTTAATCAATTTATATTATTAAAGATAGTTAAAGAAACCTGAGATAATATAACTGGTCCGCCTTTGCGATGCATATGGTTTTTCTTGCTTCATCAGGTCCACAACTTTGGCAGTGAAACGCTGCATTTCGGTCTAAAACCAGAAATTTGTTTTAATAAACAAGTCTACTTATCAAGCCAGAAAGTTCCAAATTAACAACACTAAATGAGGAAAAGGGGGAAACCTTAAACGGCTCATTATCAGTTCGAAACTGAATTCCAGGTATGAAGTGCAACCAAAGTGGGAATCCACTGTTCAAAAATAGAAATTAAAGCAAACGAACTTACTTAAACACTAACAAATTCTTCACTTATACTGATTTTCAAACAGACATTATAACAAATTCTTAACTTGTGTAGAAATTGGAGCAGAAACTATAACAAATAGGAATAATAGCATGTAATGTTGTTTACCCATAATTCCACTCAGCACAGACATAAGGTCCAATTCGTAAATGAGCATATAGACCAGCTTCCCCAATCAACTTTATGAACTTAACCAAATCATTTCTTCCTCCAAAATCAAACTGTATAACAAAACATCCTAATTCGTTTTAATTTTCCTCTGCAGGCTAAGCTAGCTAAAATTAACCAGAATAAAATGTGGAACAAAACAAAATCGACCTGATTTCGAACTGGTTCATGCAAATTCCAGAAAACATAGGTCTCAATTACATCCAAACCTCCGTCTTTAGATTTCTGGATAAGGTCTGGCCACATCTGCATACATCCACAGTTACGTATATATACACTGTACACATTTAGACGGAGCCACTATAGGCCCGGGGGCGGGATACCCTGAATTTTTTAAAATTTTATTTAACCTTATAAAATTTTGATTTTGTTATAAAATTATAACATATATATTTATGGATGTCTAGATTTATATTTAATTGTAATGCCTTTTGTGTATTTTAACTCCCAAGCTTAATTAAGAACTCCCATATTATTGCTTTTAAACTCACGACTTTTGAGTTTTGAAACTTTCAAGTTCAAATGTCTATAAATAAGAAGCGTAAGATCGTTATATGTATTGATTTGGATATATGAAAATATTACGATACATGCCTCTTTTCTCTAATCATTTTGTTCTTAATTTTTAGTAATCTTTTATAACACGTTATCAAATCAATTGCTTACTCACATTCATCTTGAAGATAATCATATTTGATTTGAAGGAGAAGGTATGTTTATCAATTATATATATACGGATACACAAATTTTTTAGTATAACATAATCGCATGTTATTCCATTCATAATCTATTATTAGAGTTTGTTGTTCTTGATTCTAAGACGCTTAATGATCGTATCATACTATATGTAAGTCATCATCATCACACCACCCTCAAGTTGTCTTGTTATTATACGGTGAAATATCTAACCTCAATTATTGTGCGATGTTTATTTTATAGAAGTGTATTGTAATTTTGCATTTCTTCCAATCTAAATAAATCAAAAGGGATTCGATAAAATACATGATGTTTTAGTTCTTTTAGTTCATGTACTAAAACAATCTTTTGATATATTTCTAATGATTTTGATATATTTCCTTTTAGCATGCATGATAGCATATTTGATATATTTCTAATAACCTTTTGATAAATTTTGTATGAAGTTACAATGACAAATATGCTTAGTAATATTGGTTTGTTATTTTAGTGGACAAATTTAGTTTCGTGTTTTAATCGCATTTCTATAAATTGTTTCATTACAATTAAATCGAACATATATAATTATTTAATTTGATGGGAAATATGTTTAGTTATTTAATATTTAAATCTTATAAATTTGAATTTGTTGCCCTTGATTTATATCGAACAAGAGTTATTTGTAATGGAATCTTGATGTTTGAGATTCATATAAAGCAAAAGAACATCGAGATCTGATTATAGTTAACAATCATGCATCCTCGTAGGATCATGCAAAATTAATGATTTTATTCGCTATCATCTCCATGAAAAATTAAAAGTTGAAAGCATAACAAAGAAAAGACTCACTTGTCTTATATGAAATGATTTAAAGGAGAAATTTTAAAAGCTCATTATAATTGGTTACACCTGAAGTTGCAAGATTTTAAAAGTGTTGAGGAAAAACAACGATGAAGACATGTTAGAGAAAATATTTATTATATTTCATGCCCATGTGAGACCCAGATTTTATTAATAAAGATTTAAATTTGGTCGAAATAATTTTTTAATATTATGGTGTGAATTTGAGATAATATTATAGTTGGTGGGTAGATTTATAAATTTTGCAAAAGTATGCAAGTTTGTTATATTATATTCGATTGGTTTAGGGAATATTCGGTTTAAGCAGGGAAATATTCGTATTAACTACCAATCATTGGTGGACCTAATAATGTAATTATCATTTGATCGGTAAAACGACAAAAATATTTTATCGAAATAACGGAAAGCGGAAGTTTTACCGTGGATTCTTGTTGAACTACCTTGGTAGTAAAAAGTACATGAATACATGGTTAGTATAGAAAGTACACCAGATTGATTATTGACGCTTACGTGGTGTTTCACTCTACTTGATTCCATTATCACGATTAATAATACGAATTATTATAATGATAATGACGTTTTGTTTTATTCAGATTATTAACGTAATAAAAGCAGTAAACATCTTTTTATATAAAATATTACTTTATTAAAGTTATTCTATAAATAGAATATATTATATTTTATTACGCATGAGTATTGCATAAGATTTTGCAGTAGTGTTTTGCCGTAGTATTGCATAAATAGTTTTTAAATAGTAAAATGTTTTTATATAAATAGAATATATTATATTTTATTTAAAGATTTTTCTTTAAATATGGGCCGTCCGATTAAAGTAAATCAATCCGGGCCGCTCATGGATTAATTACTATGCATTCTATTTTCCTATAAATAGAAGCTCATTCCATCATTATTTTCTTACGAATTCATTTGAAACTCTGTAGAGAGAAATTATGAGAGAAGCTATAGAGAAAATTATGAAAGAAGAGAGTATTCTCGCCACTTCACTACTTCTATATTCATATTCTTTTCTTACTAAGGTGTTATTCTTTTCTTCTTCAGAACTTCATATTCCATTCACTATTATTGGAATAACTTGTAAAAGTGGCATACCCTATACATAACCCAGACACGCGGCATACCCTATACTGTGGTGAAATCTTATGTTATTCCATTGCTTATTATTACGTTGAATAACCTCAGTATACGCGGTTTACCCTATACTTGGTGACATTCTTCTATTATTCATTTGAACATCCTGTCTCGTTGTGTTTTACACCCACTCGGTTCCGCTTTTTATTATTCTGCTGGAACATCCTCGTGTGTGTTTTACACCGACCGGGTTCAAATCTTTATCATTCTCGCTGGAATATCCCATCTGTGTGTTTTACACCGGATCCGGTTCCATCTTTATTATTCGTTGGAACATCCGCTGGTTGTAATTTCACGACCCGGTTCCGTTATTATTATTCTCATTGAATAACTTTTGCTGGCAATCTGGCGCATGCATGGTGATTTCTTTTGTTATTCCATTCTTTATTATACTCACCAGTTTAAAACTTTGACTTATAATCCATGAAATTAGTAGAATATCCTTGATATTTCGTTTCATCCAAAGATTTCTCATGAAAATATTCTTCCCGATCATTCTTGAATTTTACTCTACGAAAACAAAAGATTATGTTGACAATTTGACGTTAATAATTCATGGATTAAATAATTCTTGAACTTGTTTTATTGAATTACTATGTCATTGTCATCATCCTCATGTTATATTATGTTATCTTTGGCTTACGTCGCATAGATGAACTTAGTATGATTATGACTCGAGGATCATTCCTAAGATAATCACGACTTGATATAAATGATGTGACAAAAGTCCCTGGTACTGTAATGCGTTGATGGATAGTTTTGGTATGATTATGACCGAGGGGTGATTCGGTTTATGCGTGACCATCGATAATTTGATGAAAATCCTCGACCGCAGGTAGTGTGGATGATTAGATGTGGTGGTTTATTTATTAAGGAGTCTCGGCCGATAAAATTGATGAAAACCTTTAAAACCTAAAAGATAAGTAGACTTTTATTCTCTACTTGACTCTTTTAATGGATTGCTTTATTAAAACCGCAGCTTAAACCTGGTTGTCTATCAGTATTTTATCGATTTTAACTTTCTTTGTTGAAGGCTAATGATAATTTATTCTTGCATTATCTTAGTCCTAATATTTCTTCTTCGGCTAGTTGAGCTCACCTTTCTTTCACCGTTCTCTTGAAATGAGAACATAGTTGGGACGAAGCTCGGGGGAGCGGAGTAATGGTCCGTAGGATAAGATTAGTAGTCCCTACTATTCGTGAAATAGTGTGATAATAGTTGTAATGAGGACTCCTTTTGAGTTTGTATAATATCTAGTAGATAATATTTGTATTCAAACTCACGCTTTATGTCGTATTGCATACCTGATGTTATATTAATAAGTTGTATTTAAATTTATGTACCA